>WBNO01008052.1:0-12491 GCA_013400575.1 Peucedramus taeniatus | reverse complement strand
GAGAGTCCCTTGGGGAGAATGCTGACGTCTTGCAACAGATTGTGCATTCTCCCAGATGTAACTATGGAGAGAATGGTAGAATATTGTTATTTTG
This sequence comes from Peucedramus taeniatus, assembly GCA_013400575.1. Lineage (NCBI taxonomy): Eukaryota > Metazoa > Chordata > Aves > Passeriformes > Fringillidae > Peucedramus > Peucedramus taeniatus. Next base: position 12,397 of record WBNO01008052.1, on the reverse strand, counting down.
TGTGGCCAAAGTATGAATTGCCAAAGGGGCTTAAGTGGCCGTCTTGTGAAACAAATAGGCTTTGCTTGTGTCGAAGTACGTGGTGGTATTTAGAGGAGAATTGGAAAAGAGTGATTGAAAGGGAATGTGGATTGATATGGTTGAAACAAGCATCAGCAGAAGTCTATGTGTTAAGAAAGAAGGAGGAAGAGGAAAAAGGGGAGGAAGAGAAAAACAGAGAGGATTGGGATGTTTTTCAGCACCTTCTCCTGTCTTGTCCTCCAATTTTGCCAGCTGACCCAGGGCCAGCTGCAGGTCCCCTGTATCCTCAACTTCCAGAGCAAAGGGATCAGGGAAATGCTGTTTGTATTCCTGTCATTGACAGGTATAGGGGACAGTAAAAAGGCAACATATGGTCTCCATCATTCAGAAGGCATAAAGGCAAAAACCCTCTGTTTTAGTCAGCTGTCTTCTTTTAGATCTCCCTTCACTACAGGTGGACTTGAATGGTCATTTAATTAATACATTTCACATGATTGGCTAATTAACAAGACACCCATTTGGTAAACAACCTTACTGTAAACATCACATAACCCACATTAACATGGTCACAGCTGTAGAAATTAAGGATTGTTTTTAATTCTCCTCTCTGAGCTTCTCACAGCTTTTCCCAGAACGATGCCTGGGAAACTATCTGTTTTTCTCTGTGACCAGAAAGCTGCTACCACAGGTCCCCCTTTTTATTTAAAGGAGGAGGAAGTGTTCGTAATCCCCTGCAGGGCCCATCCACAGGAAGGAGAACAAACACAGTTCAAGAGGTCCCTTTAGTAATTTTCCAGTTGTCAATCAGAACCTCAGTCGGGCACTGGCTTAGAATGGTTGGGGAGATTCTCTACCTATAGAATATAAATTTCTATCATGTCACTGAAATAGGGTTTACAGTAGAAAGAAACCGAATAACAATGTCTAAGGTCTCTTAGGAAATGAAATGAGTGACCATTGTTTTAAAGTCCAAACAGCTGAATTTCAGGAGAAGGTCCATTAGCTGGAAATGCTGATCTTTGACATCACTGAATGTCCTTCTTGATCCTGAAACAGGGAACAGCTGAAGAAGGTTAATAGGGACATCATACTATGATGATGACAAAAGGTTCGTTGACAAATTGCTTCTATATGTTTCCAGACACAGGTGTGTCTTGGTTATAAGCATAAGGAAGCATCAGAGCAAAACAATGCATGTAGTGAAGAAGAAACTAACGGCAATTAGAAAGGAATCAGATATTGTCAATCATCCCATCTAGACAGAGTCAGGGCCTGGCCACAGCCCAAGCTCTAATTAGTGGGTGTCACTTAACACATTTTAAAACAAGGCTTTTAAGTCTCAGTTCATTGCCTCAGTTCATTGCCTCAGTTCATTGCCTCAGTTATGAGGCAATGAATGGTTCAGATATCCTTTATCTTATTTCTGTATATGTGCCCTCTGGGCTTCCNTTCCTGCTGGTTGGGTTTGCAGATTACCTTTTCTGCCTGTGTTTCTGTGTTAAACTGACCAAATTCAGAGGTACCTGAGAAAATCTCCGGAATGCCTTGGCAACAGCCTTTAATTCAACCAATTAGCCGAGCCGACTCGTGGCCTTACAGCACTCTGTTATAGATACATAAGATTGGCTTTTTGCAAATATAAAAATGGATTTTATACGTGTGATGTCAAAGTAACTTTGTTATGAAGATATAATTTTTATTTCTGTTGCTAATTAAGCTTAGACATAGTAGCGAAATAGTTATGCTTTTGTTAAAAATGCCTGCTTGGATGGGATAACAACCAATGAACATAGGATGAGGACACTTGCTACAGATATGCCAACTATCAGCACTCACCGTCTGAAGAAAGTGTGGACCAAGGCCCAAACTGGAAGTGATAAAGGAGCCAAAACCACAGCCAAGAAACATGCATGCTCTAAAAAGGCGGACCCGAGGAGGGGCCATGTAAAATAGTTCCTGGAAAATGTAAACTAGTTTATGGATATTGTGGATATTCTCAGTTCAGTTGAAGAAAGAACAGAGATAATTTCTCCCAGGCCGAGTCTGGGAAATTTGGAGAAAAGAATTAAAACAATTATTATTTCTCTTTCTGCACCTGTTGTTTAAAGATATGATTCTCCAGAGTGTGCTATTCATAGCTGACCAATAGTGTGAGAGGTTTGCACTTTGAGACCAATCAAGCTTCAGCTTAGCGAGTCGGGTTCTAAAAGATGTGCTACTTTCTATTAAACACCTTCTGTTCACCTTCTGAAGACTGGCGTCTTTGTTCCCGTCCCTGGCTCAACAGCGACATCTGGTGACCCCTTGTGGAATGGCAGGACAGCCGGGACACGTCCCGAGACATGCGGCCCTTTGCGGTCAGACGTCTTTTGCCCTCTTCAGTAAGGTAAGGCTGACTTTACCCTGTGTCTCCCTGAGAAGACTTGTCCCGTTGGGACCGCTGGCGTCAGACCCGGGAGGCCAAGAACTGAGTGGGGGACGACTTTTCCCAACACAGCAGACTGTCTGTCTCCTGAAGACGACACCTGCTGAGGGACAGGTTTCCTTAAAAATGAGGAACCAACTTTCCACGGATGAACAATTAGTTCTGACCCCGTGGAGGTCTGTCATACCTCCCATGGGAGTTGCACTCTCGGATGGAGCGCTCTACAATCTGCTGGGCTGGACCAGAGATCACGGGTTTCCCGGGTTCCCGGTGGAGGCGGGCACTGCACTCAGTTTGAGAACTTGGAAGAGTTGGGTGATTGTTTGTTGGAGGCGGTTTTCAGGGGGGATACACTCGCATCCGCACTAGTCACCACCTGGAGACACATTTCCCAAGCCTTACTAGGCAGAGCCCCGAGGGGGACCCAGTCCAAACTGGGGGTTTCGGGAAGTGGAGGTGCTGTATCTGTGTTCAGCGGCATTTCGGGGATCGGGGAGGAGGCGGGCAGGGCGGTGCCCAACCCTGCCCAAGCTCCGCGTGGGCCTGCAGGAGACATGGGGACCCCCCGCAGAACCTATATATTGACTAGACTCTACGTCCTGCCGACATACCCTCATCCCCGCAACTATGTCAAGCCAAAATATCCTTCACCTGCCGTTCGGCCGTCGACCGCTCCACAAGCTGCGCCCCATTGGGCGGGCTGGAACGTGGTGCCGGTGGTTTCTTCCACCCTTCAGGCGGCAGCGGGGGTGCCCTTGCCACAAATAACAGTTCTGGCATTCCTGACACCGCAGGGGATGTATCAGCCAGCCCCGGCCTGACCGGCGCCACCACCGCCCTCAGCTCCGCAAGCTGCGTGGCCGCGTTTGCTGACTCCCTTGTTGTCTCCACTGCGGCGGCCCGAGGACCTCCCAATTCTTGGGCAGCCGGCTTCATTGCCTCAGCCGCTGGTGCCCCTCCTCCAGATAGCAGATGGGGGCGGGGCCAGCACCGCCTGGAGTCCATGACGCAGTGGGGCCCTCCACCCCCTTGGCTCCTTCATTAGCAGCTATAGAGCCTGCACAGATGTACGGGCTACACCCCCCTGTACTGCCGGAATTGGCCGTGGAGCCTCTGTTCCAGCCACTGGTACACCCCTCACCGGCCGCGAGGCCCCTGACTTTGTTAGCAGATCTGGTGCAACTGCCTCCTCCTCTGCCCCCCTGCACGCCGTGTGGACCAACTGACTTAATATCTTTTGCAGTGCTGCCGCCTACTGGGCTGCCTTCCCCACTGCGCAGCAGCATGCCTTGGGCGGAGCCCCTGTGTCATTCTCCTCCCTTCCCCCTGGTGGGCTTCCCCTCGCGACAACGGCGGAGGCCGCCTTCCCCACCCCGCTGTCTACGGCGGCACCACTGCCAGCAACTGGCTTTGCAACGACACCATTCACGACCGCAGCCCCATCTGTCGCGCCGCCCGCCGCTCCAATGACTGCGTCTCCGATGCCCACGCTGCCCGCTGCAACACCAGAGGCGACCAGCTTCTCCACTCCGGGATTTACGGCCGCACCGCTCGCTGTGCTGCAGGCTGCGGTTGATCCCTTCGAGCCACTGCCTGCAATGGGAGGACCCGCCACGCCACTGGTTGCGCCTCCAATTCCCACTCTGTCACCGATGACTTCCCTCCCCGCCCCAGAGATTGTGACTGACTCCTCTATTCCACAGTCCACAGCCACTTCTTCAACCTCGGTGCCTCCGACCAGCCCGCCTTCCTCTGCTGGTCGCAGGATGTCCTGCTCGCCCTCATCCTGGGAGGCGGGCAGTGATAGCAACGATCAACAACACCCAGCCTCTCAATGGGGGCGTGACCTGACGTCGGAACGCCGGCGCCGACAGGCAGAGACAGCGTCTCAGAGGGACCTCTGCATGCAGCCCCCGTGTCAGGTGACTGTGCAACGGATAAACCCCCACCATTTCTGGGATGCAGTCAGGATGTGGGCTTTGGAGGGTGGTGATTGGGACTTGATAGAGCGGGTGGGCATGCCTGGGAGTGGTATCACGAGCACGCCGCTCTTGGGGGAAGGAACCATAACTGACGGTCAGACAGTTCCTCTGGCATCTCAGGATGGGGCACAGAGGGATCAGGGTGACAGTGTTCCACCGCAGGGTGGAATCCAGGCTTTTCCCATGCACAAAGTGGTCCCGAATACGGGACAAACTGACAGGCACTAGGTCATGGCCTGGCGGGTTGTTCAAGATTTGCAAGATAAGGTAGTGAAGTATGGGCTGGGTTCTGCTCAAGTTATGCAAATTATCAGAGTGATAAACACTGACCTGCTTGCTCCCTATGATATTAGACATTTGACCTCTGTATTTTTCCAGCCTGTGCAATTTGAGGTTTTTAAGAACAATTGGAGACAGCTGGCCAATAGGGTAGCAACCGAGAATTCACAGTTCCCTCAGACAGATCTTAGATCCTACATAGGGGTGGATGCGCTCATGGGACAAAATGCCTTTTCTAATCCTGATCTTCAGGCTACCTGGGACCCTCTCATACTCGAGCACGGCCAAAAGGTAGGCTTTGTAGCATTGTTGAAAACCATGGAAATGGCTGTTCCCAGGCCACGATATGTGAAAATAACTCAGGGAGCGAAGGAATTGTTCTTGCCATTTGTCAAAAAAATTGCAGCAGCTTTAGAGAAGCAGGCTGAGGATGATAGTTTAAGGCAGGTTTTATGCAAGACTTTAGCAAGAGAATGCAAATGATGATTGCAGAAAGATCATAAATGCGCTGCCAGGTGACCCATCATTGACAGACATGATCGAAGCATGTTCTAGGATAGGTACTGTAGACCACAAAATATTTGTTCTGGCAGCTGCTTTGCAGACAGGCCTGACACCCTCAGGGGATGAACAACGTAAAAAAAGGAAGAAAAAAAGCAAGCAGAAACAGGGGACAGATGAAAAAGGAAACAAACTCAAATTCTTGTGCTCAAGGTGTGCAAAGCCAGGTCATTTTGCAAGTAAATGCAAGTCAGCCTACCATGCCAACGGCCAACGTTTGGCAGGTCCAGGAAACGGGGAGAAGAGCGCACAGGAGAACTGCACACTGACACAAGTGATTCCTCAGGGCAGGGCACCAGCACAGGGTTGCTCAGCTGACTCAGGGCAAGCACCTGCAGTTCTGCCGGGGTGGATGAATACACCGTAATAGCAGTCATCTTAGATTCTTGTCGTGTGCATAAGGTTCCTTTGGATGCATTTGGGCCTTTGGGACAAGAACTGAGTGCATTGCTTGTAGGACACTCGAGTACTACTCTTTTAGGAATCTTTGTGCACCCAGGTGTCATTGGCTCTGACTTTACGGGCCAAATTTGTGCCATGGTTTCCACGCCCACCTCCCTGTCACTTTTCTGGCAGGGACTCGCATTGCTCAACTTGTGCTTTTCCAGTCATGTGTTCCCAGGGCTGACCAGTGGACTTGTGGAGATGGTGGTTTCAGATGCACAGGACTGCCACAAGTCTTCTGGTCCATGGACATTTCTGTTCAGCGACCGCAGATGACATGTACCATGATTCTGCTGGGTGCCAGCCCGCCTCAGATTCAGCTGCAAGGTTTGATCAACACTGGAGTCGATGTGACAGTCGTCTCCTCCTCTGCATGACCTCCTAAGTAACCTTTGGACTCTATGGGTCTGGCCATCGAAGGATTGGGGAATACAACGCACACCTTTATAAGCCAACAGGCTGTGTTGAGCAAAAACACAGATGGGCAGACTGCTATGGTTCGGCCCTATGTCACTGCAGCTCTGATCAATCTCTGGGGATGGGATGTGTTAGGCAGCCTGGGGGGTACGGATTGGAATGGATTTTTGATGGGGTCACTCCCCTGAAGGGCGCAAAATATCCTACGCTGCCTTTACAGTGGCTAGTGACCAGACCCATCTGGGAGAACCAGTGGCCCCTACCAAACGATAAATTAGTCGCCCTTTGTGACTACGTTCAGGACCAGCTTCAGCAGGGACACATTGAGCCTTCTACCAGTTCCTGGAACACTCCTGTTTTTGTGATAAAGAAAAAATCAGGGAAGGGGAGACTGTTACAGGACCACCGGAAAGTTAATGCAGTCATGGAAAGTATGGGGGCATTGCAGCCCGGTATGCCCTCACCCACCATGCTCCCTGCACGATGGGAAATTTTGATCATTGATTTGAAAGATTGTTTTTTTACAATTCCTTTTCATCCTGATGACAAACCAAAGTTTGCTTTCACAGTGCCTTCAATCAACAATGATGAACCCGTACAGAGATATCAATGGAAAGTTTTGCCACAGGGCTGCAAGAGCAGCCTGACTATTTGCCAAATGGTATGTGGCTCAGGCCTTGTCCAGGGTCTGCGAGCAGTTTCCTGACGTGTATTGTTATCACTACATGGATGACATCCTGGTGTCAGCATCCTCTCAGGATGAACTGCTGAGGGTACAGCCTCAGCTGTTTGCTGCCTTGCATTCTTATGGGCCGCAAGTGGCTCTGGAAAAGGTCCAATGCCATCCTCCTTGGAAATATTTAGGGGTCAAGATTCTTGATGGAACTATTCAGCATCAAGAGGTGCAATTCATGAATTCTATTACGACCCTGAATGATGCCCAGAAATTGCCAAGGGTCGTCAGTTGGTTACGTCCTTATTTGGGATTGACCACGGCACGAATGTCCCTGCTGTTCAACCTTTTAAAGGGGGACCCAGATCTGCATTCACCTCGGAAATTGACTCCTGAGGTGCGACAAGCGCTGGAGGAGGTCCAACAGGCTCTTTCTGCTGGTCAGATTTATCTAGTAGATCCATCCATTGATATCACTGTCTTTATTACCTATCCAGACAATCATCCTACAGGTGTCATTGGCCAATGCAGTGACAAATGGCCTTATCCCTTGCAGATTTTGGAATGGATCTTCTTGCTCCATCAACCTAAAAAGACAGCATCCCTGTTGATTGACTTGTTTACCCATTTGATAATCAAATGCTGTCAGCAGTGTTTGTAATTGATGGCAGCTGATCCCGAGAAAATTATTCTTCCAGTGGAGCGGGACACCTTTGAATGGGGTTTCATTAGCAGTGCTCCTTTGCAAAGTGTGCTGCAAAACTTTTCAGGGCAGATTGCCTATCATCTGCCCAGTCATAAATGACTGCAACTGGCAAAAATTACCAGTCTGTCCTCACGGCCAAAAAATAGTTGCGTGCCAGTGCAGGGACCCGCCGTCTTAACTGACGGCTCAGGAAAAACAGGGAAGGACATTGTTACCTGTAAGGATGAGTCTGGATGGCAAGTGCTGGAAGGCCACGTCTGGCTCAGCCCAATTGGTTGAGCTAAAGGCTGTTGCTATGGCATTCCAGAGATTTTCTCAGGTGCCTCTGAACTTGGTCACTGACTCTGCATTCTGCCTATGTCACAGACATAACCAAGCGTTTGGATTGCTCACTTCTGAAAGAGATCAATAACTCAGCTTTGTTTCAGTTATTGAAAGCCTTATGGTGTGCAATTCAAACCCGGGTTCATTTGTATTACATCCTGCACATTCAGAGTCACACCATTTTACCAGGTTTCATAACGAAAGGTAATGCCAGGGCTGACAGGTTAGCTAACCCTGTGTGGGTAGTGCCTCAGCCTTACAAGATTGTGCAAGTCAAAACGTCACATGATTTTTTTCATAAAAGTGCACATACTCTGCTGAAACAATTTCAGTTAACGTAGGCTGAAGCTTGTGACACTGTCAGTTCTTGGCAGTCATGGAAATGCTGCACCTTTACCAGCAGGGGTAAACCCCAGAGGCCTAAGGGCCTTGCAGCTGTGGCAAACAGATGTTACTCACATTGCCGAGTTTGGTCCATGCAAGTATGTGCGTGTGTCTATTGACACCTTCTCCTCTGCCATGTGGGCATCTGCTCACACTGGGGAAAAGGGTCGTGATATAATTGTCCATTGGAGGATGGCTTTTGCAATTTTGGGGATACCTTCTGCTGTGAAAACTGACAATGGCCCTGCCTATGTTTCACAAAAGACGTGGCAGTTTTTATGCTTAAGGGGAGTCTCACACAAACTTAGTATTCTGCATTCGCCAATGGGTCAAGCTATTCTTGAACGCGCTCATGGCACTTTAAAGCGTGTTCTGGAAAAACAAAAAAGGAGAATGCCTGGAGAGACCCCACACAGTCGATTAGAAAAAGCTTTATATACAATTAATCATCTTACAGTGCCACAGAATTCAGAGATTCCTCTCACTTTGAATCATTTTCTCTCGTTGCATTCAGCAGGTGAGACACACCTGCCTTGAGTCAAAGTCTGGATACGGGACCTTGCCACCAATAAGTGGGAGGGCCTGTGCAACTTTATCACTTGGGGCTGCAGGTATGCATGCGTTTCCACAGGTACCAGGGTACGATGGATACATGCAAGGTGTGTTTGCCCTGACTTGCGACACCAGAAACAGAATGTGGCCAGCAGGCAACCTTCAAACAGTGACCAAGGTGCCGACCATCAATCAGAGTCTTCGAACGATGATCGAGACACCGACAATCAACCAGATGGCCCCTCTATGAGTGGGGAATGAACATTTTATCTTTTCTTTGTTTCCGGAAACAGATTGTTGACAAGTTAGACTGACAGTGTTATGAGCAGACTAACAATGGTTTGTTACTGTATTTGAGTTAGTCACTGATTTTTTAGAATTAATAGTCAAGTTTTTGTTACTTTACTAGAGTTGGTAACTGATTTCTTAGAATTAATAGTAAAATTTGTAAAAGGAATGTAATGGTAGAGAATTTATAGTGTAAGTTGGAGATCTCTTCAACCATTTTGAGCCAATGTCTGATTGAGGTTTTGATGGACAGCTGATAAACCTCTTGAACAATGTTTGTTCTCCTTTCTGCAAGGGGCCCCCCAGAGGATTACAAATGCCACCTCCTCCTTTAAACAAAAAGGGGAAATTGTGGATATTCTCAGTTCAGTTGAAGAAAGAACAGAGATAATTTCTCCCAGGCTGAGCCTGGGAAACTTAGAGAAAAGAATTAAAACAATTATTATCTCTTTTTCTGCACCTGTTGTTTAAAGATATGATTCTCCAGAGCATGCTATTTATAGTTCACCAATAGTGTGAGAGGTTTGCACTTTGAGACCAATCAAGCCTCAGCTTAGCAAGTCGGGTTATAAAAGATGTGCTACTTTCTATTAAACACCTTCTGTTCACCTTCTGAAGACTGGCGTCTTTGTTCCCGTCCCTGGCTCAACAGTGACAGGATATGCATAAGGGTCTATAAATATGCAACAGGCTGATGTAAGGGAAAATGTATTTAAAGGGTATCCCCGAAGAGGTGTGCTCTTGGCCTAGTGCCAAGATGCACCCGGCCGTAATGACCTTTGCTCTATGGTCCTTGTCTTCTACTGTCCTTTATTAAACTTTTGAAATTTTCACTGGAGAGTGAACATGTTTTTCACAACTTTGAGCCGTCAGTGAACATGGTGGGTCTTTGTACCTCTATTCCCTTTTTTTTTTTTTTTTTTTTAGAAAGCGCAGGCGGGGCGGGGGACCCGGCCCTGGTGGGCTGTAGCAGTGTCCATGCTGAGGCCAGATACGTTTGGCACATTTGGTCTGTTCTTTTCCCCCAATCCCCCACGCCAAAACAGGGAGAGGAGAGAATGCAGGAGAGGCCGGAGGGATCAACTCCCTGACCGAATGCCGCCTCTTCCTCCCCGCTCCCTCCCCCGTCAGTGTGCCGTGTTGGGAGATGGAAAAGAGGGGCCTTCCAGGGGTTATGGAATTTTGCCCTGGATTTGGCGTCCCTGACTCAGCCTGTGCCCACCACAAGACGAGTGATCCACCCCCACTCGTCCCACCTCTGCATTCTTCCCCCCAGAGCGGATATCTTGGCCAATTCCCCAGCGCTTGGCCCTTCCCCCACCCCTCCTGGGCATGAGACGAGCAACAGCCTTCCCGGACCCGCTCCTCCCACTCCGCAGATGCGAGCGGGACTGGCAAGGCGTCCCGCACCCTAGTGGGGACCCCACGGAGCAAAGGGAGGCCCCACCCAAGAGAGTATTGGTCCTAGGAAAATGTTGGTCCCCATAAAAGCACTGAATTTCAGGTTTCGCAGCACGGCGGCGCCGGCAGTCAGCTGCTGGGCCACGCCGCCGGTGAGGGACAGGCTGTTGGTGTTCGGAGCCGGGGCTGGCAGCGCGGTGGATCAGCCCGGTGAAGGCACTGCCCGGTGCCACTGGCATCTGCGCCTGCACCACAGAAGAGGAGGCGGCGACCGGCGGGGCGCTTGGACCCACTGCGTCGGTCCCCGGAGGCAGAGGCGGTTCTGCCCCTTCCCCCAGCACAGGGAGGGGGAACATCAGCGGCGGCGGCGATGAAGCAACTTGCAAAGCTGGGAACGATGGTGCCACCGAGGGGAGGGGCGAAACCAATTGCGACAAGGGCACCCCGGCGGTTTCTCGCGGTGCAGGGAGAATGGGAGCAGCCGGCTGTGGCAGGGGCACTCCAGCTGCCGCTTGTGAAGCAAGGGAAACTGGTGCCTCTGGGTCGAGCGGAACCGAGTGCGGCAAAGGCACCCCGCCGCCGCCTGCAGCGAAGAGGGAGCCGCAGACAGAGCAAATGAGACGGGACGCTCCGTCACGGTCAATCAGGACACAGTTCCCGGAGTGATCGGCGGCGGGCTCGGAGGCGAAATATATGTTGGCTTTGTCGCTTCACTTTTCCTTGGGGTCATGCCTTGAAGGGCTTTAGAAATGCATCTCCAGGGAATGACTAAAGCCCTTGTGGCTGCCTCATTTAGCAAAGAATCGCCCAGGTCATCCCAAGTCTCTGGGTCAAAGGCAGCTGTCACATCAACTGAGAAGCCATGAGATTTGGCCCAAGATAAAAAACTGCAAAGTGCTTGATCCGAGACAGCGATTCGCGAGGGAGGTATCAGAGTCCTTCACACAAAAAGAATCGTTTGTTCGTCAGTAGTGAGTTGGTTCCCTATTTTAAGGAAAACCCTTCCCCAAGCAGCTGTCCACCCCCGAGAGGTTAGCAGTCTGCTATACTGGGGGTGTGTCCCCGTCCTAGCTCTTAGACTAAATGCCTGCAGTCCCAAAGAGATAAGTCTTCTCCAGGAAGACGTGGAGATAAATCACTGTTACCTATCTTAGGAAGGCAAAAGGTGTACAATCAGTCTTGCAGGGAACGTTGGAGGTCAGCCCGAGGCATCTCTGGGTAATGTTGGAGGTCAGCCCGAGGCGTCTCTATTTCATCTTGCAGTTTCCTTGGCAGGCTCCGCAGAGAAGTCTCCCCTTTGTCTTGCTCTGACGGAGGGATCACCAGATGATCTCCAGTTCATGCTAGACACATGTCTGGGGTCAGCAATTGTCACCCCAGTTTGTCTGCACCCTTGGAGGGGTCAGCAATGGTCAGGCACATGTCGGAGGTCACCAATTGTCACCGACAGGTATAGGGGACAATAAAAAGGCAACATATGGACTCCATAATTCAGAAGACATGAAGGCAAAAACCCTCTGTTTTAGTCAGCTGTCTTCTTTTAGATCTCCCTTAACAAAAGGTGGACTTGATTGGTCATTTAATTAACACATTTCACATGAATGGCTAATTAAAACGACACCCATTTGGTAAAAAACCTTACTGTAAACATCACATAACCCACATTAACATGGTCACAGCTGCAGAAATTAAGGATTGTTTATAATTCTCATCTCTGAGCTTCTCACAGCTTTTCCCAGAACCATGCCTGGGAAACTATCTGTTTTTCTCTGCGACCAGAAAGCTGCTACCACATATGGCCCCACCTGAGGAAATTGAGAGTGAAGCAAGAGGAGGGCAGCACATTGTATCACCCCCTAGAACTAGAAGGGGAACTCAATTTAAGACATCAGAAGATCCCCAGACCCGAGACAGGGTGTCTTAGGGTGACATTATGATGC
>WBNO01008049.1:185169-229412 GCA_013400575.1 Peucedramus taeniatus | reverse complement strand
CAACTAAAACCAACTAAAACCCAACCCCTGCTCCAGCGTGCAGGGATTTCATCCACCCCAGATCAAAGCCCTTCCCCAGGGACTCCAGGGACCATTAGGGGGTCTCCATTTCCCTGTCAGAGCAGCACTCTGCACATCAGCTCCCCAAATTACCCCCAAACAAAGAAATTATTGGTGGTAAAATCATTCCCTTGACATTTGGTGACTTTTCAGTGTCCCAGCAGCTCCGGGGTGGGAGGGCACAGCAGCGAAATCAGAAATTGGTGCCTCTGGAGCAGGAATTGCCCTGGAGGGGGAATCTCATTTCAAATTCTTATTTCAAAATCTTATTTCAAAATCTCATTTCAAATCTCATTTCAAATCTCATTTTTAAATATTACACGTGAAGCAGGGCTCCTGATTGGGAGAGTAAAGGGATTCAGGAATTCCTCTGGTGTCACAGCCACTTCCCCTCTCTGAACCTGCCTTTTCCCCCAAATCCTGCTCCTGATGGGATTTCAGGACAGCACTTTGGGGATCCTGAAGTGCTTATTACATATTTACATATTTTCCCCTCTCTCTATTGCAGGGAAATCTCAAAGGTGTTTTTTTCCCCCCTCATCCCATTTTTGATGGATAGCACGGATCAATTTAAGTCGTTCTCCACAGTGCTGCTTTTCTGTGGGATGAAAGATTGGAATGACTTTTCCCTGGGATGGAAGAGTGGAATTAGCACGTCTGACTTCCCTACAGCACCCAGAGCGTGGGGATGGAAGGAGATGCCTCCTCCTGTTCCCTGCCATCCCTGATCCTCTCTGGAGAACAGTGATAAAATGCATTCATTACCTCCACTCCAGCACAGGGAAAATGAGGGGAAAGTGGTTGTTTATTAGATGTCGAGAAATACCAAAACCCTTTTAACTTGTACTCTAAGAGAAAGGAAAAAGGTAAAAAGGTAATTTTCCAGGAAGCTCCTGTCACTGTTTGAAAAGAGAGAGTAAAAAAGACTGCTTTTATTATCTGCTTTATTTATGGTTACTTAATAATGACACAGACAAGTACATTACTCGCTCACCACTTCCCTGCTGCTGCCTCTGTAAAGACAAAAGAGCAATCAAGTGTGGGCCTGTTTGCTAAAAGCTGAGCTCCAGAGTCAAACAACAGCAGCTTTCCTTGGAAAAAATGAGGTGCAGAACAGATTTCATGGAGAGTTCCCTGATCCTGGACCTTAGGGCAGCAGGGTTTTGGGAGAGAGCTCAGCCAAGAGGGGGAAAGGGAAGAGAGAAATGAATTTTTGAGGATTTCCTGCTTCTTTGTGGGATATTGATCATTTTTAAGCTGACAAGTGAGAATATCTGGCCAGGATGGGATTCACAGGTGGCTCTGCAGAGCTGTCACTTGCCAAAAAAAGGGAGCTGCTTTGGAATTCCTTGGAGCCAGGTGGGTTCAGAAGAGTTGTTCCCAAATGTGATGGCCAAGCTCATTCCTCAGCACAGCAGAGGATCAGGGGACAGCAAAATACCAGAGACAGAGGGGGAAAAAGGGATAAAAGAGGGTTTGGACTGGGGTCCAGGCTGGATTCAGGATGTTTCAGCATCAGAATGAGAGGTCAGTTCCCTGAGCAGAACAAGGGAATCTGAAATATTGCAGGAGATCAGCTGTGGGAAGGGCTTGGGGATCCAAGGAAGCTGGTTTGGATTTACTGCCTCAGTTTCTCTGACACCTGCTCTAATTGAAACAAGCCCTTAGCAAATGTCAGCAAGTTCAGAAGACTCAAAAGGAGGGAACAGCAACCCTGTCCCTATCAGAGTCCTCCTTCTGTACTATCTTCTCTCTATTTTCCTATTTAAAACCAAAGAAAATCAACTCAGCTCTTATAGAGCCTCCAAGCTGATCCTGCCCAGCTCCATTTGCCCAGCCAGGAACGCAGCTCTGGGAGAGGAGGGAGGAAGAGGAAGGGAAAATTCCTTCCCCACCTCCTGGAGAAGCCTGAGCCGTGGCATTTTGGCCTGGAGACACTTAAACAAACCCAGAGGGCTCTGTTGGTGTTTGAGATGGATTTTTTGATCTGCCTGTACACACTGCCAGCCAGCACAAAGTTTTCTTGCTCCGAGGCACAGGCAGCTCTTAATTAAGAGGCTTAAGTGTGTGGTTATTTATCCTGCACACACAGATCTCCAGACCCAGTCTGGATCATCAGGGCACTGCTGACTCTCTACAGCAGGCACTTAGAGAGATTGCAGGTCTTTACTGGGGGCTGTTTGAGGTGAGTGAACAATCCATCCCCTGAACATCCCAGCAGCCAAGCAGGGGAGTGATGCAGCCATTAAAACCTGCTCCTAATAACTCAGAGTGCACTCAGAGCCATCCCAAACACCCTGCTACGAGGCAGAGCATTAATAAGCCATTAACCCATCCCAGAGCAGGGAAGGGAGCTGGGAAAGGAGCAATAAATGTGGGGGAAAAAAAGGCCAGGAGCTTCAGGATCTCTGTCCAGAAGCTTTGTTATCACTTGTTACCTTCAGCAATTTTTTTTTGCAAGGGTTCTCAGCACACTGTCCTGGACCTTTGTGGCCTCTGCAGCTCCCTCAGGAGGAAAATCATGTTTGTCTGGCAGGTATTTGAGACAGGAATCCAACAGGCTGCCTGTGCAGGGTCACCTGGGCCACGCCTGGCTTCCCCACAATCTGCTCAGCCCTTGTTTACTCGAGCACAGCCAGAGCCAAGCTGTTTGTCCCCTGCTCCCAGCCCATCTGGCCTGGCACAGCTCTGGAACAGCAGGGGAGCAGCTCCAGCAGCACAGGGAGTGCTGGAATTCAGGGAATGAAGGTGTGTGCTTGCATAGGGGTCTCTTCCCAGAGGGGAAAAACCCCAAATAAACCTCTCCAATGGGATTATTGGCACATGGATAACTCTCAGAATTGATCCTCTAAGCAGGAAGGGTAAGGGGCTTTAGCCTGGCTCCAGAATAATGAGCCCATCATGACATTTATCAAAGGACAATGCTGAGTTTCTCCTAAAGAAACCCTGTTTGGGCCACCAAGAGCAGGACATTTGCACCTCCAGGACAGAGACTGTGAGGTGTGAGCACAGCACAGCTGGGAATAGTGAGGAACACAGCTCTGCGTGGTAGATATTCCATCCTCTCAGAGGAAAAGCAGCACCAGGCAACCTCTGCTCCTCATTTTGCCCTGAATAATGGTTCCTTTTCCCTCTGCATGGCTCTCACATTGCCACCTCTCACCGTGGTGGGCTGGAAGCAGTGCCTGGCACGGTGGCATCCTGACCCCTGGCAGGGACTGGAATATAAATGCACAGAAAACTGTGCCAGGGCCACAAATTCCCAATCCCTGCTGCCATCCCCACCCTGTGACAGCTGCAGCAGCAGGAGATGATGCATGGAAGAAGAAGCTGCACAGGGAGGGAGGCAAAATCACCTGCCTGGTGTTACATCACTGCTCTGGCTCATGACAATTGTGGCATTCAGCAGCTGAGACCCCGTGGCTGTGACAGATGAGAGGATGTGCAGGGACCCAGCTGAGGAATGATGTCAGGACAGGAGAGATCTGAGAGCAGGAGGTGGAAGTCCTGAGCAGGAGTGCTTAGAACTGTCTAAAATGCAAAAATGTCCATTTATGGGGACAGAAAGAGCCTCTGCACACATCTGGCTTGGAGTACAGAAGGAATTCCAGGACAGGGGAGGAAAGATGAGCCCCAAGCAAGCTGCCTCAATCAGAAAAACCCTGATAAAGGGCTTAGGAAGAGTGTAAAAGGGAAAAAAAAGCCCCCCAGAGCACCTCAGCCCCATCTGTCTCTGCCACAAGCAGCCACACTGGGCACTAAGGAGTTTGCTGGGAGACATTTTCCCTCTGCTGATTGATGGCATTTTCCAGGCTGTTATTAACTGGACTTCACCACTTTGGGGTGATCTATGGAGCAGCAGCAGCTCTAAAGCATTTGGCACTGCAGCCATGGATTAGAGTAAAAAATGGAAGCAGTTCCTCAGAGCATCCCCATCTGTCAAGGTGAGCACAGGGGCTGCAGGTGATGGGGAGGGAGGGAGGGCAGTGGATGCTGCAGGGCAGCACCTCCCTGGAAAATGAGCCCTCTCCAGTTGGTTTCCAGGAGCCCCAGCTGCTCACAGGAGTGAGAAATTGGGTGACTGTTGGAAAATCACGACCCCCAACTGAAGGGAGGAACAATGCACCTGACTCCATGTGATCAGAAGGTTAATTTATTATTTTATGATACTATATTGTGTTAAAGAAAACTATACTGAACTATACTAAAGAATAGAGAAGGATCCTTACAGAATGCTAAACAGATAATAATGAAAACTCGTGACTCTTTCCAAAGTCCTGACGCAGCTTGTGTGACCATTGGTCAGGGATTGAAAACAACTCACACCAGAGCCCAATCAAGGACTCACTTTCAGGTAAACAACCTCCAAACCCATTCCACATGAGCACAGCACAGGAGAAGCCAATGAGATCAGGATTGTTTCCCATCTCTGGGCTTCTCTCTGCCTTTTCAGCTTTCCAGGAGAAAAATCCTGGGTGAAGGAATCGTGTTCAGAGAATGTGAATGCCACAGGTGACCACTCTGAGATGGAGAAGGGCAAAGAAGGGAGGTGGTGATGGAAGGAGAAGCTGAGGTTTTCAGGGTAAAGGAGGCAGGAGGAGCCTGCTCAGCACAGGCTGGTTTGGAGTGTGAGGGTGGCTCAGGGTTTGGGCTGAGGGCATCAATCCCCACCTTGCAGCCAATCCTCTCATTCTGGAAGTGGAGCCTGAACCACCTTCTCCAGCATCCCAAAGGCAGGGGAGCACAGGGGGGCTTCCACCCCCAGTAATTAGGCATTTAATTAGCAGTGAGCAGAGCACAAAGCCTGGGTGGAGAAAGCACAGAACAAGGTTGAAATATTTCCCTGACCCAGCACTTCTGTTCTAAAAACACACAGAGCTGTGACCTGCAATCACAACAGCAATTCTGAATATCAATTAATCTTACTTTAAGCAGTTCTCACTTCTGGGTTGTGATCTACAATTCAAGATTTTCTTTTGCCGCACACTAAATTTCCTCTGGCATCCAGGAGTGAAGATCCAGCCCCACCCCAGCCTGCTGGGAACTGCTAATCCTGAATCCACACACAAAATCCCCTCCCTGTGTCTCCTCCAGCTCAAGCAGTTTGTCCAACTTCAGCACTAATTTATGAATCATTTCAGTCAACTTGAAAGTGGCCTCTGTAATATTTATTTGTCCAATATCCATCCACTCAACACTGTCTTGCCTCAGTTTCAGGGGTCTAATTAAATCACGGCCTGAATTGGAAAAAGCCATTCTTGCAGCAAGGCTGAGCTGACCTCCTCAACTCATTTATCCACTGATAACCCTCGTGTGGAAGCACTCAGCCCCCCTGAGAGAAAAACTACTTCACATCCCATTGATCCCCAGCTTTTCCCTGACTTCTCGAGCAGCTCTTGTTTTTATTCACTGATCAGAAATTACTTAACCAGCCACAAAAAAAAAAAAAAAAANAAAAAAACCACCAAAAAAAACCCACAAAAACACCAAACCAACTCTTCATGCACATCTCCCAGGGAGCCAAAGCTGTGAGAAATCAGGAGAGGGGACACACAGCCAGGGCAGCCCAGGGCTGTTATGAAAGGTGACAGCTCTTACTGCTGGACTGCCTTTGAAAATGTGAGTAATCATCAAGGTGTCGTTTGTGTTCTCCCCCTGATCAAAGCACTGGACAGAAAAACATCGAATTTTGCAGGGGAGCAGAGGTGCTGGAGGAGCCCCAGAGCTCAGCAGCCCCAGCTGTCAGGAGGAATTTAACTGTTTATGGCCTCCTGTTCTGTGAGCCATTAAACCAAACAAACAACAGCTGCTTCCCCTCCTCTGCAGCACCAGCAGGACCTGGGCTGTTCATTATTAATTCTGCTTGGCATTCCCATCACAGGGGTACAAAATCCTGCTCCCAGACCTTGTGTTAGGTGCTTAACTCTCCCAGAACAAACAGGTGCTGCTGAAGCCAGGCTCACCCTGCCTGTGCAGTGATGCAGCTCATCTGGAAAGCCTCACACATCCAGAAGGAAGCCAGGCAGGAGGAAATTCATCATCCCCAGCCAGGTGGGCAAAGTGAGACAGAGAAACACTTCCCATTGCCACAGATCCATCTCCCAGGGTCCCTGCAGAGAGCACAGAGCTCCTTCCGTGCTGCTCTCACTCAATCCTGCACCCTCATGGCATGGACAGCAAATCCCAAAAGCCCCTGTGCTGGCTGAGGCTACAAAGGAGGTGCAGAAGAGCCCCAAAATCATATTTTCAGCAGCTGTGATTATCCAGGGAAAAGGCACAGACAGCCTCAGCAGCTCATCCAAGTGTTATCCCTGCTCCGAGGTCCAGCTCCCAGTGGGATGCAGCCCCCTGATTTCCATGGAGTGCTCTGGAAATGTCATCCTCAGCCACTGTGAAATGAAAAGGCCAGAGGAGATTTTCCTGGAGCCCAAGGCTCAGGGAGAGCAGAGGGAGTTGCTGCTGCCAGAGGATGCTGCCCTGAGAGGAGCAGCACAATCTGTCCCACAGGAGCAATGAGGCTGTCCCAGGGCTCTCCTGTGCACTCATCCATCCACTCCTGCTCTTCCTCCAGAGGAAAAGGGGAGGATTCCCATGCTCTGCCCAAAGACATCTGCCCTGTTCCACTCTGCTCAGTCAGCAGCTGGAAATGTTTCCTCAGGGGTTGGCTGGGGCTGCTCCACCAGCCCTGTGCCTGGTGGGGGAGAAACTGGATGGATCGAGTGGCAAATGGGGAAAAATAAAAATCCTGGGAGTTGCTGACTTGAAAGAAAATGTGTGACTTGCACAAGAGCTCATTAGTCTGGGGATCCCAGAGCCTCTCCTCATCCTCGTCACACTCCAGCTCTGTCCTGTCTGAGCCTCCTGGACAGCCCCAGGCAGGACAGCCCTGCAAAATGTGCCTCAATTTTCCTGCCAACTCAGCTGAGGCAGGAAAAGCCCTTTGGAGCTGAGCTTCTGCTGCTGTGAGTATCCATGGAGAGACAGGGGATGGAACAGAAAGAAGATTTTTGACTGGGAAAGTCAAAAATCCTGATCTCCTATTGAATGCAGGGCACCCCCAATGCAGGGAATGATTGGCATCTGACTCCATGATCCAGAATGCTGATCAATTGCTTTATTAAACTATATTATATTACAACTAAAGAAAAACCCATGGCTGTCTCAGACATTTGACACAGCTTGGCCCTAATTGGCCAATCAAACCAAGCAACCATCACTGGTGTCCAACTAACAAATAATTTTGAGTAAATAATCTCCATAACACATTCCGCATGTGCCAAACAACAGGCGCAGCAAACAGACATAAGAATTGTTTTCTTTTCTTTCTCTGAGCTTTCTCACTGCGTTTCCCAGGAAAAACCCTTGGGAAATTGTGCCTGCTCCTCTCTGTGAAGAGAGCTGCAGCCACAACCTCCAAGGTGGCAAATGTCCTTTTGGAAGGAGGAGACAAAACCCAGCTCTTTGGTGAAATCCCTTCCTCCCCCCAGAGAAGTTCATCCTTGTCTTCTCCTGTCTTTGACCCACGGCCAGGCCTGGAGAAGTTTCTCCACCACTTTCTTCCCGCTCATTTAGAAAATTCTGGGGAATATTCATCATCCTGACACAGCCCCCAGCCAAAGGCTCTGTGGGAAGTCACCATCCATCTCCCCCGAGCTGCCCTGCCCTCAGGGAGATGATTGTTGCACAAGGAGGAGAGAAATGGGATGGATCCCACTCCATCCCTTTGCGATACTGCACAGAATCCTGCAGGGATTTGGGAAGGGGCTGGGTTTTGCTTCCAGAGCCCAGCATGAATGGATTAATGTCTCCTTGTCCTCCCCTGGCTGTTGAGGCACACTCCATCCCCTGTCCCCTGCACTGCCAGAGAAGGGAATTCATCATTCATCACCCTGCTCTGCTGCCCCTCACCCTCTGCCCTCCCACCTCCCTGCAGATCAGGAGCTGTAAAATGGCATTTTTTTAACCCATATCAGACCTATTAGCACAAAAAAGGGCATTTTTTAACCCATATCAGAACTATTGATATTAGGACATCCTATTGTCCTAATGATGTCCTATTGATATTATGACATCAAACAGAGCAGGTGCTAAAGGGGCCTTCACACTGCTCAGCATTCACCTGCAGGAGCACAAATATTTGGAAACATAGGAAAAACAATTGGAAACATAGGGAAAAAAAACCTCTTGTGCAAAGAGTTTTCCTTACACTGGGAGAGGCACCTTCCCTGTGCCATGGTGGCACCTGGGTGTCCTTTCCCCACTAAAACACATCAAAAATTATCAGAAAAAAACAGATTCCAGCATTTTGCTGGGCCCCAACACTTGTAAATTTGTGTGTCCAGGACCATGCCCTCGATATTTCCTTATTTATTGTTCCAAGGGTTTAATATTATTATTATTATTATTGTTGTCGTATTATGGTATTATTATGTTGTTATTATTATTATATTATTATTTCAAGGGTTTACAGCTGGGTCTAGGGGCCAGGTGAGAAGTCTGGGACAAGCCATTCCTCTGTGCCAAAGGGCATTTCTGTGATCCAGAGCTCAGCAGAGGGTCACAGGACAGGCACAGGAAAATGGAAGCACAGCAAGAACTGGCATTTTGGTTGGATACCAGACCAAAAAGCAAGAGAAAATAAAAATACAGCTATTCCCCAACACCAGGAGCATGGTTCCTCACATTACAAAGGGCAGAACAAAAGAGAAAATGTGAGAAAAGCTGTTAAAAGAAGAAAATTTTTCTCACCCTTCCTCTAAGCCTTTACAGAGTTATGCAAGTTGACTTTATCTGCTGCAAATCCCCTTTCTGTTGTCAGTCCTTGGGAAGTCAAAGTCCTTAATTCTCCTGCACACACCGAATTTTAGGGTGGGTAAAATCTGCTCCAGCCTGCCCGAAATGAATCCCATCTCCATCCCCCCAGGCTACTGATTCCAGCCTAAACCCGGCCTTGTTTCCTGTCAGCTCAGCCTCACACCTCTTATCTCCCGGGCACTTTTATCTCTGATTTCCTCCTTGTTGCCTCTGAACTCCATCATGAGCTAATTTGGGGGTTTGGCATCAGCTCCTCTGCAGGAATCTGATGGCCACAGCCAAATATTGGGATGGAAGAGATGAAATTCTCCTTTTTATGCTCTTTGTGGGCGGCTTTGCTCTCAGACCCACCACAGCCGGGCACTGCTCAGTGCTGGGCTGAGCTCCTGAGATCCCAAATTCCTGCTGAGGATCAGCTGTGACAGCTCCAAGGACATTTTCTGCTGCCTGCAGGGTCTGGGCATTGCAGGAGCAGAGCTGAAGGGCACTGGCACCAGCAGGGCTGTGTGCGAAGGCTGGGGCTTTGTAAAGCTCAGCTTTCCCGCTGCTGGAGCTGAGCTTTGCCCAGAGGGATGAGTTGCAAGTCCCCAGCTCTGGGGAGAGCTCGTTCTGTGCCAGGGGAATGCAGCAATCCCAGCTGCCAAAGCAGCAGGCTGTGTCTGGAGGAGCAGCACCTTCCACAGGTACAACCTTTGCTGTGCTGCCCCAAGAAACACAAAACCCTGCTGGGAACCTGTGGGATGAAAGAAAGGACACCCCAAACCCACTGAGAGCCCCAAAGTGATGGCACAGTGTGGTCCTCACATTTCACTGAACAGAATTCCTTCGCTCAGGATTTTATCCTGAGAAGCTGAAAAGGCAGAGAGAAGCCCAGAGATGGGAAATAATCCTGATCTCATTGGCTTCTCCTGTGCTGTGCTCATGTGGAATGGGTTAGGAATTGTTTACCTGAAGTGCTGAGCCTGGCTGGGCTCTGGTGTGAGTTGTTTTCAGTCCCTGACCAATGGTCACACAAGCTGTGTTGGGACTCTGGAAAGAGTCACGAGTTTTCATTATTATCTGTTCAGCCTTCTGTAAGGATCCTTCTCTGTTCTTTAGTATAGTTCAGTATAGTTTTCTTTAACATAATACAGTATCATAAAATAATAAAACAGCCTTCTGATCACATGGAGTCACAGCATCATTCTTCCCTGCCACGCAGGGTCAGGTTTCCTACAACAGCCCTGCTCTGCAGATCCTCACAAACACCCAGAGGTGGCTCTTGTGACAGTGACAGGGCACTGAGGGGGAAATTGCACATTTCTGCTGCCAGGCTCCTCTCCCACCCCTGAACTGGAGGTTTGGGTAAAGCTGACCTGAGGAAAACAGACCCAGCATTAACTCAGTGCTGATCAGCACAAGGAGAGCAGCCCGGCTGCTGCCCTGGCTACCCACGGGGTTGTGGGGTCTCAGAGGATGAAAACACCCCCAGGGAGCAGTGCTGGCTCAGTGATCATCATTACATTCAGCCCCACAGAGCTTAGGCAGACACAGCTCTGAGCTCTCTGCATTATGCATGTCCCCATCCCCTGAATATCCTTTGTGAACTCTTTCCATTTCAGCCACATTTTGGAGATAAAACCTCCGCTCAGCCTAAACAATAGAATCCATCAGCTTTTCCAGATCCAGAAAATCCCCTCCAAGGAACTTTTATCGAGTTCCCCCTCCCAGCATCCCAAACTGCAGCTCCTTTTCGGTTTGTTTGTTTGCCTTTCAGAGCTTTGGCTGCAGCAGAGCTGACCCAGCCCTGCCTCAGTCATGTGCTGGTGGCCTCTGCTGGGATGCAGAACTGAGACTGGCATTAAATCACAGGCATTGCCCTTGGGAGCAGTCACCCTGCAGCTGGAGGAGGGGACAAACCCCACCCGGGTGGCTCAGGGGGGGCAGCAGGATGCCAGCATCCACCCCAGAGTGGCATTTTCCCCAGGTGGGGCTGCTGCTTTTGCAATCCCTTTTTTCTGCACTTTTTTCCTGCACCCAGCCAGGAAATATTAGTGTAGCTTTGAAATATTAGTGTAGGAGAGATTGTGGATATACACAGCACTGTCATAAAGAGGCACTGAGCTTTAGAAAGGAGAATCCAAATGTTAGAAAAAAGCTAGAAATGAAAGGGGAAAAAACTCAGGATTGTAGCAGTGAGAATTTACCCAGGCACTGCTGGTGAGTGCTCATCTCTCTGAGCTATTACTTATTATCTATTGTCATTAATTATTTATTATCTTTTATTATTATTATTATCCCCTGTGTCCCCTCCAGGTGTCCCACTGGGTTTGTGCCCCCTCCTGACCCAGCACACAAAATTCAAAATCACTTCAATATCACAGGCACCCCACACTTCAAATCTCCAGGAAAAATCACTTCCAGCTCCAGCTTTTCTAGGATCATTTATTTGCAAGGTCCCAGCAGAGTCCCCTCACCCTCAAATACTGAGGGTTGGCTGAGGACAGCTCAGGTGGAGTGGCCAAACCCTCCCCTCTGCTATTTAAAGGTGTGGTATTTCAAGTTTTAACATCCTCCTCTAATAATAAATCCATCCCTGCTCCCTGTGCTGAGCCCAGGCAGCTCCTGCCTCGTCCTCCAAAGGCAGAGTGGGGATTTTGGCCAGGTGGGGATGTGGTGACAGATGCTGCTGAATCATGGTGGGGCTGCAGGGACGCTTTGTTCCCACTCCAGAGGGGCCAAAATCAGCCAATTTACACAAAAATCCAAGAACTGATGAGGCAAACAAATATTACAGCCACTTCTGGAGTCACTTTCCAGCACTCCTTCCCTCCCTTTTTATTATATTTTAAGTTGCAATATAAAGCTGAGAAGGTCAGCTCGTTTTTACAAGCATAAATTAGACTCATTATTTGTTAAGAAGTCAGACTTGGAAAAAAAATGTGAATTTGCTGAGGAAAAATAAAAACATTAATGAGATCTAAGAGTTATTAACTGGTCTGGGAAGGAGAGAGAAGGGAATTTAGGAGTGTTAATTAAAGATAACGGGCTCCAGTGCAGGAAGTGGGGACACTGCAGTGATGCTCAGAGGGGACCAATTCTCACGGCTTGGGTTTTTCCCTGAGTTTGTCCAGCTGGGGGAGGATTTGATCAATTATTTGTGTGTGGGGAGCAGCTTCATGCACTAGGGGCACAGGAGAGGATTTTGAAGGGAATATTTGGGCCTGAAGAGGAAGGACAGAAGGCACAACTATTCCATATTATTCTGCACTGACTTGTATCAGTTCTGCTTTGATTCCCTGAATATTTTCTATGCCTGGAGCAGCAAACTTCTATCTTATTCTCCCCAAAAAACAGATAATTCCCTTCCCAGAGAGAATGTTCCAGTGTTCTCCTGGCCCAAATTAATGCAGGCATCCCCTGAAAACTCCCTGCTCCTGCCCCCACCACCTCTTTTTTCCCCTCCTGTCCTCTCCCTCCCATCTCCAACAAATCTGAGTGGACTGAAGCATGAAACAAAAACCCCTTCTCTTAAAACCCCTCCCACGATTAAAGGACAGGCAGTGTAATTCCACAGCTGTTCAAAGTGGAACCATAAAGGTTAAGTTTAATATCAAGGGGGATGAGATTTCACCTGGCTGCAGCTGGCACTCAGAGAAGCTCTCACAAGAAATCCCCTCTGCTCCTTTCCCTTTCCAGGGCACATTTCACAGCCTGGCTCACACCTAGGCAAGGACTGGGGGTGGATTTCCCATCCCAAAGCCAGGCTGGAGCAGCCTGGGACAGAGGGAGGTGTCCTGCCCATGGAACTGCGTGAATTTTAAGATCCCTTCCAACCCAAACCATTTTTCTATGAACTGGAAAAGGATGACAATAAAAGGGCACAGAATTTTTATTTTTTTTTTTTCACAAGGATAGAAGCCAGAGTGCCTCATTTTGAGTTTTTAGCTAGCACTGCCTTTGCTGACTGCTGGATTTAAAAGTTCCTGGTTTATAATAGCAGCTCTCCCCTTGTTCATCCTCACCCCTGTATCCCCCACCCATCCCAAAGCTCTCCAGCACCTCTGTCCACCTGAGCCAGCCCATTCCCTCCTGAAAATCCCTCAGCCACCCACAAAACCTGGCCACAGCCTGCCTTGGAGCTCCAAATCACTGCAGCTCCTCTCCTGCAATGGGAATCTGCCCAAGCCAACAAAAAATAAATCCCAACCAGAGACGTTGCTGGCTCCAAAATTCTGTGCCAACAAGGATGAGAGAACAAACAGAACAAGCAAAGCTTGACCCCCAAAGGCAACAGCACCAGAACCAGCTGGGTGAAGGTGCTGACTCTGCTGGAATCCAGAAGGGAAAGGAGGGAAATCAGTGGATTGGGATGGGAACGATTCCAGCTCCCTCCAAAAAGTTGGAATTCTGCAAGATCTGTCCCTGTGCTAATGCAGGACTTGGGGCAGCTGCTGCTTGAGGAGGAGACCAAATTTTAATTCCATAAAATTCCTTCTCAAGCTTCTCCCAGCCTCGACCTCCGAATAAGCTGCTTCCTGGGAAGTGTTTGAAGGATAAATTTGGGATTAATTCCAGGCAGCTGAAAGAATCCTTGAAACAACCTCAGCACTGGGGAGGATGTGGGGCACGAGAGCAGCTCTTTGAAAACTTGAGCTCCCTATTTTTGGAAAGAGAGGAAAAACTTTACCCTTTTTGTAAGGATTAGAGAGGATGGACTGAGGGAAGTTGTCAGGTGCTGAGCAGTAAAATTTTCTGTACTGGCAGAAACAACCAGAGGGTTAAAAACCTTCATGGGGACACCAGAGATCTGTGCTCATGACATAGCCACGGAGGGAATTTGGTAGAGACAAGTCATCCCATTGGTGAAAAACCCACAATAACCCTATTTCCCCCTCACTGTTGCCCACCCCTGTGAGATCTCCCAGCACAGAAAATGTCCATTATGCAGATGGCACTGAAAATGAAGAGTTTGTTGCTCTTAGAGGGAGCAGGACCTCCAGACTCCTGGGAGCAGTTGCTCATCTGAGGTTTTGAGCTGCTGTGAGTGCCCCAGATAGGAGAGAAATGTTTTTATACCTCAAGAGATGGGTGAATTTATCATGGGGAGCATCAGCAGATAAGCTCAAAGGATAAAAAAAATTGCTGTTCTCTGTCTCAGCCTCCCCTGGTGACCATCACCAACTAAAACCAGACCCATCCCTGAGTTTTCCCCCTCAATCCTGCCTGCACCTGGAGAATATTGAGAACTCCATGCTAAGGCTGCAGCTCACCAGCAGGATGAAATTCCCCAAACCCTTCCAAAGCTCCACTGGCAACTCATTCCCCCACCAGCTGACCCCAAAGCATCTGCAGTTAGTGAGAAGAAGCAGGGAAAGCCACAAAAGTCCAGGAGATGTTGGGAAGAGCTCAAGCCCTGCCATTTGGAGGCAGGTTTAGGCACGAGCCTCATTTGCCATCATCCACTCTCCCTGCCCAGCAGCTCTGCTGGAAGGCTCAGAAAGCCTTGCAAGCAGGTGGAGAGAAAAGAACTTTTCCCCAGGGAAATTTTCTTCCTGACCCTGATTAATTAGAAGCTGCCTGGTGCCCTGGAGCATGGAGAGGAGGAAACCAAAGGCAGACAGAAAAGGTGCCCAGGGGAAGCAGCAGGTACCTGCCAGCTGACAAACTGGGGCTTGAAGTGTAAACCAGCCTGCAAGGGGATCTAAAAGCAGTTTAAAGTCTAGTTTCCTGCCATAAAAGCAAGACACTTTCCTCTCTGGGAATCAAAGAGGGTCTCCTGGGCTGAATTTCATTTCCTCTGTAATGAAAATTAATCGTGGTGGTAAAGACCAAGGCAAGGAGTAACTGCAGCTTCCTCCTGTTCCACTTGCCTGCCACTCCAGTGCTGCTCTGCCCCATTCCCAGGAATTAAAACCCATTCTGTAACTACATTTTAATTATGGCAGTAGCAGATTTGCAGCCAATATCCCCCGTGGAATGCCCACAATCACCATTTCAGCACAAGGTCAATTTGTTTGCTGTGCCACAGCTCCAGCATCACTTATTTCCACCACGTGTTCTCATCCAGCTAAAGAACTTCTCTCCCCTGGGCCTGCTCCTCTCTCCACTGACAGGATGGTAAAGATTCCTGGTAAAAACCAAAGGAAAAAAACAGGGAATTGCAGATTTTTCCATGAAAGTGATCAGGAAATACCTCTCCAGGAAAAAGCAGGACTTGACAGCAAAAGTTTTTTGGATTTAGGCTCCAAAAGTTGCATAGTTGCACCAGTCTTAGAATTTTTCCTGGATAAGGACACAAAGTTAGAAGGGAAAAGAGGAGAAAAATAGAAAGAGTATTAATAAGTATGAGAGTATCAGTATAGGAAAGGATTTTTACCAGAGAATTCCAGGCAAAGGCAGGTCCTGAACCCTGCCCTGAGGAGGTTTTTGGGATAAAACCTGATTTTCATTGCGTGAGGCCTAAAATTTCATTATTGAGATCACAAAAATAATGAGAGTGATTGGAATAAGATCACCCATGGGATGAGGAAAGGAGAATGTAACTTGCAAAGGTGAAGTCAGAGGAGAAAATGGATTAAATTTTAGGTTTATACCCCAAAAGGGCTGGAGGGATCTGCAATCCAAGCATGGATGTCCCAAATCAGCTGCCTGCTTAGCAGAGGGACATGAATCCCAGTTTCTCACCCATTCTCCTCATGGTCTGTGCTGGTAATTCCATATTTATGGAAGGGTCAGACCCAGCGTGGATATTTCCCTTCCCAGAGGCTGAAACCAGCAGCACAATCCATGGTTCCTGACAGGTTTCTTCTTCCCCATGGTGACAACATCAGCAGGCAGAGGAACCAGAGCCACAACTCAAGAGCCAACACTCCCTCATTCTTTATTTAATTTAATATTCATGAGTGATCCCAGCAGGGGAGCTCAAAAATCTTCCACTCCTAAATCAAAATGCTGCATAAAAGCACATTATTTCTAGCAAATAACTTCAAATGTGACCTTCAGAAGTGCAGTTTCCACGTGCTGTGCCACATTCCAGAAATCTCCCAGGAGTGACTCCCCTGGACCCAAAAATCTCACAGCTCTTCCTTGCACAGGCAGAAAATCCAGCTGGGACAAAGTAAAGCATCACATAAATTATAATCCAAACCCTGATACTCCTTGAAGAGGAGGTTTGAAGATGGGTTTGCTGAGAAAGAGGTGGAAATAGGTCTAAAATCAGTATTAATTGAAGAGTTCAGATGAATTAAGGACCTGAACACACACAAATAAATCAATTTAGCTGAGAACATTGTCCTTCCTAGAATTACACCCAGTCCAAATCAACTCAAGGTGAAGGATAAACCTGAAATTTTCAATTTCTGCAGAAATTTTTTGCTGCAGACCTGCTTCTGACTGGTTTTCAGCCAGATATTTCTGCAGCACTGCTGATTTCTTCAAGTGGAGGGCTCCTAAATTGAGCTTTCCCAGTTGTGTAGAAGCTCCTCAGCAATGCCAGCCCTGAGATTTACAGCTCACCATGGCCTCTAAATCCAGAGGCTGCCTGGAATTTGTCAGGGAAGAGAGGAGGCAGCTGCTGGAGAGTCCTGATGTACACCTGGGTACCTGGCTGCTCTCCCCAGAGCTTCAGATGCTGCAGCAGGGAGGGAAGGGCCACAAATCCCTGGAATGCTGAGTCACAGGGAGGTGATTCCACAGGGAATCCACAGCTCTGGCAAAGGGCAAACAGCCCCGAGTGGCAGTGACCCCGCTGTGCCAGGACAGCTCATCCTGCTGGCCGTGGCTGCAGAAGGAAAAATCCACGCTGAAAGCAAATTTTGGGACAGCACTGCTGGATCTGCTCACTCAGCACTGCAACAACCCATCCTGTGCAGGATTCCAGAGAGGAACAACCCATCCTGCGCAGGATTCCAGGGAGCAAGAACCCATCCTGTGCAGGATTCCAGAGAGGAACAACCCATCCTGCACAGGATTCCAGGGAACAAGAACCCATTCTGTGCAGGATTCCAGAGAGAAACAACCCATCCTGTGCAGGATTCCAGAGAGGAACAACCCATCCTGTGCAGGATTCCAGAGAGGAACAACCCATCCTGTGCAGGATTCCAGAGAGGAACAACCCATCCTGTGCAGGATTCCAGGGAACAAGAACCCATCCTGCACAGGATTCCAGAGAGGAACAACCCATCCTGTGCAGGATTCCAGGGAGCAAGGCCAATGAAGCACTTGAGGAACAATCCTGGAGCTGGTTTGGTCTCTTTGATTGTTCCCAGCCAAAAAATTTCTCATATTTAGGGGAATTCAGCACTGCTGGACAACAGCAGTGCTCCAAACAGGGGGACAAAGGTTGTCCTCTCTGCTTGGCCAACACAGCTCCAGCTTTTCCACAGGGAAAATTGGCAATCCCTCCTCCAGAGCCTCTCTCTGCTGGAATATTCCAGGGAAGAGTGGCTCCAGGAGAAGCCTGGTCATACCCAGCCACTATTTATGGGCTCAACCTGGCAAAATGCACCTGGCTGTGACTTTGCAGGGGGTGAAAGTTCCATTTTGAGGTAAGACAGATCACGAAGAACTCAGGGGGAGGTGGGCAGGAGGCACAGGAATAAATCTCACCCCAATACCCACAATGCTGCAAGTGTAATATAAAGTTTGACGCACCTCTAAGTAGGATGTTTGAAAAAGAAATGGGGCTAAAGCTGAGTCTGCCTTGAGTGTTTCCTCTCCCTCCACTTGTTTTTCTCTGTTAATCCTGCAGGATGGAAAGCCTCTTCTACCTGGACTAACCTGGCTCAAAGCCTTCCAATAAAAGAGCAATTTCAAATTCTCTGCATCTTTCTTTCACAAAGCTCCTGTCTATTCTTGCTGCTTAAATCAATTCCCTCTCCTTCCTTAGAAAGGAAAAGAAATGCTGAGTTTAATGTAATTTTATCTTTATGCATAGATTTCTTTGGTTTTTCCCCAGCCACCATGGTAATCCCCTGGAATCCTGTCAGTCCAGGATGTGATGTAGGAAGGTCAGTCCAGGTTGTAACCATGATAAAGGAGAAGTGAAGAATCACAGAACCATAAAATCCCTGTGTTTAAAGGGACTTTGAAGCCCATTTGTGCCATCCCTAAGGACACCTTCCACTAGCCCAGGTTGCTCCAAGCCTTGCCCAACTTGGCCTTGGACATTTCCAGGGATGGAGCAGCCACAGCTTCTCTGGACCAACTTCCCAATCACTTTGTAGGAAAATTCTCCATCTCCTCCTCATCTTTCCCTGAGTTTCAGGCCATTCAGTCCCAACCAAATTCCCTTCCAGCAGCTTCCCCCATCCCACCTGTCCTAGATTTCAAGGCGATATGGATTCTATTTGCCATCTGTTTGGCAGTTATCTCCTCTTGGCTGGGCAGTTTTCCTCATCTCTTCCACAAAGGGCCCTCCCTCAGGGGAGCTCTCTGCTGACAATGAGCTCTTGAATGGCCCTGCCTGACTGATAAGAACTGATGCTCCACCCAGAGGGAGGAGCCAAGCTCTCAACAAAATACAATCTGAAGTTTTGGAGACAGCTGGACAGCTTTTCCACTGGATTCCCAGAGGAGACAGCTGCTTCTTCCACTGGATCTTCAGAGGAAGACTTCACCCTTTTTCTACAAGATCCCTGCTCCAACAGAACCACCCCTGGCACTGCAGGAGGAGCAGCCACAATTCCAATGGGACTGTGCAACACCCTGACCCACAGGGTGTCAGGCTGTATCCGGACTCTGACAGTGTTGTTTTGATTTACTGCATTGTTTGTTTTGTTTTTTCTCTTCCCTAATAAAGATCTGTTATCCCTGCTCCCATCTTTGCCTGAGAGCGCTCCTTAATTCCAAATTTATAACAATTTGGAGGGAGTTTTACATTTTCCATTTCAGGGGAGGCTTCTACCTTCTTTAGCAGACACCTGGCTTTCCAAACCAAGACACCATGGAACCTGCTCAGTGACCCTGTCCCTTCCCACTGCTCCTCTGCACCCAGGATCTGGTTTTTCCCATTCCATCACCCACTTTCCCATGCCTTGGGGCTGCCCCTCAGAACCCAGCAGCGGAAGAGTTAAGCTGATCAATAGCAGAGGAACAGCTCCAGGGGCCTGGTTCGCAGCCATCCATCAGCACCATTTACATGAGAACTGTCAGGCTGCAAATAGAAAGCGAGGCGATGTGAAACAATCCTGTCTGAAGGTTTTTAGCACTCCTTACAAATTGCCGCCGTGAATAACTTGTTGCCTGTATTTATCCCTTTTCAAATTGTCTCTTAGCTACACTCATCCATCTTCATTCCTCCCCGCCTGCTCCAGACACTCTCGGCTGCTGCCTCATTATTTTACATTTGTGCGCTGCCACTTGGCTCAGGCTCTCAGAGCAGCCCCAGGAGGACAGATACATCCCCGGGGCGATGCCACCGGGCTTTTTGTGGCCTTTCACTCATTCCCTCTCATCCCTGTGAGGGATCAAAGCCTTGGCACCAGCACACCTCCACCCCAGCCAGGACAACATCCCTAAAAGCAGAGCTCCTGCTCCCTAATCCAGATTTTTTCACTCTCTTCACTCAGGGATGGCTTTTCACCAGAAAATCACTCCGATTTTCACTCTTTCTGCAGGGATGGGCTGGGAGATGTCCGAGATCTCAGCAAGGCTCAGTTTGTCCTTGCAGAGACGAGCCAGCTCACTGTGACAGCGGTGACAACTCCTCTGTTGAAGCCCTCAACTCCCTGATTTTCCCGTGCCAGTGGCACCAGACATAACAAATATTCCAGCAGTCCTGCTTGGAGGCTGGAGGGGCATCCACAGCCCGTTTTAGCAGGAAATTGCAAATCAGAGCTGTCACAGGGAACAGACACCACACTTGGAGGAGCTTCAGCTCCAGCTCTGCTCCATCACCACACAAGCAGCTGGTGAAAGTGTGCCTGCACCAGATTTTTATTCCAATTTTCTATTCCAGCTTTCTATTCTGGTTTTCTCACCGCTCCCTCTCTCAGGAGTGCTGTCATCCATCCCCAAACCCTTCCACCAAGCACACACCTTCACCCCCAGCTTCTCTCACACCTCTCCACGTTTTAAACCCCTCCAAATTAAATATATTGCTTCTCCCATGCTCCAGCTTTTCCCTCTCTCCTTCATTTGCCAGCCTCAAACGTATTCCCCACTCCACACCTCCAAAGCACTGCTCTCCCTCATTTGTACTCTGAGCTGCCTCGCTTTTATTTGCCTCTGAAAAGCCTTCAAGTGGCAGTGTTTGTGTGAAAGATGCTATCCAAAATAAACGTATATTGTGCCATAAATCCCAGCCGAAGCACAGCTAAGATAGGTGCAAAATTACAGCCTACAAGGAGGTGCTTTGAGAGCTCCTACTTCTATGGAGGAGGGAAAAAACCATAAGAACCTTTCCCTCCTCAACAGCCCTGGCTGGGGAAAAGTGTGGCTTGGATTATTTGAGTGGCTTGGCCACTCAGGGCTTGGCTCTTCAAACCCATAACTCCAAAGGTCAGGTTTTGTTAAAACCACTCACAAATCAAACCCCCAAAGCCCTGAAGAATCTGTGGAAAATAAGAGAGGTTCCAGACTAAACAGCAGAGAAATGCTTTGGTCAAATGCAGGGACAGACCCAGGGGCTCCCAAATTTGTACTGGAGAAAAAAAAAAAAACAACAACAGAATTTGAAGAAAGCCCTGTTTAGGTGTAAATGAGAAGGTGGAAACCCATGAGTAGAGAAACATTTGGTGTTGGGGCATGGGTTGGACTCAATGATCTTGAAGGTCTCTTCCAACTTGGTGATTCTGTGAATTTTCCAGCTTTGGAGGAGAGGTCAAAGGCAGGAGGGGAAAGAAACAAAGAACCTGAAGGGCTTTGTTGGGCATTTTCCAGCAAAGGGATGGCTCCAGGCTCTGCCCTTCAGCCACACCCAACTTCCAACCCCTCTCTCAATTTCTGATGATTTTTTCCCTGCTGAAAATCATTAATCCAACTTGCCAAAACTCAGGAATTGTTTTAGTCAACTCTAATTATATTCCTTATTCCAAATTATATCAGGGGTAATATTCAACGTCTTTCCTCCTCCTTATATCAGGTGTAATTATGAGAGTAAAATAATTACATCAGTTATTTCCAACTCTTCACAAAAAGAGGGGTAAAGCACCCAAAATTCTTCCATGTGGAGAACCTGGGAGGGAATCCAGAATCCTGAACATCTCTCTGCATCCATAGCTGGGACAAGAATCATCCAGAGTAACAAAAAAAAAAAAAAAAGAAAAAAACAACCACCAAACCAACCCCCAAAAAAGGGACTTAAAACCCTAAAAGAAAACTATTCTTCCTAGTTTAGGGATAAAACATTTCCTAAACCCATCAGAGCTCACACTTTTATGCAAAATTAATAATTTTTTAAATGCAGTATCTTTGTGATTATTCATCATTCAACAAAAGACCTGGAGAAATTACAAAACCATGAGAGGAAAAACATTTGATCAAGCAGAGTTTGTTTTGTTTTTTGATCTTATCTAGATATTCTGCCCTGGGCCATTGTTTGAATGACACTGGGATTTGGTTTGTTTTCTTTTTTTTTTTTTTTTTAATGTTTGTCCTCTCTTCTCCTAATTACATTAATTTTAATTTGTTTTCCCTTGTCATAAAGCAGGAATACCCAGAAAACCAGGACTCCTTTTTAGCAGAAAACCCTGAGACAAGGTAACTCCAATTAAATAAAGAAGGAAAAACCCCAACAAGGACATCAAAATAGGGAAGTAATTAAAATTTAGAGCCACTGGATAAACACTTATTGGGTGCTGCTGATTTATTTTGCCTTCCTCAAATCCATTTCTGAATGATCATCAACATCTGGCAGGCAGAGGAAGAGAAATGCTGCACACGAGGAGGGGTTTAAGGATATTTTTTTTGGGGAAATCCATTACAAGGGAGGATTTGGTGTTATATTTTTATTTTCCAGTGTGGAGCTGGAGGAAAAACCAACCCCAAAATTCCTGAGTAACCTCTGTAAACTTTGGCTGTTGCAGGATGGGCAAGTTTTCTGACAGAAATACAAAATATCCCTAGCAAACAAATTATTTCAGAATAACCAGCAGCGTTTAATCCAAGGAAACGAACGAGTGAATTTTAATTTTGTAAATAAAAACGATATTTTGAACTGGGTGTAAGAAAATAAAGTGCACTGCTGCTGACACGGGGAGAAATAAGTTCTTTTAGTGTTCCCTAGCAGCTTAAAAGCTGTCAATTAGCAAATCCCTATGCAAATGAGCTCCAACTTGACAGGCAGAGCTCCAAAACAGTGATAACACCACGAGGAAAAATGCACCAAAACCCACAATATTTACAGGAAGCAGCAACACCAGGTAAATATTTTCATATGCTGTAAAATGTATATGTTTAAAGCCTTCTCAGCATTGCTTTTAATGTGATTAAAGGGTGGGGAAAAAAGGCACAGTGGAAATAAATTGCTAAAAAGAGGTGAAAAATGGGAGGTTCAGACAACAGAGTGTCAGAGAGGAGCGTGCTGAATCAATAAATTGTGCTCTCAGAGGCAGAATTCGTTTGCCCTTTAGTAAAAGTTGGGATCTATTCACTGCCTGATATCGTGGTCACTTCCCAGAGCACTAAATCAAGGCTGGGCTTTGTTAATCCCAGCATTTTGCTGACTGAGCAGAGCTCAGGCCCAGCCAAAAGGCACCAGATGGGCACGGGGGGGACCCTGAGCACAGCAAAGCCAGAGGGAACAGTTTGGTGCTCACTTGCAGAGTTTGTGTTTTGCTTTATTGGCTTTAAATTGTTGTTCTAGGGAGAAAGATGAGAAGAAAAGGAGAAAATTTCCCTGGCACGTGGAGTTGGGTGGGAAGTTGCCCCAAAAAAAGCCCAGAAAAATAAAGAGATGCAGCAGCAAAAATATTTATGGTCAATAAAATCAGGTGCTCCTAAAAGCCACGCTGGGCATGGGGCTCTTCCCTCTTTTCCATCCTGGCACTGCCCCTGGTCTGGGGGATTTTCCAGCCAAGTGATGAAGAGAGAAGAGTTGGGATCATGTCAGGCTGGTCTAAAATTTCAGGCAGGATCTAACAACATGCTTCAGGTTAATCTAAAACCCCACTTCAGGCCAGTGTAAAAACAGTTCAAGTTCATCTAAAATCCCACTTCAGGCCCGCTTAAAACCCTCACTGCAAGCCAGCCTAAACCCCTCTTCAGGCCAGTCTAAAACCCCATTTCAGGCCAGTCTAAGAACAGTTAATGTTTGTCTGAACCCCACTTCAGGCCAGCCTCAAACCCCTGCTGCAGGCCGGCCTAAATGTCCCACTTCAATCCAGCCTAACAATACATCAAGCCAGCCTCAAACTCTCACTGCAGGCCAGCCCAAAACCCCACTTTGGGCCAGCCTAACAACACATCATGTTGTTCTAAAACCCTGTTTCAGGCTGGTCTAAAACCCCCACCTCAGGCCAGCCTCAAACCTCTGCTGCAGGCCAGACTAAACACCCCACTTCAATCCGGCCTAACAACACATCAGACCAGCCTCAAACTCCTGCTGCAGGCGGCCCTAAAACTCCACTTTGGGCCAGCCTAACAACACATCACGTTGTTCTCAACCCCCACTTCAGGCCAGTCTAAAACCCTCACTGCAGGCCGGCCTAAAACCCTCACTGCAGGCCGGCCTAAAACCCTCACTGCAGGCGGCCTAAAACCCTCACTGCAGGCGGCCTAAAACCCTCACTGCAGGCCGGCCTAAAACCCTCACTGCAGGCCGGCCTAAAACCCTCACTGCAGGCAGGCCTAAAACCCTCACTGCAGGCCGGCCTACAATGCTCAACTCAGCACTTCACCAGCACAGGAGTTCTCCAGGAAAAGATTTTTGACTTTTTGGGGCAAGACTTTTTGAAGCTGTGCCCTCTCACCCCCTGGAGAAGCCTCACCCTGCCCCTGAGGGAAAATCTGCTGACAAGAGGGGCCACTTGGTTATTGCCTCAGTAATCACTGAGCTCTTCCTAAAATTCACTCCTAGGGAGGGCTCAAACCAGAGCAGGCAGTGAAACATCCCCACAAGGCTTCCCTTGGTAACAATTCCAGCCAAACTGCATTTCCTGAGCAGCTAGATCACTGAATCCACGCTCAGGTGACACAACAGGCTCATGTCCTGAAAATACCCCTTTCCTTTAGGTACTTTTTGTTGTTGTATCATTTTGCAAGGGCAGGAGGGAATTTGATGGAAAGCAAGCCTTGATACTAAAATATTTTTATTCTCTCTTTATTTGCTGTTGAGGCAGAAGAGGCTTTAGTTCAGCTTTTTTATTATTTTTTCCAGACACAATTGGTGTTACGTTTCCTATAGGAAATGTGTCACAAAAGTTTTGCTGGAAGCTTTTCCATGAGCACACAGAGGGCCCTAAAAACAGGAGAGCAAAGCAATTCCCTGCAAGTCAGACCTAATTTTCGTCCACCTTATGCCTCATTAGAAGAGAGGAGGTTCTGAGCCTGGCCCAGGGTTTTACAGCAGCTCTCAATTACACCGTGTACATTTTAAACACTTCCCAATTACCTGGGCCACCTCTCCACGATCAATGTAGGACTGAGCAGTCCTTCCCCAAACTCCAAAAAGCAATCCAGGGAATAACAGCAGCCTGCTGCAATTTTAGGGACAGAGATGTGGATTTTTACTCCCTAATAAAACACCTCTCCCTTCCCCAGCCCAGCATTTTCTGGACTTGGATCTCGCTCACTCACTAATGATTATTATCCCTTCTAGCAGTGAGTGGGAAGACTCCAGTTGGATTCTGCAGGGTTATTTATTACCCAGGCTGCCCTTTGATCCTGTTTAGTCTAATTGAGCCTGGCACACGGCTCAGGGCTGCTGATGGATCTGCCCCATAAAGGATCTTTGCAGACAGATGGAAGTTCCATGATTGCCTCCTTTTCCCTGCTATTAGAGGAGCTGGGCTCCTTCCCTTGACTCACAATTTAATTACCAGGCATATGGAAACGTCAGGAGCACTGAAGCCAAGGCCCTTGCACAGATTTCAGTGCTCATTCCTGTGTCTTTGAGCCACCCTTGTGTCCTTTTTAAAGGTTCTACTCCTAAAACAGCCTCTTCAACATAATCCAGAAACAGAGATCCCTCGGTGAGATGCTGCTCTGAGTGGGTTCAGTGGAAGCAGCCAGCAAAATTCCCACTCCCACAGGGCAAGGACAGAGGCTGATCCCCTTTTCCTGAGCCCCATTCCCTTCTCCCAAGCCAGATCCCTTTCTCCTGAGCCTAATTCCCTTTTCTCCAGCCCAATTCCCTTTTTCCCAGACCAATTCCCTTTTCCTGAGCCCAATCCCCTTCTCCCAAGCCAGATCATCTTCTCCTGAGCCCAATTCTCTTTTCCCCAGCCCCATCCCCTTCTCCTGAACAGAATTCCCTTCTCCCCAGCCTCAACCCCTTCCCCCCAGCCCCATTCCCTTTTCCTGAGCCCAATCCCCTTCTCCTGAACAGAATTTCCCTTTTCCCCAGCCCCATTCCCTTTTCCTGAGCCCAATCCCCTTCTCCTGAACAGAATTCCCTTTTCTCCAGCCCCATCCCCTTCTCCCCAGCCCCGCATCTCTCAGCCATCATTAGCTCTGTGATCTCCTCATAGCTGGAGGTCCTCACACCTCATCAGCTCCTCCCGGGGCATTTATCCCATCCCAGCTCTCCCAAATGTCAGGCACCCGCGAAAAACCCAGAAGTTTCAGCTCCTGCCTGGATTTTAAATATCAAGATGCCATTAAGGCGCTCTCGGTGCCCTCCAGGAAGCAAAATAAGAGGACATTGGCAACTCCTGGGCTCTTTGTGGCTTCCTCCTCTCCAGATTCCCGTGGGGATAACGATGCTGCTCTCCAGGCTCCCCACTCTGTAAAGCAGGCACTGGATTCGAGGCACACGGAGCAGCAAGGGCTGGATAAAGGGAGTTTTCCAGCCATTATTCATCCCAAAATAATCATCCCTGCAATATTCATCAGCTCCTGGCACACTGGGAAGGTGACTCTCCAAGACCTCCTTCACTCCTAAGGACAAAATTTCCCAATAATTGTATGGGAAAGACCCAAAAGAGAAGGAAATGTCCCCAATCCAATGGGAACCTGACAGGCAGCACCAGCCCCTCCTAAAGGGAGTCCATTAAAATTCACCTCA
Organism: Peucedramus taeniatus; assembly: GCA_013400575.1. NCBI lineage: Eukaryota > Metazoa > Chordata > Aves > Passeriformes > Fringillidae > Peucedramus > Peucedramus taeniatus. The sequence goes on along the minus strand of WBNO01008049.1, from coordinate 203,392 downwards.
TCCTTTCCTACTCCCTCATTATCCAACATTTCCTTGTTTCACTTCCCTGTTTCCAAATCGAATCCTCAAAAACAAATCTCAAAAACAAACCCAAAGGGAATGGAGGAAGGGGAGGATGGAGAGGTGACATTTATTCCCCCCCCCCAAAAGAGACAACCTGACAATTCCTGCTGCTGAGAGTGTGACAGTCGTATTCAGGGGGATAATTGACTCCCTGTCAATTAGACAGGGAAATCAGATCAAAGCTAAAATAAGATTTCTATAAAAAAATAATAAAAATTGAAGATGAACAGAGAATGGGGGAAAGGATGGAGAGGGAGCCTTTGGAGAAGGAAGGGGAGCACAGCTCAGGTTCCTCTGGCTTGGAATATTTCAGTGATTTTGGTTCATCTTGGGTGCAGCCCTGGCTGGGCTCTTGTGCTGCCCAAGGTGCATCCATTGAGGCCTTTTAATAAATCCCTGCTTTATTCTTTAGCTCTGTCCAGCCTCTGTCCTAGCTCAGCCTTCTCAAAGCATTCCCCTGACTCCCTCAGCAGCCTTTCCCAAATGGATGTTTCCTCATTTTTTTAGGGATTCTGGAGCTGTTCCCTTTGGATCTCTTCCTGGCTCTGCTGCTGCCAGTGAATCCACACTTCTCTGTCACTTCTGAGTCATCTCTCAGATGGGGCTGAGGGTGGGGAGAGGCATTTTTAGACCCAAAGGGGGAGTGATGTCTGTGGCCAATTTTAGCAGGTGGCCTCAAGTGACCTCTGATTCCAAAGGTTTTGCCTGGTTTGGGTTAATTTTCTCTAGGAATAATTCTTAATTACTACACTGGGGCAAGGAAGCCTCACCTAGAACAAGCAGATCCTTAATTACACTCTTTAAAATCTGTGTCATTCCAGCTTTCCTAAAGGAGTCAGGAGTTTTCCCTCTCCTCAAACCCACTTAAAAAAAATTAAATTACTTTTCATTCTTTATTTTTTCCCTTATCACAGATCCAGCCCAGCAAAAGCCAAGCTGTGCCAGCAAAAGCCAAGCTTAAAACCCAGACCCAGCCACCAAAGCCAAGATTTAAAGATATAAAGGAATCACCCACCAGTTACACACACCAAAAAAATCAGCAAAATCTGCCTTAATAAATTTACAAATTCCCATTAGACAGCACTGAACGTGTGGATAAATAAATTACAAAAAGCAGAAATGGTGAAATCGTAATTTTTTTGTTATTCACAAGTAACAAGTGAGAGGATGAGGGGGAAAAGGCCTGAAGATGAACCAGGGGAGGTTTAGGCTGGATTTTAGGGAAGAATTTCTTCAGCAAAAAGTTTGGCACAGGGGATTTAAGAGAGGTGTGGATGTGGCACTTGGGGACATGGGCTGGTGGTGGCAGTGCCAGTGTTTGGTTTGTGGCTGGACTCAATATTAAAGAATTTTCCAACCTAAATGATGATTCTATTCCATGAATTTACTGTAAACAGATTTTCAGAAGCCACAGGGATTTCTGCACTCCAGATTCATTCACACAGGGCATGGTGGCTTTTCTGCAGTGGATTACAGGGGACAAAGCCACCTTCCCCACTAGGAATTTTCATTTTTCCCTTCCCTAATCCACTTTTCTTGTTTCCCCGCACTTGTGCATCCTAAGCTGAGCTCACTGCTGTGCTCCCTGTCCTCACTGAATTATCATCCCCTTGTTCTGACAACTCCTGGAGGCTCCAAAAACCCCAATACAAACCAAAAATAAAAAAGAAATTCAGTTTTCTCCTTGGAAGCAATCAGCCAGAGCATGTTGTGCTTACTGCAGAGATTAAGAGGTCTCAATAAAAATTTGATTTTGAGCACAAAACGTGTCAGTGCTGCCTCCCTGTCACCCCTGGGGATGGCACAGCTTTTAGAAGCACCTCAAATCCCAGGTAAGGAATATTTGGATTCTTCCAGATGAGGAATATGATTGTTATTATCCCAGATAAATCATGTCAAACCCCTGGCAGAGCAGCAGACGTGGCTCAGCCTGTACCACCACACCTGAGTGAGAAGTTACAAACACTCACTGATAATGTTTGTCAAAACAAAGAACAACAAAATAATGGTGATAAATCCAGAGTGAATTCTGTGTTAAATTACACAGGCAGGCAGTGAGGATCCAGCTGCTGACAGGGGTGCATTAATCATTATTAATTGGGATAGTTTTCTCCTCTTTTGCTTTATGTGTCCTTAATAACACAAAATGCTTGCAAAATCATTTGCTATTCATCATCATTGATTGCTTCCCTCCTAAATATTAATCCTCAGAGCCATCCCTGGGTGGGACTCTTTACCTGGAAAACTTTCCTCTCTGAGAGGAGACCTTGCAGTGCCTTTCCCAAACATTTCCAATGCAGTTTCTGTCTGCACTTCCCCTCTGTTTGCTTTTTATTGCTCTCCCCCCACGAGCCTGCAAATAAAAATTAATTTCTGAGCATGCTGCAAGCAAAGCCTGGCCTGGAAAGGCCTCCAGTGGAATTCTGGATGATGCTTTCACTTCAAAGAGCACTTCCCAAGCTGGGTTTAACAAATCTAGCCCTCAGCATCTGCCCAGGGGCTGCAACAGGCAGGGGGAGGTCACAGACTGAGCTGGGGCTTCCCAAAAATCTTCATTCCTTGCCAATAATCACCTGTAGCAGCTGGGCTGAGGGAGGGCAGAGAAATTCCCAGTGCTCAGAGAGGTGCAGATTTCCAGGAATATCCCAAATCCTCTCCCTGGGAAAGCAGAGAGCCCAGCAGAGCCCTGGGAGATGGGGAGAGACAGCAAAAAGTCACACTAGGAACCAAAATAATCCAAATCCATCATTCCAGCAGCCAAAATTCCCAGGTTAGACGCCCATCCCCACATTCTGCTGCAGGGAAATTTCAAAGTTTTCCCCAAAATCCTCATTCCTTGAGGAATAATCACCTGCAGCAGCTGGGCTGAGGGAGGGCAGAGAAGTTCCCAGTGCTCAGAGAGGTGCAGGTTTCCAGGAATATCCACCAGGGATCCCAAATTGTCTCCCCAGAGAGCCCAGCAGAGCCCTGGAGATGGGGAGAGACAACAAAGTCACACTGGGCACCAAAATAATCCAAATCCATCATTCCAGCAGCCAAAATTTCCAGGTTAGACGCCCNCAAGCAGAGAGCCCAAGCGAGCCCTGGGAGATGGGGAGAGACAGCAAAAAGTCACACTAGGAACCAAAATAATCCAAATCCATCATTCCAGCAGCCAAAATTCCCAGGTTAGACACCCATCCCCACATTCTGCTGCAGGGAAATGCCAAAGCTTTCCCAAAAATCCTCATTCCTTGAGGAATGATCCAAATCCATCATTCCAGCAGTGCCCTTGGGTGGAAAAAAACCAGCCAAAATTCCCAGATTAGACACCCATTCCCAAATCCTCTCCCTGGGAAGGCAGAGAGCCCAGCACAGCCTTGAGAGATGATGAGGGGACAGCAAAGTCACACTGGGCACCAAAATAATCCAAATCCATCATTCCAGCAGCATCCTTGGATGGAAAAAACAGCCAAAATTCCCTGATTCTGCTCCAGGGAACTGCCAAAGCTTTCCCAAAAATCCTCATCCCTTGGGGAATGATCCAAATCCATCATTCCAGCAGCCAAAATTCCCAGGTTAGACACCCATCCCCACATTCTGCTGCAGGGAAATGCCAAAACTTCCCAAAAATCCTCATTCCCTGCCCTCAGTGAGAATAATCACCTGCAGCAGCCAGGCTGAGGGAGGGCAGAGATGAACTCTGGAAAAAACTGGGAAAATTCCAGGTATGGAAGAGAAATCCCTGCTAGGAACATTCCCATTCAAACACCCAGCCTGCTTTAAGTCCTGACAGGAAAATTACTTTAAAACAAAGCTTCAACCCTAGAAAACATTAAAAAATTTGCCCCTCCTTATCCACTGCTTCCCTTTTATCCATAATTTTTCATCTGAGCTCGTTTAGAGCACCTGGTGCCCCTGGAAATCACTGGAGAGCATTTTGAAACCTAAATATTATCAGCTGCATTGTTTTTTTTATCACCTTTTGTCCCTCTTTCCTGGCCCTTGGAGTCTCCAGACTGTTTAATTAGCAGAGCTGGAGTAAAACCCATTTATCTAAAGGCTCTTTAGAGCAGAGGATTCCTGTTGGCTTCTGTTAACCACAAAATCCAGCCTCAAACTTTTTTATTTCTATAGAAAAATGAGAAGTTCTCTCTCAAGGAACAGCAAAGAACCCCAAACAGAAGCAAGTCCAAAGAAATAATCTTAAAATGGGCTCCAAAATGATGTAATCACTGCTAATGACCCAGAATTTCTCCTTTTCACATTAAAACAAGCAGCGTTAGGGAAGGAAAATTCAGATTTTTGGAGGGGACAGAGAAGGAAAAGGATTGAAGGGTTTTTTTTCCCCAATTATTTCCCTTCTCAAGTGATGAAAGGAGGTTTTTGGAGCAAAAAGGGAAGGAAAAACAGTGAAGTAAAGCATTTTTTATCCATTCTCCTCTAAGTCTCTCAAGGTGTTTTTGCTGCCTGCAGGTTCCACTCACAGCAGGTCCCACCACAACGCAGGAAAGAGGTAAAAAAAGCCTAAAAAAAGCAAAATTTCTCACAAAATTCAAGGCAAACCAAGCCTCCTGCCCTGGAGAAAAAGACACTCCTCAGCCTCAGAGGTTTGGAGCTGTGTGTTCACCCACCCTGCTCAGCACAGCCAGGAAACTGCTCCAAAAAGGGACAAATATTGAGCTTTTCTGGCAATTCCATGAACTAAACAGCAACAGAGATGCTTTTGCTTCCTCAACCCATAAGGTTTTGCTTTTCTTCTGCTACAAATACACACTTTCCAGGATATCTGGCAGCAATCTGGAGGGAATAAGACTTCCCAAGGATATTTTGCAATTTCCACTTAAGCTCAGTCTGTCTTTATATTCACTGTCATCTAAACTGTGAATATATTATATTTCCCCCCACCCCCCCCAAACTTTCCAATTTTATCCTCTCCCATCAGCCTGTCATTCCTGGGATAGGAGCTGGGGGATTTTTTTATTTATTTCTTTCTTAGGCAGGAGCTTCACCTTAATGTGTTATAATACAAAACATAACAGCCATTACTGGCTTGGGTGGCAAAGTTAATATTTCATTTTCAGGTGTTTTACATCCTGATGGCTTCCCACGAACATCAGAGGCAATTCTCACATTTTTCACTGGGAAATGTAATGGGCTGGAAAGACATTCCTGAGTTCTGCACTCAGCTGAGGCACAGATGGAATAAGAACCTGCAAAAATGCAGTGGTGCTGCCTGTTTTGGGGCAGGATTTCAAAGATTTATTTAGGATATAATCACATTGATCAGGGAGACAACAGAAGATTTTCTTTCCTTTTGTTTGCTCCCCACACAAATGAGAGAAAAAGGAATGGCTGCGTTTACACCCTGAGCCAATCTTTAAGGCAGTGGTGTGGAAAATTGCATTGATACTTCCTCACTAAAATGATCAACTTTATTGAACAGCAGCAAAAGCTGCACATTTGCATGAGGCTTTTAAAAAGAAATCTTCATCTCCCCTCCCTGAGAAGTAAAACAGCAACTACAACAATTTCACCTGGATGTTTCCCAAGGATTTAATTGGAGCCAATTTATTTGGGGGGCAGAGGAAAACTTATTGACCAAAGGGGTGTAAAACTGGAGGCAAATTGAGTTTTGGAGGAGAGGATTTGATGGTTTACAGGTCTGGGTTTACAGGTGGGGTGTGGTCCTTTCAAAGCTGCCAAATTGAACTAAACAAAACTAAAATGGAATTAAACTTGATGAGAACTGTGAGGCTGAAGCAGGGGTGAGGAATTCAGATTGCTGTGGTGAGCTCACCTTTTTGTGCAGGTTGTGTCCCCCTGACTGACAAAATCAGTGGGAAAAGGGATTTCCAATTCATCACGACAAAGAAATAGAATCTAGGGAATTAATCAGATCATGGGACAGGGTCTAACAGCAGCTGAAGCATTTTTATTGCCAATATTTCTTTGCTGCCTGCAGAAAAAGATCTCATCTCTTATCACAAACTGTCTGGGCTTTTCAAAGACCAAATAAGTTCCTTGTGGCAGCCCTGAAACCCAGCCCTCCTTCTCCTGCATTTCTTCAACGTTTCCCAGCAGGTTTCCTGCTCTCCTCTAATGCTGTACATCAAGGTCTTAAGAGTTATTTATTTACAAATAATTCCACTTTCCTCTAAGCTTTTAATTCACCCTAATTAAAATCCTAACACTGGCAGGCTTTGCCTTTTTTAAATTAAAAGAAAATTCCTGAATCACTTCAGAACAGCTTTTTTTTTTGCTTATCCCCATGGGGTTCTCCATTCAGGTAATCCTTAAAAAAAAAAAATAAATATGGCTTTGGCAAGGCCTGAGCTCCAAAAAGTTCCCCTTCCTTCTGTGGATTTCTTGGGCTCAAAGGGATTTTTTCTGCCTGTGCCAGTCTACCCACAATTAAATCAATGCCTTTGGGCATCTGGAGTTGGTCAGGCTGATTTCCAGGAGCCCTGGGACCATGCAAAGCTCACATTCCGTGGTAGATCTCATCTGTCTGGAACACTGTGGACGCAGAAAAGTCCTCGTGATGTAAAGGGGGAAAAAAAGTGATGGAATAGGAGAAAAGGAGAGCTCCTAGAAAGGCACAGCACTGGCAGGGCTTTCATTTCAAATCAAAGGGAGAACTCCCTGAGAGGGCTCCAGGATGAGCAGGGAACACCAGAGAGAGGAGCAGAGCCCAGGGAAGGGTGACAAAAATCCACTGGTCATGGTGCCTCAGGTTTAGCTCTTATATTTTCACATTCTGTGCTGCTTTAGTCTGTGGGGCTGGGCTTCACATTAGGGGATGCTGAGCTCTGCACAGAGCAGGGAGACAAAACAATTCCTGCTCTAGCTGGGACCAAGGACAAATGATCCAAATCTCAGCCCAAGAGCACAAACAACGTGGGCTGGAGAGAGAAAAACAAGCAGGATGGGAGTGCATGGGCTAAAGCTGGAATGGGACAATGAACTCCAATCTGCAAATGGAGCAGAGCTGATCCAAGGGAGAGACCCCTGTGCCTGCTCGTGCATTTTGGGACCATTTTGGTTCATCTTGGGTTCATTTTGGGACCATTTTGGTTCATCTTGGGTGCAGCCTGGGCTCTTGTGCTGCCCAAGGTGCATCCATTGAGGCCTTTTAATAAACCCCTGCTTTATTCTTGAACTCTAATCTCTGCTCCAGGCCAGCCTTCCCAAGGCATCAGTCACACCCATCCACTGAGCCCAGGGAATTGTGACAAATAATCCACTGCTCACACCAATCTGCTAAATTGGCATTTCCCAGTTCCCCCTTCAGAGGGGCAGCACATTCCAGTGGGAAAATTGTCCTTGTTCCCAGCCTGAAAGGGCCACATCCCACTCCTACCCCTTCTCAACTGCCTCAGTGATTTAATTATTCACAGAGTGGAGCTCCAGCACTCCAATTAATCTCTGGGATTCTTTTCCTCCCAGTTCAGGCAACTTACACCAGCAGCATTGATTACAGTATTGATCACTGCATTCAGCACCTCACCCCAGCACAGCCAGGCCCTGCTCTGCTCTGCCTGCAGAGCCCGAGGCACAGGGCACCTCCAGCAGGGAGGTTTTTCATGCCCTCACAGCCTGGTCCTTCTTCACCCCTCTGAAAATGCACAAATCCCTGCTCCTACAGCCTGGCCCTTCCTCACCCCTCTGAAAATGCACAAATTTGTGCTCCCACAGCCTGGTCCTTCCTCACCCCTCTGAAAATGCACAAAGCCCTGCTCCCACAGCCTGGTCCTTCTTCCCCCCTCTGAAAATGCACAAAGCCCTGCTCCCACAGCCTGGTCCTTCTTCCCCCCTCTGAAAATGCACAAAGCCCTGCTCCCACAGCCTGGTCCTTCTTCCCCCCTCTGAAAATGCACAAAGCCCTGCTCCCACAGCCTGGTCCTTCTTCCCCCCTCTGAAAATGCACAAATCTCTGCTCCCACAGTCTGGCCCTTCCTTACCCCTCTGAAAATGCACAAATCTCTGCTCCCACAGCCTGGCCCTTCCTCACCCCTCTGAAAATGCACAAATCTCTGCTCCCACAGCCTGGCCCTTCCTCACCCCTCTGAAAATGCACAAATCTCTGCTCCCACAGCCTCTCGCCCCTTCCCCATGCTCAGAGCCCTCTCAGCAGCTGCCTCCCAGCCAGGATGGCTCCAGCCTGTGCTGAGCAAAGGAATTAAGTCTCCTCAGCACATCCATGGGTTTTTCCTGCTCAGGGGACTCAGCCAAGCCTCCCCCAGCTGCAGAATTCCTGCATGTGCAGGGCTCTGGCAGAGAGAGCACAAAGCTCTACCAGGGCCTGCTGCAGAGCACCCACACTGTGTCTGCAAGGCCAACAGAGCTGGTTAGAGAGGAAAATAAATCCTCAGGTTCTAAATGCTGTTCTGGAGCTCGGGATCAATGGCAAGGATCCACCAGGAGCACACAGGAGGATAATCCAGGTGACCTCACCCTGTGTCACCTCCCCACGGCCTGACCCGGGGCCCTTGGTGAGAGTCAGGAGCAGACTTGAGCAAAGGAGCAAAGGAAAAATAAGAAGAGGACTGCTGCTTTCAGCACCTGAGGGCCTGCAAATCCAGCTTTTGATTCACAAAGGGGAGGATAAAACAGGATCAAGTTTGGGCAGAGCTCGCCCCGAAGATTTAAGGAGGTTCAGAAGAGGGAAAGGGAGGGAAGGACAGCTGAAAAGGCAACCACCAGCTCTGCCCAAAAATGAACATAAAGCCAACAAGGAGCTGCTCAAATTCACTTGTGAGGGGCTGAGCTGGGCAGCTGCACACCCCAAAGAGCCCTGTCCCTTTTCCTCCAGCAGCAGCCACCCCACACTCCTCCTCCCCTGCTGCAAGGAGCTCTTCAGAGCCCTGTAAGGCTGCACTAATGAAGGCACATTCATTAAGGGCCGTTTGATCTGGCAGCCCTGCCCTCTGCAGCCTGGGATGTCTGACATGAGAGGAAGGGACTGGGCCCTGCAGCTACCCAGGGCTGGCAGCTGCTGTGGAGGGAAGGACACTGCGCTGAGGACAGCGAGTTATGATCATAATTTAGCTCAAAGCAGGAGGAGGAACATCTCAGGCAGCTATTTTTGACACCAAGGATTTTGACAAGGATGTCTCTTGCCCTTCCTGAGCTGCCTTTGTGCCTGTTCTGTTCTCTGAGGAGAATTGGAAGGTGAGCTGTAAAACAGGGGGAAAGAAGAGAAGGGAAGAGAATTCTGTGCTGGCCTCAAAAGCTCCAGTGATGAGCAGCTGCCTCCCAGCTGAGCCCTGACCTGTGCCTGCAGCTTGCTGAGGTGCAGAAAACGCTTCTGGGACAATCTCTCAGCAGGCACTTGTTGAGCATCTCTGATTCTTATGTTGAGGGCAGCAAAAGGGGTCAAAAGCTGCAACAGCTCCAGCTGTAAGGAGACAAATCTGGTGTTCTGCTGCCCTGAAAAGCTTCCAGTTCCTTCCTGACTAAAAATCCAGATTAATCCACACCCCCAATCGGTTTGGTCATTTGTCAACATCAGAAGGCAGGAGAGCCCTGAAGTGCTTTTCAGGTTCCCCCCAGTTTGCTTTTTAAAGGAATCCCTCCCTTTGCCAGGCTCCTGCGTGGCAAATCCCCCCTTCTGCCAGCCAGCTGCACTTGGAATTCTTGGCTTCAAAGCCATTTCAACGCACTGTATTAAAAAATTGTCATCAAGGAAAACCCTCAGACCTGGGGGCACAGCGAATTCATAACATCAGTGACAATTTCTTATTTCTTCAGTCTCTCATCTCGGGCTGTGTTGCCCACAGGGCTGACATCAGGTCTCTGGCGTGTACATATATTTTCATTTAATCACTGCTGAAAAACAGCAAGGCTTTTCACACACTTTTAATGAAAACCACTCGTTCTGGTGGCCAGCCAGGCACTATCTCTTCATCTCTCCTTTGCTTTCAAGGGCAGGGGAGTGCAGTGCCAGAATTCTGGAGAGGCTGAGCCAGTCAGGGCCTTCTCACCTGGGCAGGACTACCCCAAAGGCACCACAAAAAAATCCAAATTTCTTGGGAAATCCTGCTCTTGAGGCAGCAAATATAAATTCTTGATAAAGAGCTTAAATTTAATTAAAGAATTCTTTGTTCTTGATGAAGAAATTTATCCCTGCTGCCAGGATGTGGATGGAGAGAGCAGCACATAGTTTGGGGTGGTTATAGGGACTCCAGCCATGCCAGCTGACCCCACAAAATGACCCCTTATTTTTAGACACTTTATCCAGGTCTGTTCATGCCTCGCCTTTCAGGACAAGGCAAAATCCCTGCACTTCCCAAAATGTCCCATCAGCTTCCTGGTGCCTGTTGAATTCTACACTGGGTTTTGGCAGGAGCTGATTCCCATTTCAGCTGCCCAGGGAATGTTCCATTCAGGCACCTCCTTCTCCAAGGATTCTGCCTCTCTTACCACTGCATGAGAAGGTACTTGTGCATAAACACCCTTTCTATTTTTATATTTTAATATATTTTATCTATTTAAAAATATATATTAATATATTTATATATACTTATAGATTAAACTATATTTATATTATATAATATATATGTTATATATTTAAAATATATTTATATATCATAAGTATGATCATGAATTCAGCAGCTCTGCAGGTTTTGAGAACATTCCCTCACCCAAAGGGCAGCCCAGGAGCCAAGAAAAAAAAAAAAAACATCGCCTGGGATTAAAACACTGTTACCCCCCCCACCCAAATATTTTACAACTTTATGCCTGACAAAAATGACAAAAAAAAACCCGGAATGTCCTTCCAAGTGACACTGCAGGAGACAGGGAAAACAGCAGGGACACAAGCCAAAACACTGACCAAATGTTTCCACTCGGTGTCAGGAAACAAAAATAAGTGTTGACAAATAAAAGCACAAGAGCTGGGCTGGGCAAGAGATTCTTCAATGTTTCCCTGTCTGGTTTTTGCTTTCTAATGTTGACACATGCAAAAAAACAAACAAACAGAATAAAAAAAAAAAATCCTCCCTGCTGTGCCTGGATCTGGGAACACATCCCAGAGCCATGGAAGGTGCCAGCCCTTGCAGCAGGCTTTGGCTGTCACCAGGCACCAGCAGGGACCAGGGGACACTGGGGACAAGGCAGAGAGCTCTGCAGGGTCACAGTGACACCTCCAAGAGCCCCCTGTCACAGCTGTCCTGGCACCAGGCAGGGCTGGAATGTGTTGTAAGAAATTTTGACCGTTTGTGGCAGGGAAGAATGATGCTGTGACTCCATGTGATCAGAAGGCTGTTTTATTATTTTATGATGCAATATTATGTTAAAGAAAACTATACTGAACTATACTAAAGAATAGAGAAGGATCCTCACAGGAGGCTGAACAGATAATAATGAAAACTCGTGACCCTTTCCAGAGTCCCAACACAGCTTGTGTGACCATTGGTCAGTGACTGAAAACAACTCACACCAGAGCCCAGCCAGGCTCAGCACTTCAGGTAAACAATTCCTGACCCATTCCACATGAGCACAGCACAGGAGAAGCCAATGAGATCAGGATTATTTCCCATCTCTGAGCTTCTCTCTGCCTTTTCAGCTTCCCAGGATAAAATCCTGAGTGAAGGAATTCTGTTCAGCGAAATGTGAAACCCACAGGAATGGGACAAGGAGGTGCCACCTGTGGCCACAGCTCTCCTCACAGAGAGCAGCAGGCACAACATTCCCAGGGTTTATCCTGGGGAAGGCAGAGAAAGAGGAGAAGAGAAAACAATTCTTATCTCTGCTCAGCACTCCTGTTGTTTGGCACATGTGGAATGTGTTCTGAAGATTGTTTATCAAAAGTGATTTGTTAACTGGACACCGGTGAAGGTTGTTTGGTTTGATTGACCAATTGGAAAAAAAGCTGTGTCTGCACTGTCTGAGACAGTAAGGGTTTTTTCTTTAGTATAATATGTAATTTAGTATAGTATTAGTGTAATATAGTATAGTTTAATAAAGCCATCATTCAGCCTTCTGAGTCATGCAATCAGAGCACATTGCTCCCACATTGGAGATCACCTTTCTGCTACAGCCACCTGCCCTGGCTGGGGACAGGGTGACCCCCCTGTGCCCTGGGGCAATCAGGTCCCTCTGGCCCAAATTGGACTCGGCTGTGGCACAATCAGGAGCAAAAAGAGCTGAACTCACCCTCAGCAGGAGGACAAACCCCTGGCAATGGCAACAAAGCTGCCTTCAGCCCTGCCTGAGCTGGGGTTTCTCAGAGAACCATGAGGGGACACAAAAATAGGTCCTTTCCCCCCAAACCACTCCGCTCTGGGTGCACACTACACCAAGAAATAGCCCCCATGATGATTTTCCCATTTTCCAGTTTTGTCTTCCACCTTTGTGCTGTTCTGCACAATCACAGCAGATGGATCCATATTCTGCTCATAACTCATTAAAATGCCCCAAAACCAGGAGAAGGTGTTGATGTGAGCACATTGTCCAGACTGGCTCCTCAGTTGGCCAAGAGAAGGAGGTGAGGAGCAATCCCCATCCCAAAGCAGAACTTTCCCTCCTCTTCTTTCCCTCCTAACCCAGGTGAGCAGATCACAGCAATCAGAGCAGCTGCCTCCCTCATGCAGTGGTGTAAAAAATACTGAATCTCGACCCAAAACATTCATTTGGACAGTGAATTTGGACAATTCAGAGGAACAAGAGCTGTCCCTCACCTTCTGTCCAGGGCAGAGCTGAGGGGGAAGGGTTCTGATTCCACTGTCTGGCAAAGTGAGATTGCTTTTGGCTGCAAGCACAGTAAAACATTTGCAGAACCAGCACAACCACCCCGAGCTGCCATCTGACTCTGTCTGAGGGATCTGAGACAGCAAAACAGGAAGAGGAGAGGATGAGCAACAGCTCTTCTTCCTCAGAGCTGGCTCCAGCTCAGTCTGAGAGAAGAGCTTGTGGGGCTACTCAAGCTTTAAACCACCAGGAATAAAATTGTGGACCCAGAAATCAGTCCTGGGGCTGTGGTGTGAGGGTCTTTGCTGTTTGAGAGCTTTCCTTTCCAGCAGAAGTGTGTTCAGCCATCCCATTCCACAGGTAATTCCATGTTTTAGCAGGATAATGACATCCTGCAGCCTTTCCCTCAGCACAGGATCTCCCTGAACACCCAACATGTGCAACCCCAGCCCTTGACCCCTCCTGTGCTGTGCTGAACACGGCTGGAGTGAGCTAATGGTGCAGAAGTTATGGCCACAGACACTGCTTATGTAAGGCTCATTTCTTGAGGAAACTCAGCTAAAAACAGCACAAGGAAGCTGCATCGTCTTCCACATGCTCTGAGGTTAAATCAACCCTGCCATAAAACATCCCTGGAACCCTTTTTCCTTCCCCAGGCTCAGCAGCACAGCAGCCCCTGCCTTTTCAGCCCTCATCTCCAAGAGGAAAACATCTGGAGTGGAGAAACGATTCCCTCACGCCTCCCAAAGGACACTGCGACAGCAGGTCTTTATTCCAGAATAAAAACCCTCTCCAAAGTAATTAGCATTCCTCCAAAGTGGAGTAATTACTCTCCAGTGAAGTCACTTGTGTTCCAGAGGAGTGTGGCCGTGCTATTCTGGAATGAGCAGCTTATTCTGCAGGAGCTCTTTGTCAGCCCACTGAGTGCCAAGCAGCTCGTTCCCCCCTGGTAGGGAGGGCAAATGGAATTAGGAAACCAGAGTTCTCCAGGAGATGCTGGAACCCATTTCAGCCATCCACCAGTTTCAAGGAAAATTCATTTTTTCTGCCGTTTTATAACTGCTGGCGGGAATTCAAGGAGAAAGGTCAAATTCTTTCCCTGCCCCTAATGAAGAGACAACAGCTGGGCCCAGCTCAGAGAGCACCCAGAGGGAAGAGGATTTTTATGAACTCCCCAACCATGCCCAGAGCCTCAGAAGATCAGAATTTTACGAGGCACCAGGGACTCCAGCATAAATCAGAGGGCTGAAGGAAAGCTGGCTGGGACTCGTGCAGCTCCTGGAACTGCTTGTTCTCCAATAAAAAGACATGAAAGACAAGTGATTCCTGAACACACAACCCTGGGTGTGCTCCTGGTGCAGAACAGCCACACCACAGGCTCACAGGAGCTGGGACAGCACCTCCCTTCCAAAAAAACCCCAAATCAGGTGAAGGCAGAAGGGTTAACACAGAGCAAAATGGCCTGGGATGATTTTCCTTTGGGCTGGCCATGTGCTGAAACGTCCTGATCTATCTTTGGAGCTCCTCAGCATATTTGCTCAGCTGATTTGCATAGGCAAATATAAACTGTGCTCTCAAAAAATTGCTCAAGCGGAGTCGGGAGCAAATTAAACACTCGGGCTGAGGGGAGGGAGAGGGAGGCAGTGAAAGAAAGTTGTAGCTCTCGTGTGCTCTGTTCCTGGAGCTGATCTGAAAGCAGAGAGACTTGCAAACATCAAGTACTGGGGGGGGAAACATGACAGGAGAGGCAGGCTCAGGGAAGGAGATGCACGAGTGGTTTATTCCTGCATATTTTCCCAGCTAATGTGGAAAGCTGTAGCTGTCAGCACTGACAGGGATTGCATCTCACTGAGGAGGAGCTCAAGGCGTAAAACCAGACCCAGAGCTTCCCGGGACAAGGGATTCTGCTGATTTCCAGCCCAGCTTTGGCTGGCAGGGAGGAGGAACTGCACTGGTGCCCACCTCAGAGGGCAGAGCTGTGTGAGCAGATCCCACTGGGAAACATGTTCTGTGTGCCAAAACAGTGGGAACAGTTTTGGGACAGTGGCAGGTCCCTCCTCCAGCCAAAGCAAATGGCTCTGCCACAAAAAAACAAACACTTTGTGGCTCTGACACACAGGTATGGACTCAGCCTGACTTTTAGTGCTGATTTTTGCCATCCTGCCCCTGCAGGGTGTGGGAATTCAATTGTTTAGTGGGATCCTGGTGGACAAAAAGCTCACCTTGGGCTCTGCATCAACACCCAGCACATCCAGGAGATGGATGGGAGGCTTAAAAAGCCAAGCCTCAAAGAAAGGCAATTTTATCTGACCTTTCCCAGCCCAGGGAAGAGTTTCCTGAACTGGAGATAGAGCAAATTTCTCTTATGTAAAAGGTTGTTCTGAGAAGAGAAGAGGGCAATTATCCTCAGGCCATGGGAGGCAGGACAGGGGAAACAGGGTGAAGCTGCAGGGGAGGAGATGGGAAAAGAGAGGTTTAAATTCCTTCTGAGGATAAACTTTTAATGCTGAGGGTAAACAACAGACACTGAGTGCAAGGAGTCTTTGTTGGAGGTAGATTTTGGGGACTTCCATCAGGGCTAGTGGGATACAATCAGCTAGAGAAGGGATCAGGGGATGGATTAGGTGACCCCCCCAAGTCCCACCAGCCCCACTTTTCCATGACCAAACCTCTCCTGTGAGTTAGGACAGGGAGGAAAAGCAGAAAAATAGAAAAACTGATGGTGCTGATCCCTCTTCCTGCTGCAGAGAAACCCTGAAAGCTCAGCAGCCCTGAAGAGGGGCTGCATTTAAAAACCAAATTTCCTTTTGGTCCTCCCTCACCCAACCCAGAAAACACAAATGTAAATGAGATCTGCCTAAAAACAACCTTCAGGATGATCCTGTGCAGAAAACATCCACCTGAGCTGCACAAGGGTGGAAGTTTTTGTCATCAGACACTTGGCTGTGATCAACAGTCCCAAAACCCCCTCTGGAGCAGACCCAGACCCAAATTCTCCCTTTCATCCCTGAGCTTTTCACTGGGAGATTCCAGCAAAGAATCCATGGAGGTTTTGTCAGTGGCAGCAGGGAACTACAGGAGACAACCCCAGACCTCTCCTGATGCATTTTTGACTTTATTTTGCAATTTCCCCTCCCTCACCTGTCCCCAGGGATGGAGGGACATCCCAGCAGTCTCACACTGTCCCTGCCACCCCAGCACCAGGAAAAGCAGCTCCAAACCAAGGTTTATCCCTGGATTTGCAGCTCCCAGCTGGGCACAGATGGTTGGCACCTCCAAGGGCACCTGCAAACACGGCTGGACCTGATAAAATCCTGAATTCGGTTGAAATTTGTGGTAATTTGGATCATCAGAGAGATCCCTCCCAAACAGGGATTTTTCCAGCAGTTTTAAATTCTGACCCGTCCCAAAGCTGCCTCACAACAAAAAAAGAAAAAAGAAAAGAAAAGAGAAAAAAAAAAAAATTGGTTTGCCTGGGGGAATTTGGGCACATTCAGGGACAAAACCGAGGAAAGATCCCAACAATTCAGTGCTGCTCGCCTTTGATGTGCTGAACAATTCCTGCCAGGCCAGGGAGCATCTCAGGCACATTTTAGTAGGAATTAGTGGGGAATCCTGGAGCTGAGGCTCCCTGGAACAACACAAAGGATTCTCAAGCACTTACAGAGGAGCAGAGTGAGGAATCCTTTTTGTTCTGGGCTTGTAACATTAGGAAACCTGTCAGCTTCCATTCCACTTGATGACTCGGGTAAATCTCTCTGTCTTTTTGTCTATTCCTGCTTTTCTTTCCTTTCTTTTATTGTTTTTTTTTCCCTTCTCTCCCCAGAAGTTGACGTGAAAAATGAGAAACAGGAATTGCATTGTCAGACAGAAACACACACATGTAATGAATTGTAAGCTGCTTGACCCTTCCTGGGTATTGATTCTGCTCTTTAAGCATGGATTGCTTTGCAGGAGCTGATAAAAGGCAAAAAAAAGAAATCTGCCAAATAAAAATTGAACCCAGGATTTTCTTATTTGAAGCTGAAGCTTGTCACTGGCAGAGCTGCCTGAAACACCATAATACACTGCAATTTCTTCACTCTCCCCAAACACCATTTTCTGTGTGCATGAGAAACTTGCCTGCTTTCATTTATCACACTTTTTTATCAGCAGGGAAAATGTAAATAATTGAGACCGTGAGCAAAAAGAAAAAAAAAAACACCAACCCAGCGTTCTAAAAAAGAAAACTGAAAAAAAAGAAAAAGTGTTTTGCTTTCTGGGATCCCATCTCCCATCAAAACCTTAAAGATGCTCATGAAATATTTCCACACACCGAAGAAGCGTTTTTATGAGAAGACATATTTCGTGGAGAGGAAAAAAATATAAAAAATTTGCATTTCTCCAACAGCTGCAGTAAATCCTTATCTTGCAGGGATGCTGAGAGAGGAACGCTAAGCTTTAAGCAGTTTTAGAAACACATCTTCAGCTGGCATAAATCAACTTATTGCCACCAAAACAACAGCTTTGGAACCCAAATTCTGCACGAGAAAGGAGTTCCAGGTGACAATTTGCCCCCTTAATTTTGCAGAAATAAGGGAAGTTTTATAAAGGGAAGTTTCACTTTCCTAACTTCAAGCAAGCAATATTTTAAATCATCCTGCATAAACCCAGCAGCTCACACTTAAACCTTCCAGAGTTTTCATCAGTTCTTCCCAAGAATTTCAAATTATTTGGAGCAGGTGAGGGAGCATTCCCAGAACTCCCGTTTGATGGGTGGGGTTTGCAGCAGCAAGAAAGGACAGGTGCTCAAAGAAAAACCTTTCCAAGGAATTTCCCACACACAAAAACATCATTCCCCTCACAAACCACCAGGCCAGATGGGAAAAAACCCAAAAGCAACAACAACAACGCAAAAAACAACAACACCCAAAAAGAACAACCTCCCCCCCCAAAAAAAACAAATTCTTTAAATCATTTTTAGCAGAGTGGAGAAACAATTAACCATGGAATGCTGGAGCTCCAAAAATCGGCTGCTCCCGAGGAGATTTTCAGCTTTTTGCTCTGTTGTGTGTGGCAGTTTCCCCTTTTTTTTAGCAAACGCTCATCTTTAACCAATCTTTGTTAAATCAGAGGTAAAGCTTGATATTTCCAGGGTATCTAGAGATGCAAAATGCTCCTTAACAACTCTCATTTATCCACCAAAAACCACGGCTCCCCTCATTAATCTTTCACAGAACACGGCGTGAGGACAAAATTCCTGGTTTTGGTAAATTCAGCCCGGTTTCAGGGAAGGAATAATTAATAATCACTCCATCATTAGGGACAGCAGCGAGGGTTCCCCCGGTAATGCCCCAAAAAATGAGGCGTCAATGGAGACCCTCGGCACAGGCAAGGTTAGAGAGCAGCAGGTGACAAAGGGCAGGACAGGGGACTTGGAATGGGGGAAAAACCTCGGGAATGGGGGAAAAAGCCTCGGGAATGGGGGGGAAAAACCTCGGGAATGGGG
>WBNO01008049.1:171415-185110 GCA_013400575.1 Peucedramus taeniatus | reverse complement strand
GAATGGTGGGGGGGGGAACCTCAGGAATAGGACCCGGGGGTGAATGGGGGGAAAACCTCGGGAATGGGGAAAAAAACCTCGGGAATGGGACCCGGCAAGGAAACCTTGGGAAAACCTCGGGAATGGGGGAAAACCTCGGGAATGGGACCCAGGGGGGAAACCTCGGGAACAGGACCCGGGGGAAGAACCTTGGGAAAACCTCGGGAATGGGGGAAAACCTCGGGAATGGGACCAGGGGGAAACCACGGGAATGGGGAAAAAAACTCGGGAATGGGACCCGGGGCAAAACCTCAGGAATAGGAACTTGGGGGAAAACCTCGGGGAAACCTCGGGAATAGAACCCGGGAGGAAAACCCTCGGGAATGGGAGCAGGGGGAAGGGGGAAAACCTCGGGAATGGGGAGTAAAAACTCAGGAATAGGAACTTGGGGGAAAACCTCAGGAATGGGACCCAGAAGGAAAACCTTCAGAATGCTTTTAGCCACACAGAGTGACTCGGGTGCTCGCAGGGAATAGCAGAACTCCTTTTTTTAATGTTTTACACCCAAAAAAAAAAGGCAGCGATTTCTTCCCTGTGACAGCCTGGCTGCTGCCAGCACCTCCCAAAAAGCTGCTCTGGGACACCCTCGGTGCCCTGCAGCCCTCTGACCTTCCCCAGCAGCACAGGGCCAGCCTGCAAATGCCAAATGAACAGATGGGCACTCGTGGATGGATCTCAGCAGCTCCCCTTGATGCTCCTCAGGCCTCCTGTGGCCCAGCCTGGGTAAAATTAACTCATCCACCACTGACAAATCCAGGGAGGGGCTGCACAGACTCTGAGTTTTCCCTAATTTTCTTTGTCCTTTCCTCAATACAGCCCCTAGACACACTGAAAGCATTTTAAAAAACCCTCAATAAACAACCCAAGAGAGAGAAAAGTGCTGTGTCGACATTTCTGGGCCAAGAGGAGGAGGAGGCAGAGCTGGAAATTAATTACAGAGCAGCTGCTGTCTCACTGACAGATATCACTGCTCTTTAAAACACACTCATCTCCCCCAGAGAGATTTTTCCTCCTTCCCCTGGCACTCCAGGCTGGAGGGAGGCTCACAAAAAGCAGCAACAGAAAGTTTTCCTACCTTATTCTGCAACTCTGAGGTTGAGGGAGACAGAGCAGAGGGAAAAATCACCTGGTACCTACAGCCACAGCGAGGTGCAACTGCAAACTGAAAATGCACCAAAAAAATCCCCAAACAAACAGAAAAACCAAGAAAGAGCTCCAGCAAAAGATGGGTTGGGGCTCGAGCTGCTCAATAAATCTCCTGCAGAGGTGGTGACCCAGGTGATGGGGATTTGGGGACGTTGGCTTTAGCTGAAACACCTGGGGAGAGAATTGGTGACAACTTGGGGAGGAATTGGTGACACCTGGAGAAGGGAATTGGTGACAGCTTGGGAAGGGAATTGATGACAACTTGGGGAAGGAATTGGTGACACCTGAAGAAGGGAATTGGTGACAACCTGGGGAGGAATTGGTGACACCTGGGGAAGGGAATTGGTGACACCTGGAGAAGGGAATTGGTGACACCTGGGGAGAGAATTGGTGACAACTTGGGGAAGGAATTGGTGACACCTGAAGAAGGGAATTGGTGACACCTGGAGAAGTGAATTGGTGACACCTGGGGAAGGGAATTGGTGACACCTGGGGAGAGAATTGGTGACAACTTGGGGAAGGAATTGGTGACAACTTGGGGAAGGAATTGGTGACACCTGGGGAAGGAATTGGTGACACCTGTGGAGGAATTGGTGACAGCTCGGGAAGGAATTGGTGACACCTGTGGAGGAATTGGTGACAGCTCGGGAAGGAATTGGTGACAGCTCGGGAAGGAATTGGTGACACCTGGGGAAGGATTCCTAAAAGTGGTTTTGTTACCCCCAAAACCACCTGCTCCAATGCCAGGCAAGGCCCAGAGGGTTGGTAGCAGCTGTGGGTGATTTTTAATTGACAGAATAAATTTATTTTGAGGATGGGAGGAAATATTTTCCCAAGGAAAAGCGTGAGGCAAAAACTTCAAATGGAATTGTCCCAATTATTGGGATCAGCTGCGTGGCCAAGGACTGCTCACACTGCTGTCCCCTGAACCTCCCTGGAGCAATCCAGGATAACTCCTGCCAGTTATCCTCCAGAATTCCCAAACCCCTGCCCAGTTCCCTTTGACAGAAGAGCTCTGATGGATTTCTGTGTTTAAGGCTGGGGGAAGTTCCTGTTTCACAACACATTTAGGTTTGCAAAGTGGATAAAGTTTCCTTTAAAAGATCCCCAAACATCCCTGGGGAGTAGCCACAATTATTATCCAAATGACACCATGATGCAAATGCTCAAGCACTTGAAATTTCCCATCTGTTAATACTCATTAAAAGAACTTGAAATTCCTTGGTTCCAACCAAAAATACAGGTTTGGGTCAAAAAGTGAGTTGGGCTGGCTGAATTCTTGAATTACAACTTCAAAATTGGCCCCTAGACCTGAGCCTGAGCTGAGCTTTAGTCCCTGCCCAGCTTTTGATCAGGAGTGAGGAAGAGAAGGGCCTCGAGGTCTAAAAACCAGTGAGGGAATCAAGGGAGAAGCTTTATGCTGATCATATGGAAAATAACATCAAAGCCCAACAATAAAGTGAATTTATTAAATTTCCCCCCCCAAAAAAAAAAAAAGTTTTATTTTAAAATCAATCCATATTGAACCTCCATAACAAAGAAATCATAAACTCCTGGCAGAGTAATGAGCTCAGGCTGACAGTGAGATCTACACTGGATCCACAATAAAATACAACCCACAACAGAGCAGTCTGGAAGAGCATTTTCCCTCTTTTTTTAATTGTTGTTTTAATTTCCCCTTTGCTGAATGTTCAGAATTTTCTCCTGGAATAGCAAATTTGCTTCTACTGATGATGAGTTTGGTCTCCCCAAACACCAGAAATGCTCAGTTAGCTCCAGGGGTTTATGGATGCTGAGAGGTGTCACCAAATCCCAGCAAAACTCTGTGTGCCAAACAGAAATAATAGTGGAGACAAAAAAAAAAAAAAATCAGGATTTTCTGAGGCTTGTGGGAACATCAGACCTCAGGGAATTCTCTCCTTCTGTGAGGAAAGGGGACAGTGAAGTGATTAGAGGAGGTCCCCACACACAGAGCAGGCTGAACACCCCTTGCTCCTCTCAAAACTCAGGCTGAGCTTCTCTAAAAACTCAACAGAATTCTCCCTCTGAGCCCCCTCTATTTTTAATGAGAAGAATATTTTGTCTCCCAGTAGGCCCAGCACAACTGGAGATGAACAGGGGACAGCTCTGCTCCTCTTCTTTATTTTTTTTTTTTATTTTTTTTTTCCCAGGGAGAGTGGAAGGATGGAGGGGAGCACCGGGCAGAAGGAAAAAAATCCTCGTTCCATTTCCATTTTCACAGCCAAACTTCAAAGTCCTGCTGGACCATGAGGGCTTCTCTGCAGAGCACAAAGAGCAGGATGATTAAAGCTGGCAGGGGCAGAGATGGAGCTGTGTTTATCCTGTCCAGATTTACACCAGCTCCTCAAAAAAAGAGATTTTTGGCCCCCTGTGTTTGCACATTGTGCTGAGGAGGGAAGGTGCAGCCTCATTTCCAGGTTAATAAATGACCCCGTGGCAGGGGATGGGTGAATTTGGGAAGGAAAAGCTCCTGGGGGTGTTCTGATTTGTGGAAAAAAATTCTGTAATTCTCTCATATGTCTGTAATTGTCTCATAATATGTCTCGCTTCACAGGGCAGCTGAGAGGGGAAGGCCCAGCACTGCCCAGATTGATTTATTCCAGCTTTATTCGGGATCCTGTGGCTGATGGGGACCAGGAAAGGAGCTCTGGGTCCTGCTGTGCCTCGGAGCCCCCAGCTGTAGGAGGCATGGAATGCCATTCCTGCTGCTCATCCCTCACCTGCCCAACCCTCTGGGCACCCTGGGCACCCCTGGGTGCCTGCACAGCACCCTGAACCACGGTGCAGAATTCAGAGGAAAGCCCCAACATTACCTACACAAAGCACGAGTTGCCCCCACCAGGCACCAAAACACCCCCAGGGTGTTCAAAACCCACCCAGATCTACAGCTGAATGTCACCTGAGGAGGATGTCACCCCAAGGGACAGCCTGTCCTGCCTCCTCAGCATCCACAGGAAGCAGTGCCTCACTAAAACTTAATCACTCTTATCAGGGAAATGGATCAAAACTTGCCTAATGGCTCTCCTCAGACTCAGGAGTGAGATATTTTACAGAACTGATTTGGAAATGCTCCTAACGATACAATTAAGGGATCAAGAACAAGTTAAGCTGGGCTTAAATAGCTCTGAAGGAGAGTCAGATGCATTAAAGGCAGCAAAATAATTCTGCACTGCGGCATCGTCGGGAGGCTCTGGCACACAGGGATGGGTTCTGTCTGGTCAGTGTTTTAAAACAGGGCTGAAATTCCCTCAGCCAGGGGTTTTACACCCCGTCAGGATGTCCACAAGTCACTGCCACCGTGGTTTTCGTGGCTCCAAAGCTTTCACCTTCATTTGCAGGCCCCACAAATCCACCAGCAGAAGTGTGGAGCCACTGTGGCAAATTAAAGCCTGATATTAGTGAGCTTTGCTTCCCTTAATCCCTCTGAAAGATCCTTTAAAATGACCTCAGGCGTGAAATTCTTGGTTTAAACCAATCCTGGGATTTTTCAGCCTGCACCAAGCTGGGCAAAAGTTAAATCATCCCACGAAGATGAAAGGTTTTGCGTGGGGAACTCGGTAAAATTGTTCAGAGAAGATGAAAATATTGGCTGCCTTCATTTGTGGGGTGCTGGAATTCAAGAAAGCTGGGATTAAACCTCAAAATTTGAGGCATTCCAAATTCCTCTGCTCCTTCCCAAAGCTCCTCCTTTCAACAGCACTGAAGACACAGCATTTGGAGACCAGAGTGATTTAGAAATTGCCCCCATTTTTTATCTCTCTGATTTCTGAGCATAAGTCAAACCCTGATTGAGGAGCGGATCAGATCTCAAATTATTTGTATTTTTTTCCCTGATTGAGGGTACATTTGTGGTGAAAGGAGCTGTGTATTTTATTTACAATGCCATGCCTGGCTCTGAGATTGCCCAAACCCAGTGATAAATTCCTGCTTTGTTCTCCTCACAGCATTTTCCTGCCTCTTTAGTGGGAGCTTTATGACTTCTTTTTTTCTTTTGAGCAATATGAATTCGCCAGCCTATATATATGTATTCTTTTAATAATAAATACAATGTTTACAAGAACAAAACCTCCATTCCAGACAGAATTATGGGCCTGCATACGAATGGCAGAGCCAGAGGCTCCCAGCTCTTCCCAGAGGTGAGAACCAGCAGCTCCAGGAATAAAATCTGCCCTTTGGAGCTCACCTGGGAGCAGGTTTTGCTCTTAAAGGAATAAAATCTGCCCTTTAGAGCTCACCTGGGAGCAGGTTTTGTTCTTAAAGGAATAAAATTTTCCCTTTGGAGCTCACCTGGGAGCAGGTTTTGTTCTTAAAGGAATAAAATCTGCCCTTTGGAGCTCACCTGGGAGCAAGTTTTGTTCTTAAAGCACCACCCAGGAGGAGAAGGGGACACAGACAAGTCTCAAACACGAGGGTGGAAACACTAAAACTTTCCTTGAGCTCTGACCTAAGAGTTTCTTTCCCAGTTTTGGTGTCAGATGAATTCCAGGTGAGAGCAGGTTTTTTTCCCCAGTTTTGGTGCCAGATAAATTCCAGGTGAGAGCAGGTTTTTTTCCCAGTTTTGGTGCCAGATAAAATTCCAGGTGAGAGCAGGTTTTTTTCCCAGTTTTGGTAAATCCCAGTGTTCCTGGGGGACAGAGGGACAGGTCCCTGCCAGGTGCAGAGCTCAGGGATTGTTCCCTGTGCTGAAACCCAGCCAGGCTGCAACCCCCAGAGCAGACAAGACCTCAGACACTGCTGTCACACCGAGGGATTTCCAGCTCATCCAACCCAGAGCATTTCCATCCTCAGCCAGGAAATGCCAGATCTGAGCTCTCCTGAGTCACCATGGATTCCTCCAGATCCCTCACTGTGCAGTTCTACACATCAAAAACCCCCAAAGCTTCTCCTTCCTGCCATGAGGTTTGTGATTATTCAGTTGGGGGTCACATTAAATCCAACTAATCCTCAGCCTCCCGGAGAATTTTGCCATCAGCAATTCAGCACAGAGGAGGGGAGCAAAATTATTCCTTTTCTTTGTCCCTGGTCCTCCCAGAAATATCACAGCACTGAAGGGGATCAATGAGAATGTGCTGCTACACTTCCTTAATGCTTTATTACAGGCACCAGGGTCCTGCTAAACAGCATAATAAAATATCAATAAACAGACTATTTGCTGTAAAGGCTCCTTCTGCTGCTGCAGTTTCTCCACCTCGAGCAGGATTTCTGCAGCTGGGGATGTCTCAGGGCTGCTCTGGAAGGATGGGAATGGGGAGATGGATGAGTGGAGGGATGAATGAATGGATGGATGGACTCACAGGCACAGGGCTTTGGGTTTTTAGAGGCTGAAAGAGGAGAGGGAAAGAATCACATCACCAGAGGAACGCTGATGCTCACAGAATTTGTTCTGGTTTCAGCTTCCAGCAGAAAGAGAAATCCCAAAATGTTCATTTGAAAGCAAGACAGATTCTCCTCACTCAACAGCAATGCCAGGGAAAAAGAAACACAGCAGCACTTTGGTTCCAGATTTGAAACTCGGATTTTGGGGACTGTAGGTATGAAGGGAAGGATGGAGAACACATGTGCAGGAGTAGGAAAAAAATATAAAAAGGCCCAAATGAATCATTGTGATCAAGCCTGGATAAAAATGGGTTTTGATGATTGATGAAAAACGCCAGGATTTTCATATTGGGAAAAAAAAAAAAAAAAGGTTTTGACCTTCCCCTAGAGCAGGAAATCCTCTCTCCATCCTGCTCCAGTTTTGATAGCATCGTTCCTTTAGTGCCTCTGACGAGAATACCTGAGCAAAGCTGCTCTGCTGAGGGATGCTGCAGGTACAGCCCAGACCTCCTTTTTTATGAGCAGCCTTTGGCTCAGCCAGGGCTCCGTGCAGCCGCAATCTCAGCCTGAAAAATCCCTGCTGACCACGCTCTGTCCTCCAGCTTCCCCTGGGGCTCTGGCAGAGCACCTGATAAAGATGTCTTGTCTGACACGGAGCTATTATGCTGTTTACAAGAGATCTGTCACAGACAAGCGCCTGCTGTACAGGAGCCATTTCCTCCCCAGGCAGGGAGCAGAGGATGTCCCAAATTAGCTGCTGAGGATGGAGTAATTCCAACTCCCCCAGCCACAAACCCAGCGTCCTGTAGCGAGTTTGGCTTGTGACCTGTAAATTTGCCTCTCGTTTCTGCTCCCCTTCCTTGTTTGTTTGGCTTCTGTGTCTTGCAGTTTATCCAATAATTCAGCTGGAGAGAGGGCGAAATTCGGAGGGGAGGGGCAGGGGATGGCGAGGCTGAGAAATACCTGCTGGGAATGCTTTGGAAGTCACCCAGAAGTGGGAATACATCATTATGGAGGGGACTGTTAGCACGGAACGAGCAGACAGGAGCCTGATGGAGCGGCTGCAGTGCCAGCTCGCAGGTCTGTGGGCAGAGCCCGGGAACTTTGGATGCCCAGATTCCCATGGAACCCTTTCCCTGATCCCTCCATTCCAGGGCAGCAGCGATCCTGCAGGAATTGGGCTCTTCCCTGGGGTGTCTCAGTCAGGGTGCTGCAGGGGTGCACACAGAAGGGGCTGGGTTAATTCCACGAAGGGTTAATTCCTCTGATCATAAATTCAGCCTCCCGTAAATTCAAGTTCCGTGGTGCTGCGCCTGTGACGTGAGTAAATCACAGCCATAAAGCAGGGGAGGGAGGCAGGAGCAGCGTGTGGAGGGAATGTCAATGCCTGGGGAGGCAGGGCCAGGGCTCTCCCTGGCTGGCTGCACCCCTCAGCAGGACAGGGGTGCCCCTGGATCCCAGCAGCTTCACCCTTGAAGCATCTCCTTGGAAATGGGCTTGGCTGAATGGGTTCAGTGCAGGATACCAGCAGGTCTCTCTCTCTTTCTCTCCAGAAAAGCTGATGTTCCTCTTGTTTTCCCGACTGGATTTTCCCCAGAGGAAGAGTACTGCACACCTGCTGTACCTGGGTGTGGAGCTGTACAAACGCTGCTGGGTTCTCCCTATTCCTAAAAGGGCATTTCCTGACACTCCCACTGAAGGTGCTCCTGCTCCATATGTTCCAAAATCCCTCCAGAACCCTCCAGGTGGGAAAGGACTGCAGTTTCACTGAGGCCTGACATGTGAGATTCCCAAAGGCAGCGAAGCTCTGCCTCCCTCTGCTCACTGAACACTCCCCGCTCCGTTCCCAGAGCTGAGCTCACCCTGCACTGCCCATTGCTCCTCCAAAGCAGATCCCAACCAGCTTCCCCACGCAGGTGACCTTCTCCAGGGCCACCTCCCCATGGCCAGGGCTCTGCCTGGCCACCACACGCGTGGCCCTTGGCAGCACAACGTGACTCTGACCTGAGCTCGCCTCCCTCTGCTGAGCCGAGGCTGAGCCAGCAGCTCCTTCTGACAGCCCCGGGGGGAGCCTGACAGCAGGGACAGCCTGCCCTGCCCTCTGTGCCCACAGCACCCCCTCTCTGGGTGCCCATTTTGGGGTGCCACCCGTGTGAGTGGCCGTGCTGCTCCCCTGGGTGGATTGGCGGTGCCCCGCGCTGCCGCTGCGCCTCGGCCCTGCGGAAGGTGAAGCTAATGCTGTGTGACATCGCACTCCCAGCACATCACACACCCCAGACAGCACCAGCTGAGGCTGCTCCCTGCTTCCCAGCCTGGAAACTTCCAGCACCAGACACCTTTGTCTCCCTGCAAAGAGCTTTTCCAGCGGTGGAGGGGTTTTGTGAGGCAGCTGAAATCAGCCTGTCACAGCCATCGCCGCCTGCTCTTTCCCCCAGAGCAGGGTGACTAACACAGCTGCAGAAGGGGTCACAGCCTGATCCCTGCTCTCATCCGACCAAACCAGGAGTGGCAATGTTAGAGGAGATTCAGGACTGCCAGGAGCACACAGTCTCCACTGCTTCCCCCTTGGCTGTGCATGGCAAAAGCCATCAATGAGGTCTGGGTAAAAGATTCTGCCCTCCCCTCCCGCTTCTGTAGAAAAACTCATTTCAGCCCTGCAGGCTTCCTTCAGCTGTCTCCATCCCTCCCGTGTGCACAGAAACACGGAGTCACAGCCAGGCAGGGGCCGTTTCTATTTGCAGCCACTCTGATAAAATGCACCTCACCCAGAAACAAGGAGCAGCTCCTCAAACAACCCTCCCCGCCCTCCACCTCCGAAGCGGGCTCCCTGTCTGATTGACAGCTTGGGAAAGTTCCTAATTATGTCCCCTGGACACTTTGGAGGCGACCCACCCCAGAGCGTGATTTGATGGCTCAGCGGCTGGATGGCCTCGTTTGTACTGATTTATATTGCAGAGCCAGCTCCAGCCTCATCAGCCTGGCCTGACCTAGATTTCCCTCTTGCATAGGTCAATAAAAACACAGCAAATAGAGCTAATCAGACACTGAGGATGCACAGTTAATCCAGGCTGGCCCGAACTTAGCAGGAACACTGCAAACTCTGCTGTCAGAGGAAGGAGAGGATAAATCTTTCCCTAAACAGTCAAAGGGAATTGTAAAAAGAACACGCTGTTTCCAGGACAGATAATTCATGAGGGGTTTTTTTTTCTCTCTCTCTTGGTCTGTCTGCCTCTGGTGGATGCAGCACGAGCCTCCTTCCTCTGGAAGCAGCTAGCTTGGTCCCTTCTCCACGCCGAGTTTATAAGCAATCACCAAAAGGGCATGAAGTCAGACAAAAAGCAAATGAAAAAAAATGTGTGCAGCTGGCTCTGGAGTGTCCAAATAAACCCTGGGTAAATGCCAGGCTGCCTTAGTCACTGTGGGGAGCAGGACGAGCTCCTCTCAGCCATGCAGGGAGCGGGGCTGGGGCCACATCCATGGGCTGGATGTGCCATGGCCTGGTGCCACGGCCATGGGCAGCACCCAGGGGCACCCAGGGCCTCCCAGGACCCACACTGTCACCCCACATGGGGACCCAAGGCTGAGTTTTGGCACAGGCAGTGACTCAGGCGTGGTGTGTCCAGGCTCTGTGGTGACACACGGCTGTGGAGCTGGCAGTGTCACCCTCTGACAGCCACTCCAGCTCAGAGGTGATGTCTGTGTCAGCCCTGTCACCACGTGTGCCACCCGTGCTGTGGGGTGAGCAGGGAGCCAGCAGGGACCCCTGGCTGTGCTTGAACGTGTCCCTCTGTGATCCCACTGGGAAAGGCTCCGTGAGGATGGATGTCCCTGGGCTGTCACACTCGGGCATTCTCACAGCTGGGCCTGTGCTCTCCTCTTCTGGAAATAACAGGGGGGTGTTACCCAGGCCATACAGACCATGGGAATAACAGGGATGTTTTATCCAGGCCATACAGACCATGGGAATAACAGGGATGTGTTATCCAGATCATACAGATCATGGGAATAACAGGGATGTGTTATCCAGGCCATACAGACCATGGGAATAACAGGATTTGCTATCCAGGCCATACAGGCCATGGGAATAACAGGGATGTGTTATCCCACTGGGATATCCCACTAGGCCATACAGACCATGGGAATAACAGGGATGTGTTATCCAGGCCATACAGATCATGGGAATAACAGGATTTGCTATCCAGGCCATACAGACCATGGGAATAACAGGGATGTGTTATCCAGGCCATACAGATCATGGGAATAACAGGGATGTGCTATCCAAGCCATCCAATACAAATAAAATGCACCCAGCACATCCCTGTACAATAACATGCAGTCTAAAACCTCCTGGAAGGCTCTGCCCGAACACTTCCAGCACCTTTCCCTCCCCAAAGCAGCCAAAATTTACCACTGACCACAGCCCACAAGGTGCTCCAGCCTTTTCCCTCTGGGGTTTAAATGCCAGCCTTGCTCTTACCCCTCTTTTCTCCTGGCTCTTTTTCATGCCTGGAGTGAAGGAGCCCAGCCTTGAGCGAGAACTTAACAAGGGCATCTCTCATCAATGTGCTGATGTCACCTCTGCCTGCTGATGTCACCTCTGCCTGCTGATGATCACCACTGGCAGTGGAACCTGACAGAGCTCAGGGCTGGCTCAGCCTAGGGCTGAGGTCAAGCGCGCATTTCCCTGGGAAAATGGAATATTTGCTTTCTCCTTGCAGGAGCTGGTGCCTTTCCCAGGGATGTTCCCTCCCAGGGAGAGCCCAGCCTCCCTCCTGCAGCCACGGCTGCCATCCCCAGCCAGGCACTGCAGCTGCAGCCCTGCAGGCACTGCAGAAGGGCAGGACACGGGGCCAAGGTCACCCCGGCCACGCTGGCACTCCAGTGGCAGCAGTCAGTGGCACTGCCAGGAGAATCAAAGCTGGCACTGCCACACCAGCAGCGATGAGGGCTCCACTTCTGGGCAGAGCTGCTCAAACTGACCTCAGACCTCCCTGGGAGAGAGCACTGATCCCTGCAGGCACTGAGCAGCTGAGTGCCCGAAAAGGAAACTTGTGCAGGGAGAAACAGGGGAGAGCTGAGCTGGGCTGGGCTGGGCTGGGCTGGGCTGGGCTGGGCTGGGCTGAGCTGGGCCAGTCCACGAGGGACTGTGGGGCAGTGTGGCTGGATTTGAGTCAGTCACAGGGGACCACAGGGCAGAGCAGAGAAGCTCAGCTGCATCCCTGAGCCTGGACCCGTGGGGACAGAGCCATTCCCTGTGGGGACAGCCCGCAGCTCTCACCAGACCTGCACGGGAGGAGCAGCAGCTCTGCCCTCAGGAGATGCTCCCGGGTTTGAGCAGGGAGAAGAGGCAGCTGCCAAAAGCTCTGCACTGCACCCATGTCCTACTGTGCCACTGCCAGGGCAGGGGGAAGGTGTTGCAAAAAACCTGACCCTTCGTGGCAGGGAAGAATGATGCTGTGACTCCATGGGATCAGAAGGCTGTTTTATTATTTTATGATACTGTATTATGTTAAAGAAAACTATACTAAAGAATAAAGAAGGATACTTACAAAAAACTAAAAAGATAATAATAATGAAACTCGCGACTCTTTCCAGAGTCCCAACACAGCTTGTGTGACCATTGGTCAGTGACTGAAAACAACTCACACCAGAGCCCAGCCAGGCTCAGCACTTCAGGTAAACAATTCCTAACCCATTCCACATGAGCACAGCACAGGAGAAGCCAATGAGATAAGAATTGTTTTTCCCATCTCTGGGACTTTCTCTGCCTTTTCAGCTTCTCAGGATAAAATCCTCAGCAAAGGAATCCTGTTCAGTGAAATGTAAGAACCACAGGAAGGAGCAGAGGATGAACGCACAGAAATAAACTCGTGTGTGTGTGTAGGAGCTCCCACCACTCTCTGTGCAGCACGTGAGGGAATTTCCATGTAGGATCCAGGGAAACTGCAGCTCTGAGACCTGGCCCTCAGTTTCTTTGGGAAGAGCTGGGCACTCTCAGAGTCCCAGACTCCAGGGAGGGAGCGGTGCAATCCCAGCTGCCTGCAGGGACACAGCTTTCTCCAAAAGATTACAGTGGCTAATCTCAGCTTGGTAAAGTGAGGTTTATCAGCAAGGCTGTGCTCTAAGCCAGCTGACACACAAGCGAGTGGGATATGCCCGTGCAGAAAAGCTACAACAGAGCTGTGCTTAAGGTCACTGGAGATACCTGGAGTTTATTTTTCCCCATGGGAAAGCAGAGCAGGGCCAGGCACAGCAGCTCCCAGAGCCAAGTGACACCGCCAGGCAATTCCAGCACCCACCAGAGACCTGCCCTGCGTAATTCACATTTCACTGAACAGAATTCCTTCACTCAGGATTTTATCCAGAGAAGCTGAAAAGGCAGAGAATAGCCCAGAGATGGGAAATAATCCTGATCTCATTGGCTTCTCCTGTGCTGTGCTCATGTGGAATGGGTTAGGAATTGTTTACCTGAAGTGCTGAGCCTGGCTGGGCTCTGGTGTGAGTTGTTTTCAGTCACTGACCAATGGTCACACAAGCTGTGTTGGGGACTCTGGAAAGAGTCACGAGTTTTCATTATTATCTGTTCAGCCTTCCGTAAGGATCCTTCTCTATTCTTTAGTATAGTTCAGTATAGTTTTCTTTAACATAATACAGTATTATAAAATAATAAAACAGCCTTCTGATCCCATGGAGTCACAGCATCATTCTTCCCTGCCACGAAGGGGTTTTTTACAACAGCCCTGCTCTCCTGCCCTGGGAAAACCCTGCTCAGGGTGGGCTCCATCAAGGGATCAGCGTTCCCAGAGCCAGCTCCTCCCTCTGCCTGCTGGCCCTCCCCATCCCCGCGTCTCGGGCGCCGGAGCATGAGCGTGATGTGATGTGACACCTTCCCCCACACTTTGTTATAAATATCGTGTTTCACTGTAACTGTGTCTGACACCCCCTTGGAGGCATTTGCTCATGCTCGCAGCCGGGGTGCGGGCACGTGTGGAGCGGCCCCGGGCAGCGGCGGGGATGTGCTGCCCTCCATCCCTGCCCTCCCTGTGCCCACCATCCATCCCTGCCCCTGCCCACCATCCATGCCCTCCCTGTGCCCACCATCCATCCCTGCCCCTGCCCTCCATCCATCCCCTCCCTGTGCCCTCCATCCATCCCTGCCCCTGCTCACCATCC
>WBNO01008049.1:160828-171013 GCA_013400575.1 Peucedramus taeniatus | reverse complement strand
CCATCCCCTCCCTGTGCCCACCATCCCTTCCCTGTGCCCTTCATCCATCCCTTCCCTGTGCCCACCATCCATCCCCTCCCTGTCCTCACCATCCCCTCCCTGTGCCCTCCATCCATCCCTGCCCGTGCCCCCCAAGAACCAGCCCTGCTGGAACACGCATTCCTCCCTTTCCTCTTTCCCGGGCAGAGGATGGAGCTGGGAGCTGCCCAGCCCCAGGGCTGATGCCGTTCCTGCGCTGCCCCGTCCCGCCCGGGCTCTGGGCACCCTGGGCAGCCAGACGTGCCTGTAGTTATAGGAAATGCCACTAGATGTCTGTCAGGGTCCTGCGCATCGCCTGCTGGGGACAGCCTGGCAAAGGGGGGCACGGACGGGGAACGAGCTGTGCCCGTGTCGGTATCAGCGTCCC
This sequence comes from Peucedramus taeniatus, assembly GCA_013400575.1. Taxonomy (NCBI): domain Eukaryota; kingdom Metazoa; phylum Chordata; class Aves; order Passeriformes; family Fringillidae; genus Peucedramus; species Peucedramus taeniatus. The sequence goes on along the minus strand of WBNO01008049.1, from coordinate 170,607 downwards.
AGACAGGATTCCTGAGGTTTTTTGGTGGGAAAAACCTCGGTTTGCTGTTTCACTGACTCTCGGAATGGGTTGGGTTGGAAGGGAGCTTAAAGATCATTTTGTTCCACCCCCTGCTATGGGCAGGGCCACCTTCCACTGCTCCAAGCTCTGATTTGAACACCACCAGGGCATCCAGAACTTCTCTGGGCATTCATTTCCCTCTAAGAGGACAGCATACAAACATGAACCTATTCATTCTCTGTCAGGGTTCTCTTCTCTGCAAGGCACAGCAATTCTATTGGCATCCCATGGCTCTGCTCCTGGAATTGCCCACGGCTCTGGGAGCAGAGGCCAAGCCTTGGATGTGCTGCCCAAAAACCATCACTGAGGCTCCTTCCAGCCAAAGGGCAGCTGCAGCTTTATGGCTTCACCCCTTTGGGTATCTCTGCAGCAGATGCAGGGAAATTACCAGCACTGCTGCGAGGCAATTACTGCTCGAGCTGCTTGAGAAATGCCAGTTCTTTTTCAGAGGAAATTTGGGATGGAAATCATCTCTTTTTGTGTTTTGGGGAATTTGAGCTGCTTTGGCGCTCAAAAGAAAAGGATGGCAAACGTGCTTTTCTTAATATTGTTGATGTAAAAACACATTAAGGAAGCACAAGGATAAAAATAGGAGAATGTACTTTTGAGCATAAAGGAGAGTATTTTACATATTTTACTATTTTTTTTAATGTACAAAAAAAAAATCTTTTTTTTTTTTTTTTTTTTTTTCTATTCTAAAGGTATTTTCCTTGCCCTGTAATAGAGGTGGAATAAAATTCTACCCAGCTTTAGGTCCAGGTCTCTCCTGCAGAGGTCAGGATAGCACAGGAGCCTCTGCATTCAGGGCTGTCCCTCCCCACGGCTGCACAGCCCAACTCCAGACCAAAGGAATTGTGACAGTAATGGAGCAGAAAAGCAAATTTCTTTCCCTTTTACTTCACAGCTGACGGCCCGCTATGTGACCAAAGAGGAAACCCTGCTAAAACCTCCCAGAGAGGAGCTGAGCGCTGGCGGGGAGAAAAAAGAAAAGGAAGTTAAAAAGTAATGGAGAGGACAGAAGGGAGAGACAGGGAGAGATTCTTGGCTCCCAAAAATCGGGGATGTAAGGAGCGCAAAGCGTCTGGAAAGGCTCAGAAGTTGTGTCTGAAAAGCTCCCCTGGCTGATGTGTCAAGGAGCTTCCAATGCCTTTCGAAAGCTCCCCTTCCCTCCGCCGCCTTTGTAATGGGTGGCTGTTCCTAATTATCTGTAAATGTTAAACGTTCTCTAATTCAATCAGAACAACTTGTTCACAGATGGCAAACCCTTCATCTGCTCGGCTTTCGGAGGAGTCTCTGCCTCAAGAGCCATCGATGTCTCTTCCTTGCCGGAGAGGCTGGCGGGAGACACGCAGGGGAGGGGAGGAGTGCTCAGGGTACAGGAGCAGCTCCAGGACTGTCCCTTCTCCCTGGCAGCTCCCACCACCCTGTGTGACCCATCCTCCTCCTGGGCAGGGCACTGCGGCCACGGGGAAAGGCGAGGGATGAGGGATTTGGGATGAGGGATGAGGGATTTGGGATGAGGGATGGATGAGGGATGGATGAGGGATTCGGGATTTGGGATTCGGGATTTGGGATGAGGGATTCGGGATTTGGGATGAGGGATTTGGAATGAGGGATTGATGAGGGGTGAGGAATGAGAGATGAGGGATGAGGGATTCGGGGTGAGGGATTCAGGGTGAGGGATAAGGGGTGAAGGATAAAGGATTCGGGATTTGGGTTTCGGGGTGAGGGGTGAAGGATAAAGGATGAGGGATGAGGGATGAGGGATTCGGGGTGAGGGATTCGGGGGGAGGGATTCGGGGTGAGGGATTCGGGGGGAGGGATTCGGGGTGAGGGATTCGGGGTGAGGGATAAGGGGTGAGGGATTTGGGATTTGGGATTCGGAATGAGGGATGTGGGATAAGGGGTGAAGGATAAAGGATTCGGGATTTGGGATTTGGGATTCGGAATGAGGGATGAAGGATAAAAAGACTCGGGATTCACGATGAAGGATTCAGGATTCGGGTTTCGGGGTGAGGGGTGAAGGATGAAGGATAAAGGATTCAGGATTTGGGTTTCGGGGTGAGGGGTGAAGGGTAAAGGATGAGGGATGAAGGATGAGGGGTGAGGGATAAAGGATGAGGGATGAGGGGTGAAGGATAAAGGATGAGGGATGAGGGATGAGGGATTCGGGGTGAGGGATTCGGGGTGAGGGATTTGGGATTCGGAATGAGGGATGTGGGATAAGGGGTGAAGGATAAAGGATTCGGGATTTGGGATTTGGGATTCGGAATGAGGGATGAAGGATAAAAAGACTCGGGATTCACGATGAAGGATTCAGGATTCGGGTTTCGGGGTGAGGGGTGAAGGATGAAGGATAAAGGATTCAGGATTTGGGTTTCGGGGTGAGGGGTGAAGGGTAAAGGATGAGGGATGAAGGATGAGGGGTGAGGGATAAAGGATGAGGGATGAGGGATGAAGGATAAAGGATGAGGGATACGGGATACGGGATTCCTTCTCTCCCCGCTGCCGTGGCGCTCCTGGTCTCGTTCCCACCCTGCCACAGGTGCCCGGTGTGTTGTCCTGGATCTCGAGGCAGTTATGTCACAGGCTGGCACTTCCCCTCCCCCTGCCTGCCCGCTGCTGTCACCTCCACGCCAGCTCCTGTCACTGCCCCGCTGATGCTGATCCCGTTGGACTCCGCGTTCCTCCTCTCGTTTTCTGCTGGTGAGTGGCACATGCCAGCACTCTGTCCCTTCTCATTCCCTGCTCCTGGCCACTGTGCCTGTCCCCTTGCTGCTGCCCAGGTTTGATGGTTAGGGCAGCAAAGCCCTGCCCAGTGCCTAGGAACGGCTGTGACAGGGATCCTAAATCAGCTGACAGGGATCCTAAATCAGGTGTCCCCACTCATGGCACTAAAATTTGTGATTGTCCCCACTCCTGACACTAAAATCTGTGATTGTCCCCACTCCTGGCACTAAAATATGTGATTTACACCAGGGGCACGGGGACAAAAGAGGGGGTGGCCAGGTTTTCTCCTCAGAGCCAAGGGACACTCTTTGCTGCTGATTCCTAATGATTTATTGAAGCACCTACTCTTCCTCCCAGACCCAGAAAAGGGTCTCGCCTTTGATCAGCCGGTGACTCACCATCTGCAGCCGAGGTGATTTACGACAAGCACGAGCTATTTCTGCTGGTGGAAGGGGAGAAAAATAGGACTCCTCATCAGCGGGAGGGTGGGAAGGATGGAAAACAAGCCACCCACGGGATGTGAGGCTGCCTGGGCTGGGCTGGGCTGGGCTGGGCTGGGCTGGGCTGGGCTGGGCTGAGCTGAGCTGCTCCCCACGGCAAAGGTGCTGCAGGAAGGGGCAGTGAGGAGGAGATTCTGACATCTCACACAGATGGCTCCACGCCAGGTTGGGAATAGAACAGCTCTGAGATGTTCTGCAGGGCTGTGAGGGGCTCTGTCAGCCGTGGGGTGCAGGAACAGCATCGATAGACGCTGCTGAGCACAAACCCTGAGCATCTCTCCAGGCCTGAACCTGCTCTTTTCCAGGCCTATATTTCCCTCCCTCACAATCTAATCACTTTTCTGGAAGAGTTTTCCTTTGAAGATAGGAAATTGAAACCCTTAAAGACCCTTGTACTTTTCCCATGACAGCCCTAAAAGCTGGAGCATCACCTCCACCAACTCCATTTTCACCTCCACCTCCCAAATTTCCCTTTTTTTTAGCTAAAAGACCACCCCCTTTCCAAAGAAGGGAGATGTCTGGTTGCTCAGGATGTCAGCAGATTCACAGCTAACATTCAGCCACCGTGCAGAGCCACTGCTCCACCTCCTCCAACAACTGGCTGAGGAGAAGAAAAGTCATTTAAGTGTGTGTTATATTGGCTGGAAAAATCCTTGGGAAGGAGCTCCACACAGAGAGCCCCAGTGGGCAGAGTGCTCGGCTGCTCAGGAGCAGTGATTAGGGAGAGTTTGTTAATGAAGCAGATTTTAGTGACTAAAATCAAGTGGAGAGAGAGGAGAGGGAGCAGAGTGCTCAGCAAATGCTCTCGTGTGGGCCTGCTGCAGCTGAGCTTCAGTGGCCATCAATCAGCCCAGTTCTGCCAGCTTTTATCAGCTGAGGCTGTGACCCGGGGGATGTGGGAATCCCTGAGGGCCACAGCACCACCCCACCCTCCCAAAACTGCTCAGCCCTGCCCACTGCAGATCCCAAAGCCCTTTGAGGGCATCCAAAGCTGCTTCAGAGACAGAGAGGTTTTACTGACTTTTCCAAACTTGCCCTTTTTTCCTGCAATCCCTTTAAATTAGGCAGAGCAGAGGAACCCTGGGTGAGGCCCAGCCAGCCCTGCTGTTCTGATCTTGCTGTGATGGAAATCAGCATCACCCCGTGGGTACTGGTGGAACACGACCAATTTACCCTGTCTGGGGCTCTGTTCCAGCTCCCTGGGCCGTGTTTTGCCCTGTGGGAGAGATGAAAGGCTGGATCAGTGCTCTTCAAAGACCCAACACCGTTTTTTGCCAGTGTTTGTAGGAGGACTGCACCCAAAATGCACCAAAAATCTGGATTTTGTTCCCTATTCCCTCTTCTAAGCTGTCATCCCTCCCCCATCTCCTTCCTTTCCCATTGTGCATTGTGTTGGCACAGCCACACAGGGAATTCCCACTTCCTGCAGCAGATTCCCCAATTTCCAGGTATGATTTCCTCCCTTTTTTCCCCTCAGTGATGGGCAACAGGAAAAAGACTTCAGGGGAGTTTGTTAGCCCAAAAGCAAGACCAGGACAAACCCTTTCCCCAAAATAGCTCCCATCAGGTGATGAGAATCATTCCAAACCCTTCAGAGCACTTCCCAGGGGGTGCAGGCCCCAGAGCACAGCTTTCCAAGGAAGTGCCAGACTTTTATCTCCTGCCTTATCCACATCTGATCTCCCTGCCCCTGCTGAATCAGCTGTGACAAGAGGAAATCAGATTTGTTTGGAGCAGGGCTGGGTGGTTTGGGTGAGACATCCCTCCTTCACAGAGGGGGAAAATGGGACATCCAAAGTTTCTGGGGTGAGGAGATCCCCTGGAGCCAGGCAGCGCAGAAGTGGAAAACAGAGATTGGAACCAAATCCTTCCATGTGTCCTTCAGGCACCACCAAAATCCCTGCAGTTAGCAGGGAAAATGAGGTGTTTTCCCAGCTATCCCTCATCAATCAGTGCCCACCCAGCCCTGCTCATCCCAGGATAAAGCCCATTTAGCCAAGCCCCTTCCCATCCAGCCCTTCATCACCAGGGATCGATATCCTATATTGACTAAGCAGGGCCCAGCCATTAACAAGTTCATTTTCCATCACTTAGATGCAGATGGATTCCCTCAGGAGCCCCGGGGTCACCAAAGTTTCATTAACAGAGGCTGTAAAAGTATTTAAATACATTTAGAAGAATGGCTTGACAAATGGAGTGAGCCCACAGCCCTGCTCCTCTCAGGTTATCTTGAAAGAGAAAAGAGACTTTTGCTGCCCACAGAAGGACAAAAAGCCCTTAACAGCTTGTCCCTGCCATTATCCATCTCCAACACTTCACCTCCACCGAGGTCCAATTTCCCCATAATGCTCCAGATGGAAACCAGTTACTCATTTATCCCAGCTCTGGGTTAAATGACTGAAAGGTTTTTGGCCTCCAAACTTGCCATGTTTGGTGGCAAACTGAGGCAGGAGGTGATGAAGGCTCAGCCTCAAATCTGGAGAGGTAGAAGAGGTACCACAGACAGGCACTGGGAGATCTGAATTCTTGACCGTATCAATTGTTTGTATCAGGGTAAAATAAAATGTAATAAAATGTCTTATCAGGGTAAGAATAAAATGTTCAAGCCCAACCTGGCCTTGAACACGGAAAATTCCATGAGGAAAAAGGTGTCAGAAATGCAGGCTGAACTCAGGGGTCTCTTCCTGCTGCTAAAAGTTTTCTCCTTGCCAAAAATCTGTACAAAATATTGAATTTTACCACTACTAAACCCTGTGTAGGTGCTGGTTTAGCTGTCCCCCCTATGAGAACGGGATTTGGAACCCAAAAGCATCACGAAATCCCCAGCAAAACCCCATGGAAATGCAGCCCTGCAGACAGTTTCCACTGTGAGCTCATTTTGTGTCAGCGAGCTGGAGCCACGCATTTGAAAAATTTGCAAACAGAAATTTAATGTGACATTTTTTGTCCCCGCTCGGGAAGAGATGACTCATTAAAGTCACTTTACAGCTCTTAGTGGGTGCCCAGGGTGGCAGGGGCTCATGGCACATGGAAATAGAGTCACACTTAGGAGGGAGGGCAAATAAATCTGGCTCCCCAAAATCCAAATCCTGCATGAATCCTTCTTCCTCATGGGAAGGCTCTCAAGTACCATTGACACACTGATTTTTTTTTTTTTTTTCCCAGTATTTATTTTTTCATTACAAATAAACCCAACCAGCAAAGAGGAGTTAGGAGCAGAGCCTGGTGGAAAATTTGGGGAGTATTGCCATGAGGACTCATCCTCACTGCCAGGCCAGCAGCTCTCCCAGGGAGATGGGCAAAGCCACCCAGAGACTTTGGAAAGGTCTTGTGATTTCCCAGGTGACCTCCTCCCTCCAGCACCTGCAGAAGAAAGCAGAAACTCATGGAAGGAGGAGAGCAATCATCCCACAGTGAGCCAGGAGGAGAGAACTGGCTTGTGAGGAGAGGTTTGTCCTCTGGGACAGAGCAGTCACCCCATCCCACTGTCCCCTGTGCTGTCCCTCCAGGCTGACAGAAACATTCCCCTTGGAGTCCCTCCAAATTCCCATTGCTAACTCCTCAGACTGCAGCAAAACCCCTGTGAATAGGCATCAGGCAGGCCTGGTTGGCATGTACAAAACAGGCTGGGAGGGGGATTACTCTGGGCTCACACTGCATTGTTCAGAGTAAAAACCCTTCCCTTCCTGGGGTGGAGGAGGAACGTGCACAGGAAACCTCCAGAGCCTCCCCACAGGAGATCCATGGGTGCAGACAAGGTAAACTCAGCCTTTAGCACTCACATCTCTGTTTATTAAAGCTGCCAGCCTCAGGGATGATAAATCAGCATCTGTGGGATGTGCTGATTTCCACCGGGCTCGGTGGATGGGGGCAGAGGGTCCTGGTGTTTTGGGACAGCCAGAAATTATTGACATGGCTGAAAGAAGAGAAGATGAAAGATAATCTCTGCTGGACATGCCTCAGAAACAATGGCAAGGGTTGAATGGGGCAGCCCTTCCCTGTCCCTGGGGCTGCTCCGTGCTCACAGCAGTGACTGTGCTCAACTCACTCCAGGATTGCACCAAAAATCCCCACGTCTGGCATGGATTTGCTAAACTTAATGCACTGGAGCTGCTGCAGAATTCCACCTTGACATGGATCCAAGGTCTCCAGAGGGTGGCAGTGGCTTTGCCCTGCTGATGGCAAAGTGCCCCTCACATTTGGGACGGCTGCAGGAGCACAGCTCCCCCATCACAGCACCTCTGCTGCCACAGCATCACATTCCCCCCTCGTGCCACTGCCACGACAGCCTGCAAATGAGACAGACTCACAAACCCCCCTGAGTGACCCAGAGATCAGGCCCCAGAAGAGCTTATGCAGGAAGAGAAGCCTATTTGTCCAACCACAAAAAGCAAAAGGCTTATTTCCACTTGTAAATTTGCAGCAAGCCCTGATCCCGATTCAAATCCGAAGCAGAGCGTGTCAGTGAATTTCCAGGGCAGGAGAAATCCTCTCTGGGAGCTCTCCCTCACGGATGGCTGCACAGCAGCTCTAACACCCTCCGTCAGGAGGCTGCTCCCAGACTTGGTTTGGGACTCTGCATCCTGCCTTCCTTGCATGGGCACTGCCAGGGCCCTGGGGATGGCAGGGCACGGAGCTGTTCAATAATAAATGTTATTTTCTAATACAGTAACTGCTGGCTCTGAACGAGCTGTGTCCGTTCAGATCTCGGAGCTGACAGAGAATTCCCCTTGCCCGACCTCATCAGCAATGCCCTTTGAAGTGTTCCTGATGATTTCATTCTTTATTTTTCCTCTGGTTTGCCTTTCCCTGTGGATGCTGTGCCTCATCTCCTGCCTGGCCCTGGCCCTCCATGGACACGCACTCAGCATCCCCAGTGCTTTGTGAGCATGGAGGAGAGACCTTTCAATCCCTTCTTCCGTATCAGCTCCTTCTGGGAAGACAGCAGCTCCTTCTCAGAGGCATTTCACAGCTTTGATGAAGGAATTCTTCTCTGCTGATGGGAACAGGCTGACACAGAGCCCACACAAGGCACTGGAGTGCCCAGCACTGCTGGCCAAACCTCGGCCCAGTGGTCTGAGCAGCCCATGGTTGTTGTTTGCATCACTTTTATCCATGCAAGACCCCAAATTCCAGCCCAAATTCCTCCCCCTGGATTGAAAGCCACTCACTCCAGCCCTTGTAGGGCATTTCCAAGCCGGGGGTCTCCCCAAGCCCACCAGCCTTGCAATTCCAGCTGCCTTCCACTGGAAAGCCATAGCAGAACTCATCCTGCTTCCTGCAAGGCTGGGATTCCTGATCTCCCCGGGTTTCTTTTCTCCATGTATAATGAGGATTACGGTTTAATTCCTGCCTCACAAGGGGGTGCTGTGGGGATTGCCAGGTTTAAGGCACTCAGACAGCACCGAAAGGCTCTTACAAACCCTTCAGCAGAGGGGCTCAGAAAAAAAAAAACCCCACTGCTGTTTGCAGCCTGCTCGCAGCTCGCATCAGCTCCCATTAACTGGGAGGCAATTTTCTCCCCAGTTCAGGCTTAATTCCTGCTCTAACTGCTGGCTCTATCCAGAGAACAGCAGGGCAGCAATGACTATCAGGGCTGAATTGCCTTTGAAAGTTGGATGGTGCTCGGAGGTCTGAGGGAGTGTGAGCTGCCTGTGCAGTGCATGTGTGCTGTGTGTATGTGAGTTCATGCAGCAGGCTGCACCAGGAGAGCTCAGAAGTGAAGCCAAGCACGGAATCAGCTCGGGAAGCCCTTTGCACCTCTGATCCCCCATTGTTGGCTGTGCCGCAGACGCATTGTGTGTGTTTACAGATGAAAAAGCAAAAATAAAACTGATGCCGGCTTGAAAATTCCACCGAGCGCAGCCTTTCTGCACTGATTCCAAATGTTTATAAACACGGGAGTTAATGTAATCAGCACTGCAGCAAATACACACCAGGTACACGGCAGAGACAGGAGTGTCAAACGCGCTCCCAGCTCGGAGTGACAGCTCTCTGCTGTGGGCTCTGCAGCAAACAAAAGCAGCTGAAAAACCCCACCGAGGAATGCTTTAAAGAGCAATCCCTCCCCCCTCCTCCTCCCCTCCTTCCAAGACTTTTTGGTAGTCATAACTGTAAAAATCTCAGCGAAGGTGTCCATTCCCACTGAGCCTTTCAAGTGGCAGGGAGCCACTGGGAAGAGGCCACTTCTTGGGAAGACACTGGGGGAATTCCTGGCTCCCCTGAGGGCTATCCAGCAGCCCAGCCCCAGTTCTGTGCTCATTCCACAGCAGCCAGGAGCTGCTTTAGAAAGATTTGGACAAGCCTGACTCAAGGAACTGTTCCACCCTGGGGAAGGATGTGCATCAGCTCGCCAGGGAAGATCCCATCCCCAGGAGCTGTGCCAGGGCAGAACCCTCACCAACCCCTCATCCAAAGGGGTTGTGCCAGTGCCAGCCCCATCCCAGCCCCCTCCCAACCCCATCCCAGCCCCATCCCAACCCCATCCCA
>WBNO01008049.1:0-157315 GCA_013400575.1 Peucedramus taeniatus | reverse complement strand
CTTCACGGCTGCAGACAAGTTGCCGTGCATCGTGGTGGACTATCGGAGTTTGCATCCTGGCAGCCGCGCTCCTACCAGGTGAGCCGGTCCCCGGAGGGCGCTGGGCTCCGCCGGGGCGCTGCGGGGCTGGAGGCAGCCCCGGAGGGGATTTGCGGGGTGCCCGTGGGGGAAAGGGGGTGCGGGGAGTGCTGCGGAGCGGAGGGGAAGGGTGGGATCGGCGTTTTGGGGTGCGCGCCCGGGTCTGGAGCAGGTGTGGGAGCATCTGTGCGAGGGTGGGAGAGAGCCGGGGCCGGTCTCAGCGCCGGCTCGGCTCGGAACAACACGCTCGTTTGTTTTGGAAGCAGCTGCAGGCAGCGGGCTCCGGAGCCCTGCGAGCCGAGGCCGTTTGTTTGCTTTTTGGATCGAGCAGCGTCTAGCGAGGCGCAGCAGCCAGGCTTCCCCGGAAAGGCAGCCACGAGGCTGGGCACGGAGCGCAGATGTTTCGGGAGGAGAGATGGAGGGTTTCGGCTCTCCAGCATCCCCAAAATCCCCGCTCCCCTCCGCACACGCTTCCCACGGGCTCTTTTGCGGAGGGGCTGGACCGCTCCCAGCTTTCAGCGCTTCCTTTCGCTGCCGCTGAGCTTGGCTGCCTGGTGGCATCTTATTCATCCCTTTGGTTCCGATCCATCCCCTGGGTTCTGATCCATCTCTGGAACCGAGGAGATGGGCAAAGATGCGCCTCGGCTGCTCGCCAGCTCGCTGGAGCCACCCGGGCGGTGGCAGAGCAGTCCGTGTGTCCCTTCCCTGGGCTAGGACCTGCCCCGGGCTCAGCACGGCGCTGGGAAGCGGGCGAGTGACCCACTTTGGCGAGTGCCCTGCGGGGACTCATTTATTCTGCTCCAGTGCAGAACGGGTTAATGCCATCCTGGAGGGCTTTCCGGGAGTCGGAGCCATGGAAAGGGGATCGGCAGTCTGCGATTACAGCTTGTGAATGAGCTGAGGGATGCAAACAGAGCCGGTGTTTTGCCTTTTTGGGGCTCGGTGCTGGTGGCCGGGGCTGGAGCGCTGGCAGCGGGCACAGAGCGGATCCAGCCTGTGCCTGCAGCAGCGCCGGGATCTGCAGCTGGAGAGAAGTTGCGGTGAAGGCAGGGTGGAATTGCGTCCACTCCTCCGATTTTGGGGCTGGGGCAGCGTCCCAGAGGAGCGGCCAGGCTGGCTGGGCTGGGACTCTGAGATGTGGCCGCAGTGAGCGAGGTCTGGGCCATCAGAGCAAGTGCCAGGGCCCAGAGTTCCCCGGCGATGGCAAAGACGGGGCTGTGATAACATCAGGACATGGGAGATCAACAGATCCCAGCGACCGGATGGTCTGGTTAAAATGCATGAGGACAGAGACGGAATGGGAGGGGGTGGTGATCCAAAAACCAGGGAGGCTGTGAGAGGGAAAAGGTTAACAGGGCGATGAGAAAGCAGGGCTGGGTGCACCTCGGTGTTCCCAGGACAAAGGGATCTGCTGTGCATTGCAAAAAGAGGTGACGGAAGGGACAGCCTCGGGCTCCCTGCGCTCTCTGTGCTTGCAGGCAGGTGCCTGGCTGAGCTTTGGCTCCTCACAAGGAGTCTCAGAACTTTCCATGCCGTTCTTCACCCGGCCTTCCCTCCTCATCCTCCCTCCCGGCAGCCCCGTCCGGGAACACAGCCCCGGGCAAAGGCGCTGGAGGGGCAGCAATGCTGTGGTGACTGTGCTGGCTAAACCAAAAGGACTTTGTGCTCTCCTTGGGAATTGCTTTCACCAAGGAGACACGCAGTGACCCTGGCACAGCCTGGCATCTCACCTTGTCCTGCCAAGAGAGACTTTTTCCCCTGTGCTTCTCCTATTTTTGGCTGTTCTCAGGGCTGTGCTGCCAGCAGCCGGGCGGGCTCGTCTCCTGCCACTGCAGTAGCGTGGCACTTTGTCTTGCACTGTCCCGCTGACAGCTCTGCCAGGATAAGCCAGTGGTGCATCTCGTGGTGCCTTGCCAAGGCCGGGGTGCAGCCAGCTCCGCAGTGTTCCAGGAGGAACCCAAAGCCATCCTCCCCAAACCCTGGCCCTGAGCTGCCCTGCAGCCCGTGTGGGCGAGACTCTCGGCCCGACCAGTTTAGTGGTGGATGCACCACAGCTGCAGGAGTGTCTGATCCCGGATATTAAATATTTATTCGTTTCTTTCGTTCGTTTGGGTGCTGTGGATGGACCCAGAGCTGCAGGGAAGGACCAGCACAGTGCTGCACAAAGCAGAGTCATTACCAGACCCCACGTAGTTCCTCGAGTTCACAATGCATTGTGCCAAAATCATATCTATAAACATATATAAAGCTGTATTTAAGCTTTGAATACAGACAGGCTTGCTTAACAAGGAGAGGAAACTCAGGATTCTCTACTACAAGTGGACTTGCTGGAAAATGTGGTTTCATACCCAACACCCAGAAAGGATCAGAGCAGTGCCTGCTCTCTGGAAAACCTTTCATGTCCAGCTGATCAATGCCATTTCATTCTGTTCCCACCCACCTCCCCCTTCAGATAATGTTAGCCTTTTTTTTTTTTTTGGCTCTGATAAGGAAATAAAAGTCCCGCCGCTGTAAAAGCTGTAAGGAGTCTCGTATAAAAATCTGCTTTACAAATTATCTTTAATGTGAGCAGCTCAATCGTCCAGAACGGATTCAATTCATGGTTCCTGCAGCCTTCCATGCCCATCCATTTGGAACCAGGTACCAACTCACGCTCCATTCAAGATATTGATATATCAACAGTGCTTACAGAAAGCCGTGGGGGAAGGGGAGGAGAGATCCCAGGCAGCTGATCTGCAGAGGTTAGGAACACTTGCAGTTCAATTTATGCTTTACAAGCCTTAACAGTCTGTCTGTTTATCCCCACCGTGGAGTTCCTGCAGCTTGAGATGCAGCCACACCGAGCAGAGGCATCATCTGTGCCTGCTCCTGCCTCTGCACATCTGGGCCCCTGCTCCCAAACGCTGGCTGCAGACAAATTCCTCTCTGCTATTGCTGGGCTGTCTCCTGGTCTCCCAGAGGGGCCTGGGAACACTTTGCAAAGTGCTTTGAGATGCTCCACAGGGGAGAGCTGCAGAGGTGGCTGGAGCTGCTTTGACACGGGGTTTTTCCATCACGGCGCTTGAAAGGAGCATTGACTGAGCCGTGGTGACCTGCAGGGCTGAGGTCAACCTTGGCTGCAGCTGGAGGGAGGCTTCGTTTTGGGGAGGTACAACAGCTCTCTGGAGTGCTGGGAAGAGCCAAAGCGTGTCACTGCAGGATCTGCTCCATCTTGTACTTTCTAGAGCTGCTTTAATATCCCAAAGTAGCTTCCAAAACGCAAAAAAGTTGCCAGAGTCTCTTTCAGCCTTTGGGTTGAGTTCTTGGTTGTTATTTTTTTCTTCCCCCACCACCTGCCTCCTCCCAAAACTCACAAACAGCAGCATCAGGAGGCTATTTCAGGAAGCAAAAGCGTGTCTTTGGCTGATTTTTTTTTTCTCTTTTAACCTCACTTAAACCGACCGGTCGGGTTTTACCCTGGCGTGAGTGGAGGAGCTGCTGAGTGTGTCAGCATGGGTGAGGCGCCAGGCTGGGGGAGAGGCAGCTCAGCCCACGAGCAGGGGGTGTCTGCCCCGTGGCACAGATGCTCTTTGCTCCCTGAACCAGCAGCATTGCTCAGGCAGGAGCTCCCAGCCCAGTCCCATCCGCAGGGAGATTCCAGGGGCGCATCCAGCAGCACTTCCAGTGCTCGGGATGAGCTGGTGGCCCAGGAGATGCTGGCAGAGCCTGGCACATCTCTCCTTGCATCACCCCTGCTCTGGGCTGCAGCTGGACCAGCCACAAAAGCCAAGCTTAAAGGGAGGCACCACAGGGCTGCTTTGAGCAGGGCTCACACCTGGGCTGAATCATGGAAGGAACCAGAAGAGCCGGTTGTCCATGACCTGCTTCCCAGGCCTGGCTGCCACTGGCACCTCGTGCCCTCTGCTAGTGCCACTCAGGTTGGGGACAGCCTGGGGGGACAGCAGCAAGTGGCCTTTTCCCACCTGGGGAGTTACACAGCACTGCCAGCAGACAGGGAGGGGGCAAGCACTGCAGGTTTAATCACAGAATCCACAATGATTTGGGTTGGAAGGCACCTTAAAGATCATCTCCTTCCAACCCCCTGCCTTGGGCAGGGACACCTTCCACCAGACTGGTTTGCTCCAAGCCAAAAATTTTGGGAAGAGCTGGAGTTGGGCTGTGTGAGAGCTGCAGGGGTGAGTTGGCCAGCGCTCAGGATGGCCACAAAAAGGGTTTGAATCTTGCAACATCCTTGCCCGAGGTGCTGGTGGCTCCTGCTCAGTCCCTTTCACAGGCCAGCCAGGCTTATCAGTGCAAAAAAGCAGAAACAAATGAGGGAGGGACAAAGAAAGGAACTCCAATCTCCCAGCCCCTGGAGATGTTGCTTTTTCAAATAATGTCAGATTAAATCAGGGCAGCTCTGCTGAAGGGTGAGCTGGTGCCGCCAGCCACTGGAGCAGGGACCCAGTTTGCACTGGAGACACCTCTTTGTGTTAATTACCAGAGCTCAGCCATCCCAGCACGGAGATTTCCGAGCTCTGAACCCACAGGTGAAGGTTTGTTTAGGTAAGGAATGAGAGGTCTCATGCCACCTTTCCTCCTGGCTGCTGTTAAGCCGTGGATGTTCTCTCAGGTGCACATTTTGCCTGGCTTCTCCCAGTGCAGGATTAGTCCAGGTGGATTGAGGCACATCCCAGGGTTTTCAAGGGGAACCCCTTGGCTCTGGAGCAGAGGAAAATCTGCTCAAAAGCTGAAGTGGGAGGAAGGAGATTTCCCTCTGTCTCCACTCTGGGTTTAATGTCCCTTCTCTGTCACTTGGAGAAATGGGAAGTGAAATTTGCTGCCCTTTGCAGCACGTGTTATTCTGTGCCCTGTGCTGTGTCCCAGCCTCCTTGGGGACACGTGTGGAGCTCAGCTCCTGCTGCCCACTGAGTGTCTGTCCCCATCTGGGCACTGATTGCAGCCTTCCCACAGGCTGGCAGCACCAGAGCTGTGGCAGCTCCAGCTCTGCTGCAGTCCCAGGGCACACAAAGAGCAGCTCCTGGCCATGAGAAGGGGACACAGCTCCTGTCCCCAGCTCAGAGGGACAGGAGGACCCAGCTCAGGGAGGCACTGAGGGCTGGCCAGCAGTCTCTTGTCATGTCAGCAGCTTCGTGGGGTGCTGGGGATGGGTGGGAGGAACTGACCCAACCTGATGAACCATCTCTTCTCCATTCCCCCACCACAAAGCAGTCCCTGCAGGAGGTTTATAATCCTGCCTTGACATTATTGGGTGTGATGCAAGATGGAAGCATTTCTCAGCATTATCCACCCAACTGTGCCTCGCTCTGCTGCAGGCCTGCCCTCCCTGGCCCTGAGCCAGACCAGTTGGGGACTGCTGGACAGCACTTCAGCCTCCAGGTGTGCAGGGAGGAGAGCCCAGGAGAGGCAGCATCAGTGTGATTCTCCTCCCTGGCAGTTAAAGCACAATGAAGGGGTTTGCTGTCCTCCATCCCAGTCTATTTGCCTTTCTAGCTGCAGGAAACAGCAAAGTGCTTCCATCTGCTCCCCACCATGCAGGGATGCTCCAGATGTGGTCCAGGACCTGCAAATCACATCCCTGCCTCGGAGCAGCAGCAGGCACCAGCTGGACCACCTGGCTGAGAGACAGCAGGTACTCCCAAGCCTGGTTAGGCAGGAGGACTCAGCCTCCACCTCTCTTGTAAAAAATCAGCCCCTTCATGGCAGGGAAGAACGATGTTCTGACTCCATGTGATCTGAAGGCTGTTTTATTATTTTATAATACTGTATTATGTTAAAGAAAACTATACTGAACTACACTAAAGAATAGAGAAGGATCCTTACAGAAGGCTGAACAGATAATAATGAAAACTCGTGACCCTTTCCAGAGTCCCAACACAGCTTGTGTGACCATTGGTCAGTGACTGAAAACAACTCCCACCAGAGCCCAGCCAGGCTCAGCACTTCAGGTAAACAATTCCTGACACATTCCACATGAGCACAGCACAGGAGAAGCCAATGAGATCAGGATTATTTCCCATCTCTGGGCTTCTCTCTGCCTTTTCAGCTTCTCAGGATAAAATCCTGAGAGAAGGAATCCTGTTCAGTGAAATGTGAGGAGCACACTCTCTTCCCAGCAGTTCTCTCCCCTCCTGTAATCAGGCTGCTTTTGAGGCTGTTCTGCTTCTCCTGTGGAAGATCCATCCCTCCCTTCCCCTGTGCCTGAGAGGGGCATCAGGAGGCACAGGCAGGAGTGACAGAGGGTCCTGTTAGCCAGGGCTAACATGAGCCTTCCCAGGGCCATTCCTGTTAGCCAGGGCTAACATCCAGCTCTGCCAGGGCCATTCCTGTTAGCCAGGGCTAACATCCAGCTCTGCCAGGGCCATTCCTGTTAGCCAGGGCTAACATCCAGCTCTGCCAGGGCCATTCCTGTTAGCCAGGGCTAACATCCAGCTCTGCCAGGGCCATTCCTGTTAGCCAGGGCTAACATCCAGCTCTGCCAGGGCCATTCCTGTTAGCCAGGGCTAACATGAGCCTTGCCAGGGCCATTCCAGCACAAAGGGCTGTGTGAGGGACCCCAGGGGGCTGGAAGGGAGTGTGGTGTGGCCACCTGAGAGCAGAACCAGCCTTGAGCTCTGTGTGGCTCCAGGCAGTGAGGCTGCTGCAGGGCAGGGCCTGTAGCTGTGTCATGTGGGATTTCACCCAAGAATTGTCCTAAGAGTGTCTGCCCTCTGCTCTGAGGTTCCCACACGTGGCCAAACCAGGTTTCATTTCTTATTCCCTGGCAGGACAGCCTCTGGACCGAGGGAAATGCTGCTGGAGCAGCTTCCCACTGACCATTTTCACAGCCCCAGGGCACAGTTTGGGGGCAGAGCTCTGGCTGAGGGCTCAGGGTCTGATGCTGATGGGTCCAAGAGGCTGGTGTGACTCAAGAGCACAGGGCTGTAATTAGAGGTTGTTGTGCTGAGTGCCCTGGCAGAGCCAAGGGTTACAAATGATCCCTGATGGGCACAAGTCACACACCCGGGGGAGAGTTTAACGGGAGAAGTAGAGGAGGAGAAAGGTCAGGGTTTCTGTCACTCTCTGTCCCTGATTCCTGTGCAGAGCAGCTTGACAGGGATGGTTTTGCTGCCCTGTGAGGAGCTGTGGCACCCGGGGCAGGAGAGAACAGCAAGGGAGGGGTGAACCCTGCCCTGTCCTTGAGCTGCTCAGCTCGAGCCTGGTGCCAGTTATCAGCTCTGAGTTCCCAGCTCTGAGTTATCAGTGCTGTGGAGTCATAACTCACCCCTCACCCAAACCCATGGCCCTGAAGGAGGTTCCCCTTGCCTTGGAACCTCTCCTAGAAATAACCCTACAAAGCCTGCAGTCAGGAGGATGCTTTGCACTGGAGAATGACCTGCACCAAGTTCTGGCTACATTTTTTTCTTAGGAAGAGGCATCCAAGGGGCTTTACTCTGACTTTCCTTGGGCTACACAATCAGCAGAGACCCCTTGGAGGCAAGCCCAGAGTCTTGTTCCCACCAGAGCTGATGGCCTTCCGAACCTGGGGGTGCCAAAACTGGAGGAAATGTTAAGGATGAATAATCCAGATCAGTTAAAGAGCTGTAAAAACACACAAGAAGAAGATCTCCCCCGTTCTGCAGGGGTTGTATTTCCTTTTTCTTGCCTGTCTCCTCACTTAGCCAAGGCAATGCTGTTCTAAGGGCAGGAACAGGAGGCAGCAGCAGATTTAGGGGTGCACAACTGCACAAGCTGCTCATTCCTGGACCTCTTTGGGCTTTTCCCCTGGTCAGCTGCACCAGCAGAGAGTCTGGGGACCATGCTGGAGGAGGGGCACGGGGCAGAACCGGGGCTGTGCCCGTTTGTGGCCGCTGAGGATCAGGGATGTGTTGCATAGCAGCATCCCTGCCATGCTGTAATTCATATCAGCTGCCAGTTTCCATTGGATACAGGACCCCTCTTGGCTCTGCTAGGCTCCAGGGAGTGCTGGATATTTTCCTTGGGAATGGTGAGTTCATTTTCGTGTGCAAGGTGCTGAGGGGAAAGGGCAGTCGTGGATTTCTATTCCAGCTCAGCCCCCCAAAATCTGGGTGCTGTCTGAGAGTCCAGGAGCTCTCTGGGTGTGAGTTTTATGGAGAGACTTTTCCCAGTGATGGGGCTTTGGCAAATTTACCTCGAGCTCAAATTTACCTCGAGCTCAGGTTCAAGGAGAGCCCAGGGAAGGTGGGGGAGGGCTCGTGGGGATCTCCTCTCACAGGGAGTGATTGCAGTGCTCTGATCTTTCCAGGAGCCTTGTCTGGGGATTTGCTGATGGGTGTGCTCGTGGATCCCTTTGATAGGAGCTGGATGGGATCCTGGGGAGGATGGGGAGGAGTGGGAGGGAGGGAGAAAGGCTTGAACAGAGCAGAGCTTGTAAAAGGGGGAATGTTCTCTGTGCCCCGGGAGGGAATGAGGAGCAGGACTGAGGAAAAGGAAGGTTGCAGGGAAAGGCAGAGCCCTGGCAGTGCTTATTTGGGGTTCTGCAGGAGAGCCAGGCTGGGATCTCTCACATCCTGTCACCTGCAGCCTCACTGAACCCGTGATCAGTCAGCTCTTGACAAGGTTTCCTGGGTGCCCACCCAAAAACCAGCTCACGTGTGCCCGCTCCAGCTCTGACCAACTGCAGCACGAGGAAGAACCAGGAGGAAAACTGGCCTGGCCATCCTGCCCGTGTTGATCCATGGATTCCCAGAGCTCAGGTGGCCTCACCAGAGCTGGGACACTCCCCTGGGACATCATCCCAGACAGGAGTCACCCCTCAGGATTCCAAGGATTTGCATTTGCTGCTGATTCACTTTGGAGCTGGAGTAGCAATTTGCCAGTGAAAGAACCTTTATCCCCTGACTCCCCCAGTCCTTCTGGGAGTTTGATTTCTCAGCTCACAACAGAATGATGGTGGTAGCAGTGAATTCTCTGGGGCTAATATTGCCAACTAGCACACTATAGAAAGAAAATTCTTTATTTGTTGGCGTGGCAGGAACAGACTTTGGAAAATGTACCCTGATTTTTAAATACCCATTTTGCCTGTGGTGTAAATACTAAAATGTGTTTTTTCTCTCTCCCCCCTCTCTCTCTCTCTCTTGGAGTTTAAAAATATCGCCAGCCTGGGGAGGTGCATCTTTCACTGAGATTTATAACGGCTGCTCTCAAGTGATCTGGAAAATGAGCCTCCCTCTGCCCCATCCAGCCTGGCACCTTCCAAGAATTTATTTCCTATATTTGCGCAAGCCTAAGAATACTTAGAGGCTGCATCTCCACCCAAGCACTCTAATTATTTAAGTTTTGTTTATGGCCACTCTCAGGGGAGCTGGGTACGTCCAGGCTGCTGATCCCTCCCTCCCCTGGGTAATTCAGCCCTGCATTACTGCTCTTTGATAATGGCCAACAAATCATGGATGCTGCACCATTTGCCCAGGATGGATCACCCTGGCTCTGTAAATTGGCCAAGCCCTCAGAGCAGGGGGGAGAGGGATGTGCACAGGCTCCTGTGTGAGCACAGAGCTTTGGCTCTGAGTCCTGCTCAGTGCCCCGTGTGCCTCCTGCCTTATCCAGTGATCCCTGCTCACTTCTGCCTCTGGTGCCACTGGGAACCCGTGGCTGAGGCGAGGCAGGAGCCTGGGATGGCAGGAGGCAGTGAGGAAGAGGAGGGAGGCTCCTTCCTGGGCTCTGCCCACCTCCACAACCAACCTGGGGCTGCCTCTGGTCACACCTGGGGCTGCACCCCCTGCCCACATCCCCATCCCTTCCTCCCTTGGGGGGTTCAGGCCCCCACTCCCGTGATCCTCCTCGTCCAAAAGCTGGAGTTTTGGCAGTGAGGGGCTCTTTTCCCAGCCCTGTGGCAAAGCTCCCCAGCCCCAGTGAGACCTGGAGGAATCTGTAGTCTCGTGGCTGCCTCTGCTCCTGTCACGCTCGGTGATAGAGAGAGAGAGAGAGAGATTTTGATTACATTATGACAAGCGACAGAGAGATGGAGTGAAAGCTGCAGTCTGCCTGTTGTAATTCCAATTAGCAGGGGTAGTGTGGCCAGAGCCTGACAGCTGTATTGATCCCAGCTTTGGATGGGGAAAACCTTTCCAGGGGTCCCTGGGGCTGAGCACAGGGACAGCTGTGGGGCAGGGAGGGGAAGAAAAGCCCATTTGTAATGGGGCACTTGAGCAGGCAACTTCATTTCACCTTCCAAAATGCCACAGCCAGCTTGGTACTTAAGCTTTCTTCTGGATTTACCTCAAAATCTGTGCTGCAAAAGCCCCTTGGGGTTTGTCTGTACCTGCAGGATGAAGCAGGCTTTTCCTCGGTGTGGACATGGAGTGAGTTTATCAAGACTCAGGCTCTTCCTTAGACAGAATGTACCCAAGTTAAACAAATCAGCATCAGGGGAACAAAAGCCCAGGGCTGCAAGGGAAGGGGGAGTTTCCCTCTCCCACTTGAAGGCAAGTCCTGAAGGTCAGAGCTGAGGCAGGCTGGCAGGGCTGTTTGTGCAGATGCTATCTCAGCTGTACCCTCTCTGTGGCAAAGGGGAGCACTCCAATTTGCAGTTTTGCAGGTATTGATCTGAGACCTTTCGCTGCCTCTAAACTCACTTTGGAAATAAAAGGCTCAAATCATTCTCCTTAAGTACATATATTCTTTTGTGTTCTTGACATTTCAAATGCTGCCGTGCCCGTGGAGTACCTTACAGCACCTCACTGGAAATGGGAATATCTGCTGCCTCACACCGACTCCTACCAGGCGTGAATCAGCTTTTACTTACAGGGAAAGAATGGCCTGGAGGTGATGGCAAAGGCAGGCTGAGCTCAGAAGGGCTGGCAGCGTTTCCTGGCTTTGCCACGAGCTCCCTGGAACATCCTTGGCCAGCTCACTTCACCTCTGTGTGCCTTTCCTTGTCAGGAACTGCTGGGAGCTGTCCCTCTCTGCTCTGCTGACATTGCCCCGTGGCTGCAGGGTGCCTTGCACACCTGATCCTCCCCGATGCAGGCAGGAGACGTTTGCAGAGCACAGGGAAAGGTGACTCCCCTTTGTTTGGTCATTTTTTCACAGCAGCCAAAAGCAGGCGGCTCCTTGCCCAGGGAGTTTAGAAGGCAGGAAATGCTTTTGCATGGATCCAAGTACAAATATTCTGTCAGTGCAAACACTGGGCTCAGTTTCTGGCTGCTCTGGGCGTGGGATGTGGGGTTGACATCATGGAATTGGGTGAACACTAGCCATTGGCTTCCCTGCCTGCTTGAATTCAAAGCTCTCTTGATTTCTTGCTCTGCTGGTTTCGTGTTCTGGTTCCCAGGAGAGGGGTTGCAGGAGGGTGAGAGGTGTGGGCTGGACACCTCAACACTTCCCTGCTCCTTCCCACCCACAGCCTGGCTCTTTGCTGGACAGTGCACAGCAGTGGCTGTGGGGTGCTCCCATCCTTGGCTCTGCCATGACAGTAGGTGACAGTCATGGTGTCCTGCCATGACAGCAGTGGGAATCTCCAGACACCTGCAGTGAGTTTTGCTTCTCCCAAAAACTCCCTACTTGGCTGTGAGCAGGATTCCTGGCACTTGAGCTGCCCCGTGGTAGGACACAGATTACAAACCCCCTTTCATTGCACGAGCAAGCATTTCCAAAACCCCGTGGTCCTTCCCCCAGGTAGGGATGGAACCCAGGCCCACTGAGCCACCCAGTTTGTCCCAGTGTGAGCCTCACATGGCACTGATTGTGGCAGCCTCAGACAGCAGATGGGTTCAAACAAGTGTCTCTGTGCTAGAAAAGCTCTCGAGTCTCTCTCCTGGGTGATGATGATTTCAGCCATATGCAGGAGTCTCTGGCATTCCAAGGCTGGGAGAAACTTCCCTGGGAAGAGCCACAAAGAGCCATTTCATTGTGTGGCCAAAGGAGCTGCAGGATTTGTTGGAGGAAGGAAGGGAGGTTCACATCCAAGCTCGGAGGAGAAGCAGGGAAGCAGCAGAGTCAGCAGCTGCCTCCTGCCTGCCCACGGAGTCTGTCTGCATCCTCCTCCTCCTCCTCACCCTGCAGCCCCAGTGCACCCCAGCACCCCGGGCTGGGAGTGTTCCAGACTGGGGGAGTTATTACAAAATCCTGGTCAGGACACAGAGAGAGAGATGGAGGGTTTAAAGTTCGATAATTGTTAATTATTACCCAAGCTTCCCAGGAGACTTTCTGGGAAAAAGACGTGGCTCTCTTCTGCAAAGGTGTTTTGTGGAACATTAGTCTGTCCTGGCCACACTAAACCCTTTCACTCTGCTTCTTTCTGCCTCCTGTGGGATTAATAAAGTGCTGCTGGAGAGCTTCTTATCTCAGAGCTGAATAATGTTTGCAATACAGGGAGGGGGAGGCAGCTCTGATCCGGGAAAGGGAGCAGAGGGAAGGGAAGAGATGGGTTTGTGGGGCAGGGGGAGGGTGTGGGGCAGGCTGGGCTGGGCAGAGAAAAGCCCTGGTGACAACAAGCAGCAACACAGGCTGGTGGTACCAGGAACTGATTTCTGCATGGGTTTAATATGAGGGTCTTCCATTGCTACCACAGCTTTGGACACACAAATTATAGTGAGCTTTGGATAAAGTCACAAAGGACATGAGGGATTATCAGAACTCTGCAAGCATTCCAGACACCAGCAGAAAAAAAAAAAAAAATCAGGGAACCCCCTGTGAGGGAGAAGAAGCCCCAAAAAGGGGGTGCTGGTGCTGCCATGCACCCCGGGAGGCTTTGCTGCCCTTCCCAAGCTGGCAGGGGAGCGCTCTCCGGGCGGGAGCCCGCGGGCCAAGGGCCACACCTGAGAGGCAGGACGGGCTCTGAGCTTCCCACGGGTGTGGGCTGGAGCCGGTTGGGCCAGGCTGGGCCCCCAGGCCAGCACCCAGCACCCCTGAGAGCGTGCCAGGGCTGCGGGGAGGGAGCAGCCTGGCAGGGCAGGGCAGGGAAGGGAAGGAAAGGCAGGAGGGGTTCAGCTCTCTGCTCCCTCCACCCCCCCAGAACCATCATCTCCCACCCTCCTCAGCCCCCTCTGAGCCCCAAGGAATGCTGATTCCCAACTCCAGAATCTCCCAGGGCTCCATGGGCAAGGAAAGCAGCTGTCTGTCCCCTGTGGAATGGGGACAGGGCTGCAGAGCTCCCCCAAAACCCACAGGGGTTTGTGTGGAGCCAGGGAGCTTGGGATAATGGTAACAGCTCCAAAACTGGCTCTGGAGAGCGAGTGTTGCTTTGGGTTTTTCAGGCCCCGAGCAGCTGGGACAGCCTGTGCTGAAGTCCCTAAAGAACTTCCATTTCTTTATTATTTGTCCTTTTCTTGCAGCAGAGTTTCTTGATGCCTTCAGCCCGTGTTTCCCCACAGAGAGCCCTTCACCTGTGCAGGCCCAGACAGCTTTGGAGGCTTTGAAGTGCAGCTTCACACTCGCTGTTTTCCCCAAAAAAAGGAACCAGTTCTGGGGCTGAGCACAACAAGCTGCATCAGGTTTGCAGCTCTGTCTGCAAACGGGGTGAGGAAAGAGGAGGTGAAGGATGAGGTGAAGGATGAGGTGAAGGATGAGGTGACAGAACACCCTCTTCTCTCTGGGTGCCCAGGACAGGCCTGGCTGCTCCTCTCAGATATCCCAGAGCAGCTCTGGGATCTCCAGGAGGGCTCAGCTGTTGTTTGCCTGCTCCAGAGCCCCACACACGGCCCCACGTGGATGGTTAATCCCCAGGGAGATTAGAGGCTGAGTTTTATCTTCACCCACCCCGCTCCTCACCCCGGTCTGGGCGGATGAGTCCGTCTGGGAAGGGCAGCTGAGCCCTGTGCCCATCAGGGACGGGAGCTCTGCCCCCTGTGCCCATCCCGTTGTGCAATGCCCTGCTTTAGGGGTGAGGCCTGCTGGAATGGCCAGGGAGATGCTCCAGATGTCTGAGAAAATGTGGATTTTCCCACAGCCAGGTGGATCTCAGGGAGGGGAGAATCCCTGTCCCTTCTTCCTGCAGAGCCACCCCGAGGTGCCACCAAGGTCTGGGCACGGCGGGAGGACGAGGGAAGGGGTGCCAGGGGTGTGACCTCGCTGTCCCCGAGGCCTGTGGCCCTGAGCGTTGCCTCCAAGGGGGATTTGCCTGCCAGGCCCATCTGTTCCTTCGGCCTGTTGCCATGGAGACAGGGTGGCTTGAGATGGGCTGGGAGAAAGAATCCAGGCAGGAAAAATATTCTTTTTTTTTTAAATCCTGGGCGGAAATGAAGGGGAGAGGGAGAGGATCCTTCTGGCTCCTCCCTGTGTCCCCCCTTAGGGCTGTGCTGTCCTCAGGCTCCTCCTGCTCTCTGAATTTCCCTTCCCCCCCAGGTTGGGTGTCACATCCAGGTGTGTGGCAGCAGCCAGGTGAGGGTTGGGGATGTGCAGGAGAGATCTGGGTCTGTTCAGGTGAGGGTTGGGGATGTGCAGGAGAGATCTGGGTCTGTTCAGGTGAGGTCTGGATCTGTTCAGGTGAGGGTTGGGGCTGTGCAGGTGAGGGTTGGGGATGTGCAGGTGAGGTCTGGATCTGTTCAGGTGAGGGTTGGGGATGTGCAGGAGAGATCTGGATCTCTTCAGGTGAAGATTGGGGCTGTGCAGGAGAGATCTGGGTCTGTTCAGGTGAGGTCTGGATCTCTTCAGGTGAAGATTGGGGCTGTTCAGGTGAGGGTTTGGGCTGTGCAGGTGAGGTCTGGATCTGTTCAGGTGAGGCCTGGATCTCTTCAGGTGAGGGTTGGGGCTGTGCAGGAGAGATCTGGGTCTGTTCAGGTGAGGTCTGGATCTCTTCAGGTGAAGATTGGGGCTGTTCAAGTGAGGGTTGGGGCTGTTCAGGTGGGGTCTGGATCTGTTCAGGTGAGGTCTGGATCTCTTCAGGTGAGGCCTGGATCGCTTCAGGTGAGGTCTGGGAGCTCTCCTGCCCCCCTGGCATGGCCACAAGCAGTGAGGATGCTCTCACAGGGGGCTCTGCCTCTTCCCCAGCCCTAGAGCCATTCCCACGGAATCCCAGACTGGTTTGGGTTGGAAGGACCTTAAAGATCATCTCTGGCCAGCCCAGATCCCCTCACCTTGCCCAGGTGTTGCCAAGAGGAGCCTGGCAGCCTGGTTTTAATGCAAAGAGTCACTTGTCAGAGCGAGTTACTCCCAGTCTTTCCATCAAAAAAAGCCTGGAATGGAGTGAAAATGGTGCCCTGCTATTTGTGTGCGTATGGCTCTGCCTGCCTGGGTGCATCTCAAGTGGAAATGGCCTGGAAAAAAAAAAGCAAACAAAAGAGGAAACAACAAATAAATATCTGCTTGTTGACAGTGAGATCTGGGCTAACGTTTGACAGACGAAAGTGAAGCGAACGCGAAGTGACAGATTGACAGAAAGACAGACATGTTTTTGTGCTAGTTTAGCATCCTGATAGGAACAGAAGATGATTCAGGTTTGCAGGGGACCTTGAGGGGTCACCTACCTGCCTGCTGAGGGGGGTGGGTGTGCTAAACACCCACTGGCAAGAGCTCCACACCCCTGCTCCCCCTTCCCTGGCACCAAAGGCTGCTCTGAGGGGCAGGGCTGGCAGGAGCTGGTTCCAAACTGGTGGTACTGGGGGGCAACAGGAGCAGGCTGGGGGAAGCTCTGTGCTTTAGTGATAAGCGGATGTTTGGGCAAATGATCTTGGAGGGCTTTTCCAACCCTAATGATCCCATGATCCTAAAGCCAGGGCTCCTTTTGGGGAGGACACTTGCAGCAGAGGCAGGCTGGGGGTTTTGATGATGAGGCTTTTTGTTTGTTCCTCCTAAATCCAGGGAGGTGGGATCGATGGGCTGGGTTCTCCCTGTGCATTTTGTGCTGGAGTCTGGCTGGGCTGGCTGCAGTCCCAGCTGGAGATTTTCCCATCCTTGGCTTTCCCCCTGCCCTGGACACGTCCCTGGACATGTCTGTTCCCAGGACAGGAGGCAATGGAAGGCATTTCAGGTGGGATAGGGCTTGGAGCAACCTGGAAATTGTCCCTGTCCATGGCAGGGGAGTTGGAAGTTGATCCTAAAGTTCCCTTCCAACCCACTCCATGATTTTAGGCTTTGGGGCCGGGGTCAAGTTTTGAAGACAAGCTCTGTTTTCCCAGCATCAGACCTGAGATGAGGAACCAGGTGCTCACATGGCCCTGGTGAGTGCAGAGCTGCCTTAAAGTCACCTTTGTGTTCCCCTTTATCCCAGATCTGAGTGCAGCAGGGCTGAATGTCACCTGTTCCCTTGTGAGCAGCAATTTACAAGCACTCATCCTGCTCCTTGTTTGCAGAGCAAATGCCCTTTTCCTGTTGGCTCTGCCCTCCCTGCAGTGGGGAATCAGCAGATTCTGGGCTTGAAGCTTCTCCCAGATTTATGAGCTTGCTCTTCACCTTGAGACTAAGGCTCCCTCGCCCTGAGAAAGCTTTGAAACCCAAAACACCAATTGCTGACTTCAGCAAACACCATTGATCCTCCTGCAAATAAAAGTTCTTTCTTTTTCCTTTTTAGGACACGGCTTGTGGGGATTTTGTTGTTGTCCTCTTTGTGTTTCTCTTTTTCCTCTGGAGACACGAGTCCCAAATGGTTCTGAGCAAAATCAATGGAATCTGAAAAGAACTCATCGATAGTCCTTATGGGGGATATTTCCTACCAGCCAGACACCAACAAAAACCCACAAAAACCCCTCCTCTCATCTTCCTCTCCCCTTGAAAAGCAAGGTTCTTTAATTGGCTTTTAATCCTGGGAAGAGCAGAGCTGTTTGCATGGAATTGGTAATAGGGGATAATATCCTGCCCTGAGTGATGGGTTATTTGATCCTGTGCGTCAGAAACCTGAGCAGTGCCTGGGAAATCAGGTGGGGAGGGGGATCCCAGCCTGGCTCAGTGCCCAAACACAGGCACAGCTGCTTTGTGATTTCCAGTAAAGATTAGGAGCACGATGGGGAACAATCCCCTTTTGTCCTGTTGCTCCAGGGGATGGAGTGATGCTGGGGAAAAGCCTTGGTGGATGTATGGGGTGTACAAAGGGGGGGCACACTGGGCAGTTTGGGGGGGTTGACCTTGGTTCCAGTGGTAAAAAAAATCCCCTTTGTGGAAGGAAGAATGATGCTGTGACTCCATGTGGTCAGAAGGCTGTTTTATTATTTTATGATACTGTATTATGTTAAAGAAAACTATACTAAACTATATTAAAGAATAGAGAAGGATCCTTACAGAAGGCTGAACAGATAATAATGAAAACTCGTGACTCTTTCCAGAGTCCCAACACAGCTTGTGTGGCCATTGGTCAGGGATTGAAAACAACTCACACCAGAGCCCAGCCAGGCTCAGCACTTCAGGTAAACAATTCCTGACCCATTCCACATGAGCACAGCACAGGAGAAGCCAATGAGATCAGGATTATTTCCCATCTCTGGGCTTCTCTCTGCCTTTTCAGCTTCTCAGGATAAAAATCCTGAGTGAAGGAATTCTGTTCAGTGAAATGTGAGGACCACAGTATCCCACACCTGGCTGTGACTCACAGGGACAAACATTGACCCCCCTGGCTGCTGGTGCCTCCTGCACGCCCTCATCCCATCTCTGTGTCCCTAAATGTCACTGCCAGGCCTCTGCCAGCCCCAAACTGGGCTTGGAAATGAGGATGAAAGGCTGATAAACCCAGCCAGTCACCAGTTCACCCTCACCGAGCTCTTCAGGCATCACAGGGGTTTTGCAGTGAGATCCAAAGTGGGGACCACTGACATCACCAGCACACGGAGCATTCCAGAAAGGGGTGCTGGGAGGCAGCTGGAGCTGGGAGAGCTCCAACAGCACCAGGTCCCTGAGCTCTGAGCCCAGTGAACCGTGCTTGAAATGCCCCCTGGCTCCGAGCTGACTCGAGCACACAAGGGAAACTTGTTGATGTGGATGACACCGCTCATTCCTGGCTGGTTTTTGTTTGTTTTGTTCTGTGTTTCTTGCTGCAGCTGCCTTTGGAGCAATAAATAGCTGTGGAGCTTGCTTGTGGTCTGTGCAAAGTTGTTAATATTTAATCAGAGGTCTGAAGCTGGATTTGTTTGGTTGGCAAAAGATAAAAATGGCTTTTTTTGGAGTTTAGAGCTAGGGACAGACCTTCAAAAAAAAAAAGCTCAGGGTCAGCTTTTAATTAATCAATTATTTTAAGACTGGAGCACACTGGTCAGAGACAGATTTTCTGAACACCTCAGCTCCCAGCAAACCTAATAGGTGCCAAAGCACCTGAACTGACTGGCACTCGGCATGCCCCTGGTGTGAAATGTTATTTACAGAGGAAGCCCTGCTGACATGTGCCAGCAAAGTGTTACCTGTACCCACCCCCCTCCTCCTGCTCCTTCTTGGGGTTTGGATTCTGCTCTCAAGGAAGACAAGGAGAGAAGATGTCCTTCCTACAGCTGGATCCAGCTGCCCTGTGGCTTTGTTGGGATTAGGGATCCAGGCCCTGGACTGCTGCTCCTGTAGAAACCCTGTTGCAAACTCCTGAGGGAGGGAAGTTGAGCTTTTATTCCCCATTAGCAATTCTTGAGATTTTTTTCCCCATTAGCAATTCCTGCCAGGTACAGAAACCTCTCCAGCAGCTGGATCCCACGGCCAGGCTGCCTGCAAAACCACTGGCACACACCCCTAGGAGCTGGCTGTTCCCCTCTTTGCAGGGAGTGAATTTTGGGTGTCCTCAGAGCAGCCAGACCCCACAGCTCAACCCCTGCTTGAGGGATCCTGTCCCAGCTCCCGGGCTCCATCCCAGGTGCTCCCATTTGCAGCATTTTTGTGTTGGCTCTGGCTTGGTGAGGGGATTTGGCAATCCCCAGGCCTCTTCAGAGGATTCTGCAGTGCCAGCTCTGTGGATTATTGTCCCTTGGGACTGAGCAGTGGCATGGCCACAACTTGGCCAGCTGGTGTTTGCCTTGTGGAGGAGGGCACGGCTTATTTGTGAGCAGGACCAAAGCTTGTCAGCTCTGGTGCCTGATCCCAACATCCTTCCTGCTAAATCCCAGCCTTGGGATGAGCTCCTGGAGTCCAGCTGTCCACTCCAGGGGCCAGAGCCTTGCCAGCAGGGCTTTTCTGAGGTGCTGGGGTTTGTGTGCTGACCTGCTGACCTGGCAGCACTCCCTGCCTGGGGGACAGAGCTTTTCCAGGCTCACCTTGCACTGCACATTGGCACCGTGCTGGTGACACTCAGTGCAGGATCCAGGGAGGGATAATAATCCAGAGACCTGGCACTGCAGGATGGAGATGTGAAGGATCCAGGTTGGGGATGCAGTTTTGAAGGATGGGGAGTTGGAAGTTGATCCTAGGAGATTCAGGGGTTGAAGGGTGGGGATTTGAGGGGTGCCGGATGAGGATGTGAGGAAGGAAGGGTGGGGATGTGAGGAATGCAAGATGGGGATGCAGATTTTGCAAAATGGGGATGTGAGAGATGCAGGATGGGGTTTTAGGTTGCAGGATGGGGATATAAGAGGATATAGGATGGGGATGTGAGTGGTACAGGATGGGGACATGAGGAATGCAGGATTGAGATGCAGGGGTTGCAGTTTGGGGATACAGGGGTAGCAGGATGGGAATGTGAGAAGTCCAGGATGGGGATATCAAGGGGTGCAGGATGAGAATGTGAGGAATGCAAGATGGGGATGCAAAAAGGGGATACAGATTTTGCAAAATGGGGATGTGAGAGATGCAGAATGGGGTGTTAGGGGTGCAGGATGGGGATATAAGAGGGTGTAGGATGGAGGTGTGAGTGGTACAGGATGGGGACATGAGGAATTCAGGATTGGGAGGTTGGGGATGCAGGATTGGGATGCAGAGGTTTCAGTTTGGGAATGTGAGAAGTTCAGGATGGGGATATCAAGGGGTGGAGGATGAGGATGTCAGGAGAGCAGGATGGGGACGATGCCGGGTGAGAATGCAGAGGTTTCAGGATGGAATGTGAGGCTTTCAGAGTGGAATGCGAGGGTTGCAAGGATGGGGATTCGGAGGTTTCAGGACGGGGTTAATGCTCTGCGCCAAGGCATCCTTTGTTCTGGGCAGGCTGCTGAGGTTTGGAAATGGAGCGCCGAGGAGCGAACACCGCAAAATAGAAACGTCCGCACTTTCTGCTGCTGATTTTCAGTTTCAACAGCTGCTCCATTTGGAACGGATGAAAACGCACTCCGGCTTAGTAGGAGTCAATTAAAAATAAACCGAGGGAGAGGATTGGTGTTGGAGCCCAGCGACGCTCATCGGACATAAAAGTTGCATCCTCTCAAGCCTGGATTTTCGCTCCAATTTGCCACGGGCGGCAGGATGGAACCGGGAGCGCTCATTAGCATGGAAATGCTGTTGGTTGCGCTGAATTCCCGGCCCCGGCGCTTTGTTCCTGCTCCCGGCGGAGCGGGGATGAGCCGCCCCCGGCCCCGCTGACCCCCCCTTGGTGCGGGGTGCGGGCAGGGGACAGCGCTGTCCCCCCCGGGTGACACTGCTGCCTGGCTGCCCTGGCGGATTAGGCAGCAGCCAGCGGACATCTGCAGGGAGGGGGCAGGGAGCCGCCGCTGCCTTTTGTTCTGGGTGTGTTTTTTTTTTTTTTACCTTCTGTGCCAGGAATGTGGCCACGGGTTGTGGAGATCCTTGGGGGATTTGCCTTCTTCCTCCTCAAAATAACAAGGAGAAGCACTGGCTTAGCCCTGCACCTGCACAGGTGAGCGTGCTGCTGTCTGGGATGCTCAGGATAGAATGCTCTGAGCAGGAGAGGTTGATTCTGTTGGCTTCTCTGCTCCTGTTCCTGCTCTGACCACCTATTTTTTTGGCACGAAGCCTCTCATCCTCCTGCCTGTGTGCTTGCCAGCAAGAAATTGCAAGCAAGGCAGGGAATCCAGGGTCATCCAGGGATGTGTGACTGGGAAAGGAATGGAAAAGACCTGATGGCCCACAGTAGGATCCTAATTTCCCTCCCCTTCTTATTATTTCTGCATGGATGCTCCACTTGAGCTCTGCTGAGCTGGGAAACAGGGGCAGGTCCTTGCAGTGCCTCCTCCCCTGCAAGAAACCCAGCTGGGTTTGCACTGCCTCTGCCTCAGGCTGCTCCAGGAGGGACCAAGCATCATTTTACCAAGGCTGGACTGAGCATTGGGCCAAAAGGAATCATCTTTAAGTGATGAGTCTGAAATCGGATCCGCAGCCGGTGTCGCTTCTCTCAGAGGGGGAATCTGCAAAGGGAGAAGGGGAAAGACAAGTTCTGCTCAGAAATTTGGGCAAAAACCAGCAGTGCCAAGGAGGAGGAGACAGGCTCAGCTGATGTTCCCCTTGTGGCTGTCCAGGTTAAGGAGAGCAGCACTTCAGAAGTCATTTCTGAAGAGAAAAGGCTCTCCTGAAATGGGTTCTCCAGCTCAGCAGCTCCTTGAGACAGCAGAGGCTGAGGTCTCCTGTGCAAGAGATTTCAGCAGTGGTTGGGGAAGTCTCTGGATGAGCAGAGCTCTCCCTCTTGCCCAGGTCAGTGAGAAAGGCTCGATTTCACTGAGTTCCCTGCAAGACCCTGCTTTGAAACCAAAGGGGAAGATGGAGCAAATCATCCAGACTCCCTCGTGTCCAGGGAAAAAAACAGGCACTTCCAGATTTATCCAGCCCAAGGTAGATTTCTTATGCAGAGTGCCTGAATTAGGAATTTCTCCTCACTGACTTTGCAGTGAGCACAGACAGAGAGCCAAGATGAAGATGTCTGCACTGTGAGCTGGGATTTTCCATCAAGGGGGGCTGCTCATTGTGCAGGCAGAGTTTCTCCTCCTCCTCTTCTCACCTTTCTGCAACTTTAGGAGCTGTTTTAATGGCTTGGAAACAGCTTCACAGTGGGGAAGGTGGTCCTTTCTTGGAGCCTCCTTCTCCCTTTTCCTGCTTCTCTTGTGCCTTCCCATATTTTTCCGTGGTGTGTTTGCATGGCAGGCAGAGAAAACGCAAGGATTGGAAATTAAATCTGGAGAATAAATGGGAGATTTATTAATTTATTAATCTGACAGAAGTAATTACTGTCTCTCCAAGATCCATCTCCTTGCCTGGGTTGCCACACGGTCCCAGGAGCCACAAAACTGTGACAGCAAGGCTGGGAAGAGCTTCCTGAGGGGAATGGAGAGCAGAACACACAGCCAGGGTGGGCAGGGCACAAGGACAGGGCACAAGGACAGGGCACAAGGGCATCCCAGCCTCCCAAAGCTGGGGATGAGACAGGGCTGAAGCTGAACCATCCTCTCCTGTGCTCACTGCAGGAAATCCCTGTCCCCTGGGACAGCTGTGGTGTTGCAGGGGACAATCCAAGCCAAAGCTGGCTGGGAGCTGCTGGCTGCACTGCAGGAGCTGCTCTCCATAGGTGGACTCTGAGAGATGAGTTCTGGCAGCAGCTTCTGGAGTTCTTTGAGCTGCTGTGAGTCCTTGCACTCTTCTTGCACTCCTGCTCCTGTTAATGTGTCATTTAACACAAGTATGGGCAGAATCCTGCAGTCCTGAGAGGTGCCAAAACATTGCTGATGAATCCCCTGGCTCCAGCTCCTGGCATTATCAATTAAAAAGCCATTTGTCCTCAGTGTGTGCATTGAAAAGCTCTCAGCTCATTTTATTCTTCATCACCCTCAGTGCAGGAAGGCCTGGGACTCCATTTAAAGTCTATTTGAGCAATGGTTCCGAGGTTTCTCAGTGACTTGGCGAGGTTTCATAGGCTGTGCTTTCAGCCACTGACTTCTCTGCCTCCCTCAAGATCCTCTGCTCTGTTCCCACCTCTGTAAAAAAACAAAGGCAGGGGGTCAAGAGGAGTTTTTAGACACTCTCTGCATACTTTGGCCTGATCCTTCCTTGTCTGGCGGCACCAAGCAAGGACAGTGGGGGCTTTTTGCTGTTTTGTGGCTAAAACCTTGTGGTGCTTCCAGCTGCTGGATGTGCTCATGTTTGTGAAATGCAGAGCTTTCGAGGCAAGGCTGACAAGGAAGTGTTTCTGCAGTGTGACAGGGCCAAGTGAGTCCCCCCTGCCCTCCCCTTCCCACAGCCCTGGCTCCCTGTACACTGAATTTGGCTGCTGTGAATTTGCCAGGCTGCTCCTGGCACGGCACAGCGATGCTGTTGTGTGCAGAGGTGCCAGAAAGGCAGAGCCAGGGGTGGTGAGGAGGGTGGGAGAAAGGGAAAACACATGGGAAGTGTGAGTCAGGTGCTTGTGTGCTGTCTCTGAGCCTGCAACTCTTCCCCTTCCTCCTGGGAAGGCAGAGCTGAGACACAGCCAGGGCTTTGCTGGCACGCACAGAGAGGGAAATCACCCTGAGAGCAGCTCCAGCACAGGAGAAGGCACCACAGCCAGGCTGAGCAGCTCCAGGGGCAGCTCCAGCTCCCCTTGGGGCAGCCCTGGCTGAGGGGGAGCTCCCCAAAGCAGCTGGAGTGGCTCTGGTGCACTGAGCTGGGGCACAGGGTGAGGTTATCAAAGGGGGCCCAGCCCCTGCTCCTCAGGGTGTTCCAGCTCTGGGGATGCTGAAATTGCCCAGCCTCTCCTCCTGTGCAGGACACAACGGTGGCCTGGTGACAGAGGGACAGTTTCTGAAGGTTTTGAAGGATGAGGATGGAAAGGATGTGAAATGGAGGTTCAGGGGTTGAAGGGTGGGGATTTGAGGGGTGCAGGATGAGGATGCGAGGAAGGAAGGATGGGGATGTGAGGAATGCAAGATGGGGATGCAGATTTTGCAAAATGGGGATGTGAGAGATGCAGGATGGGGTGTTGGGGGTGCAGGATGGGGATATAGAGGGTGTAGGATGGGGATGTGAGTGGCACAGGATGGGGACAGTCTGCAGTGCCTCTGTGGGATCCCAGCTGTGGTTGCTCTCCAAGTCAGGCTGCAAGCAGTGGTGGAATCACAGAAGATCCTGGGTTGGAAGGGATTCCCAGGAACCTTGGAGTCCTGCATCCCCACAGGAGGCTGTGAGCTGTTGGAATCCCTCCCTGATGGGATACAACACAACCCCTGCGAGCAGGCAGCAGAATTTGAGCCCCACTGCTGCAGATTTTGGTTTTGGGCCTGCTGTTCAGCCCATGGAAAGCTCTTGGTGGTGGCAGCAGGGGAGAATGAACAGCAGGAACCACGGCTGGAAGTGGCAGCTCCTCCCTGCTGTGGCAAGCCAGGATCAGCTCCTGCCCTGAAGCACGAGGGCTGGCTGTGTTCTCCTCCAGGTGCTTTTTTTGAGGGTCCTGTGTGGCAGGACAGACCCACCAGGGGTCTTTGCCAGCTGTAGGTGATGCTGCTGTGCCTCCAGCCCAAGTGAGGTCAGGCTGGGGAGCCTCATCCCTGCTCTGCTCTCCTGCCTGGCCCAGCTGCATCTCCAGGAAGGTTTCTCATTTCTGGGCTGGGTTTCTCCTTTGGCTGCTTTGTTTACAGGGGAATAGATGACACAATCAGGCAGCCTGATCCTGATGGGGTGTGCTGGGAGGGAGGAGAGGCTCCATGCAGATCTCTGGGGCTGTTGCAATTCTCAGCATCAGGGGCTCTGCAGATCAGCCTTGGGAGGGAGCTGGACGCTGCCCTGCCAGCATGAGGGTTTTGTGGGAGCAGGACCAAAGGTCTCACCTAAGTTTGGAAACC
Organism: Peucedramus taeniatus; assembly: GCA_013400575.1. Lineage (NCBI taxonomy): Eukaryota > Metazoa > Chordata > Aves > Passeriformes > Fringillidae > Peucedramus > Peucedramus taeniatus. The sequence goes on along the minus strand of WBNO01008049.1, from coordinate 132,686 downwards.
TTTTCCAAGGTCTCAGATCAAATCCTGTGTTCAGTTCTAAGCTTTGGCCTACAGGCCCAAAGTTCTGAGAATTCCTTGCATTTCAGATTCCTCCTTCTTCTCTTCCCAGCACCTGTAGCCAGGCTTTCCCAATCTCCCAGCCCTTTATTCCTCACTGCAATGCAATTTCAAGGCCCATCCTTGTGGACAGACCTGTGACCTCCTCCCCTCCTGTCCCCTCTGTGCTGGCTCGCTCCGTGTCCCCATTTTTGGGTGTCACTCCTTGCTCTGCCCCTCCCAGTATCTCCCACCTCGTGTTCCCAGTTGTGCTGTGGCTGGAGGGTGAAGCCCAGGGAGAAGGGGCAGCACCTGAACTGTGCCAGCTCCTGGAGGCTCCAGGTGCCCCAGGAGCCACAGCTGGACGTGGGGTGGAGAAGGTGGATGGGGAGGGAGCGTGGGAGAAAGAAGGGCCTGTGCATGAAATATTCCAAGTGGGGAAAATTGGCAGGGTTGCCAATGCTCTAAAGGAGGAGGCAGCCCTCTCTCAAGCCCTGGGGCAGATCAGGAGGCAATAAAGGAGAAGAAAACACCAGAAATGAGATCCGCCAAGCTGACGGCCCAAGCAAGCTGAAACCTGCCTGGGAAGGCAGCTTGCTCCAGAGTGGGAAGGGGCAGATTCCCAGTCAGGACTGGCTCTGTGCAGTGCCTTTCCCATGGTAACAGAGCCCCAGGTCTGCAGGGAAAACTGGGCTTTCAGTCTCAGGAGGGGAACTCTGCCCCCAACCCTTAATCCTGATTTCAGGCTGCCCCAAGCTCGAGGAGCTGAGTTTAAGGGTAGCTGGAAATGTCAGCCCAGCCCAACAACTCCTCTGTGCAAGTCCCAACTCCCAGAGCTTATCTGGGCCCAATCTGGAGCCACGCTGGGGCTCGTTTACAGTGACAGAATCAAAGCAGGCTCATTCCAGCACCACGCCAGGACCTTTCACTGGTGCTCTAGCACAGAGCCCACCAGAATGGGAATGAGAAGGGGGATCTGCTGTGGCAGCTGGATTTTCCCTTTGGGGAGGACTCGTGCAGTCCCAAATATCACCAGGCTGCACTGCTTCATGAGCAATTTGTGCAACTTTCCTGCACTCAGCCTCTCTAGGGCTGGAGGAGAGGAGGGCAGTGTTTTTCCTGGGCTGAACCATCCCTTGTCACTGGGTCTGGGAGCCAGGGGACATTCCTCAACAAGCCAGCAGAGCCCCCTGCAGCTCCCTGCTCACACATCCCTGCCTTCAGGACAGCTCTGATACATCCCAAGACACAGGGGCTGATTCCACGTCCCTGCTGCTGCTTTGCCTGTGACATTTCTCACTAAATCTGCCTTTCTGGGGCAAGTTGGAGCAGGCAGCCCCGTTTCTGGTTGGACAGGCTTTGTTTGTGCTCTGGGAGAAGCGGAGGGGTTGGCAGCAGGGATGGGAGGTGCACGGTTTGTGGCCTGGGAGAGAGGGGACGTGCTGGGACTTGCTGCCCATCACTCCCCCTCTGCCCTGTTCCAGCTCAAGGTTTTGAACTTTGGGAATGTCTCCCTGAGAAAAAAAAGGGTGTGAAATGGTGCCAGAGAGAAGCAAGGAATGGAGAAGGGGAGCAGCAGGAGCTGGTGGCTGTCTCGTGGGAGTTGTCTGAGCAATGAGTGCTGGTCAAGGCTGTCCAGTTTGGGGACACAGGGAACAACCAGCCATCCCCCCTGGGCCAGCACTCCAGGCTCTGGAATTGAATGGAGAGGAGAAGGAATGGCCTTGTTTCCCTTTCCCTGCTGCCATCTCTTCTATTCAGCTCCTTCTCCATTTCAAATGTGCTTTTCCCCCCAATCCCTTCTCTCCCCACCGCTCTCCTCTCTCTTCCATCCTTTTGTCTGGCTCTGTGTGAACCCCTCTCCTGCCTGCCTGCAGAATTCCTGTGCCCAGACACAACAGATGCTAAAGGGCAAGACTGGAACTACTCTAGATGCAATCTCCATTTTGCTCAAGGATCATTAATTACCTCGATGATTAAATACAATTAAAGATCCGTAAGACCTTTCTAATATCAGGGCCTTTAGCAAGGGCAGCTTTTAGGAACCTGCACCAGCAGTAAAACAAAAGGAGGAGACAGACCAGTAAATCGGGGAATCCCAATTAAAATCCGTGCTTAGCTCATTAACCTAATTACACATTGTGTCTTGCTGGCCTCAGCTGGGCTGAGGGGGAGGCGAGGCAGCAGTGGGGGCGGGCTGGGTATCCATGTGCTGATCCTATGGGATTGTTTTTGTCAGGTTTCCATTGTCCCTTTGGCTGAGAAAATGGCCTTGGTGGGGGATTCGGAGCCGGGGCTGCGGAAATCCAGGAGGGTTTTGTTCCGAGCCCTGTGTACTTGGAACACAGCACGTGTTTCCTCTCCCCTGAAATGTTCCCTGTGCACACACCCTGCTCTGTGCCCTGCCTGTGGCTCCTTCCACCCCCAGCTCACCCCCAGCCCATGGGGGGAGAAGCAGAGTGGGTGAATGGGATGGAAGTGGGTTTGAGGGGGAGAGGGGCTCTAGGAAAGGGGAAATGGGTCAGTGCTGAGCACAGAGAATCCCCCAAGCAGGCAGATTCCTTTGCTGAGGCTGAAGAACACCAGAGCCCCCTGACTTGGGGCTTGCCCTGCAGGGAGCCATCTGCTCTGGTTATCTGCTGTGGCACCAGGAATCCCTGTCCCTTGTCCCCTTCCCCCTTCTCACAGCAGGCTGCACAAAGGCCTCCCCTTCTCCCACCCTGAGTCCAAAATCCTGCTCAAAATCCTCCCCTTCTCCCACCCTGAGTCCAAAATCCTGCACAAAGGCCTCCCCTTCTCCCACCCTGAGTCCAAAATCCTGCACAAAGGCCTCCCCTTCTCCCACCTGAGTCCAAAATCCTGCACAAAATCCTCCCCTTCTCCCACCTGAGTCCAAAATCCTGCTCAAAGGCCTCCCCTTTGTCCACCCTGAGATACAAATCCTGCACAAAGGCCTCCCCTTTGTCCACACTGAGGTCCAAAATCCTGCACAAAGGCCTCCCCTTCTCCTACCCTGAGATCCAAACTCCTGCTCAAAGGCCTCCCCTTTGCCCATCCTGAGATCCAAACTCCTGCACAAAATCCTCCCCTTCTCCCATCCTGAGGTCCAAAATCCTGCTCAAAGGCCCCCTCTTTTCTCATCCAGAGGTTCAAACTCCTGCTCCCAAGCCTGGCAAAGCCTTCCCAGGAGTTCTTGGGAAGGGAGTCCTGTTGTCCTGGGCCTGTCTGTCCCACCGAGAGAGGGAACAGGAGCCTTCACAGGCTGGAGCCAGGTGACTCAGGGATTTGTGGCTTTTCCACACCAAAGTCTGCGGGGTGCAGCTGCCTACGTGGCTGCCTTCAAAGGCTTGGGGAGGAGGTGGCAGGCCCGGGCACGTCCTGCCCAAAACCGGCCCAATTTGGGAAAGCAAGTCGCAGCTGGAAGAGGTCAGGGTGCGGCTTCCCATGCAGCAGGGCAAGGGAAACGGGAGGAATGGGGTCCCTGAGTCCTGTGGGAGCCAGCTGTGGCTTTCCCAGTGCCTGCAGCACGGGGGAGAAGGGAACCAAGAAGGTCTGGGCAGCAGAGCCACTGCCAGCTGTGAGGGGACAGAATTCCCTGGGTCTGCTTGAGCTGCCCTGTGGAGTGCTTGGGTAGGAGGCAGAGGGGAGTTAGGCACGTGCAGGGGTTTTGGACAGCACAGTTTGCCTCATTCCTGCTGGGAAGGAGCCCTGCCATAGCCTCAGATGCCTTCACACAAAGCCAGGGTGCCACAAATGGCTGTCCCTGCTTGGGGAGAGCTGCTGCTCAGCCCTGACTCCCAGCTGAGTCCCTTGGGAAAGATCTGTTCCTTCCCTTCCCTCTGCCCACATAGAAACACACCCAAACACCATTTTCCTTCCCTTGGGTTTGCTGTGGGCACCTGAGGAAGATTTAGGGATATGAGGGGACCACGGGGAGCTGCTGGGAGCTGGGAAGGGCTTGGTAGGATGGGGACAGATAGAGACGAGGGATCTGCCTCTCTGCTGTGTTAGGAATGGAAAAGCAACAGCTCCAAACCCTGCTGAAGCTCCTTGGGTTTCTCAGTGATGTCACCCAGGTTTGCAGCTGCACAGCTCTGGGATCACAGGCATTGCCCCAGCCCTAACAGGGGTGCAGGGAAGTCATCCCCACTGCCATAAAACTGTAGGGCAGCTCTCACCCAAGAATTTAATCTAGCAGAGGATCAGCAGGAGCCTGGTGAGACATCCCAGCCCCGCTTGCTTTGCACATTGGCCATTCCTTGGCTGGTGCTCTGCTTGCAGGTAATTAAAATGGCTTAAGCCTGCAGCCCCAGCAGCTGCCTGCAGATCGTTTGTCTGTATGCCCAAGGGATCCTGTCCTCACTGTCTGCTCCAGAGAACCCCTTCTCTGCGAGGCAGGTTTGGAGGATAAAAATATTTCATTACACAGGCAGAGAGTGAAGGCAGAAACTCAAATGCCTTTTTCTAAAATCACTGCAATGGAAAGAAAGAAGGGAGAAGAGAAAATCCTAGGGATGTGAAAGAACAGGGGGTTTGTAGATCCTACAAGGAGAGAATTCTGAGTGTTCCTCTGTTATGCCAAGTGTATCTGGAGTATTCCCAGAGCAAACAGTGCAATTACTTTGGATTCACACTTTGCCACGGAGTTGTCAGGCCCGAGGTTCCAGCTCCCAAAGGGCTCTGTGCAGACTTGCAGATGAGTTGTTGTGCTTTCCCAGGGGATGTGGAAGCTCTGAGAGGAAAGGCCACGCTGACTTTTCTGAGGACAGCTATAAACTTCCTCTTCCTCTCGGGCTTTGTGTTGCTTCCCTGTCTGAGTCCTTTGCTTGGGGACATCCACAGCAAAATGTCCCTGTCCTTGTCTGGGTGTTTTTTGAGCCTGGATCACCCACAGGGCTGGGAACAGCCTGGGGATCTCACTGGGCTCCCTCTATGCTCACCCTGAGCTGTTATTTTCCTTTTCAGGGCTGTAGTTTCTCTCTGATGGGATCTCTCCCCAGGAAGGTGTGTCCTTCCCCTCGAGGAAGGCTCTTCCTTTCCCTTTGGGGCACATCCCTCTCCTCCTCTGTGCTGTTTGCTGCATCCCTGTGGGTCAGGGCACAGAGGCAGAACCCACCTTGGCACACTTGGACTGATCTCCTCCCCCCCTTCTTGATCTGATGAGATCCCTGTGACTGTCACAGCCCTGGTGTTGTGACAGCATCACAAACAGGAGGCTCCCAAGCCTGGAAAAAACTTTTGGTTTATTCAACTGCCTCCTCTCAGAGTTTTTACTGACAAGCCAGACAATCCCTGAGACCTCCACCCTTCACTGCAGATTGAGCATTTGAACTCACTAAGCCCTGCACTAACAGGGGTTAATGGCATTTATCTACATCCTTATCTTCCTTCTCCACTGCCTCCTGTCACTCTGAAGTTACCCCCAGTGACATAAACTCTTTTTCCAAGATGGGACAATTACTGTTCAAAGAGGTTCAGAATCTCCTTTTACTCTCTTTTCCCTGTCTTCTCTTTTAATTCATTTTCCATTCATTTAATACCCACATGCTTATTTCTGGAAGTCTTCCTCCACTACTATTCTGGTCAGTTTTTTGCCAAATTGGAAACAGGACTTTTTGTCCTCTTTCCTCTTGCCATTAGCTATTTGTATCCTCCCATCCATCTCTTGAGGTAGCCAAGCATCCAGCTGTGTTCTCTCTGCCACTCTGGTCCCTAAGCAACAAGTAAAGGTGGTTCTGAGCAGTTCTTAGCTCAAGCAGGGGTGACAAACAAATGACACTGCAGCCTGGCAGCAACCCCAGCCCAGCTGCCACGTCCAGAGGTGGGGGAGCACCAAGGGGAGCCACAGCCAGGCTGGTCCCATCCTGCTGAGCAGGAGTTCTTGTCTCCCAGGGATTTTCTGCACAGTTCCTCCCAGCCTGGGTGATGGTCCTGGCATGGGAGATCAAGGCATGGAATCACAGCATGCTTTGGGTTGGAAGGGACCTTAAAAAGCATTTAATTCCACACCCTGCCACAGGCAGGGACAGCTTCCCCTAAGTCCCATCCAGCCTCACCTTGGACATTTCCAGGGATGGAGAGTCCACATTCACTCTGGGCAAAGCCCAGCCCATCTCCCCTCCAGACCTCCAGTGTTTTGTCTCCAGAGCCATTTCCCTCACCCTGGGCACTCCCCTGATGGAGGACAGAACAGCTCCTGTGGGAAATGTGGTGTTTTGGAGCACTCATCCTCACTCCAGCCCTTGGGAAGCAGCATTCTGTGTTGGAGAAGAACTCAGCTAAAAACTTTTAGCTTTTCCAAGATAAAAGTTCTGCTGGAAACCTGGAGGACCCTTTCATCCCTTCATTCTTCCTCCCACCAGGAGAACTGGCTGACATTTTTGGGGTAAAGTTTGTCTTAAAATATGCACAATGTTCTGGAGGAACTGTGTCCATATTGTCACGTCTGCTAAAAAATGTAATAGCCTGGTTTGTGTTCTCTCTCTCTCTTTCTCTCTTTTGCCCCCAAATCTGAAAGGAGCAGGAGTTCTCTCAACCAGCCTCCCCTGGAGTTGTTAGAGAGTGGAAAGGCACAAGCAGCAGACGGAGGAGGAGGTGGTGGGCACGGCAGGCAGGTGCAGGGTGGGAGCAAATCCGTCTGTCAGGAAGGAGGAAGCGACAGGGAATCCAGAGGGAGAGGGGCTGGAGCAGGCCTGTGGGTCCCACACAGCTTGCAGGGCTGGCCCAAGCCCCCAGAAACTCCTAAGCCAGGGACAGGGTGGGATGAGACCCAGGAGAGGATGAATCCAGATGGATCAGAGCCTGGAGTGGGCTGTGGGGAGTGAAGGTGGGGAGAGCCACGGGGAGGTGATTTGTGTTTGCGGGTGAGAGCTGTTGGAAAGGTCAGCTCTGGGGATGACTCAGGCAGGATGGGCTGGCAGAGTGGGGATGTTGGGTGTTTCAGAGGAAGGTCTCCTTCTGCTTTGTGGCTGTCATTTGAAAACTTCCACAGAAAGGAAATTTCAGAAGAAAACTTTGGCCTGGCTTCATCCAAAATGCCCCCATTCCATGGCAAGCAAAGCATCCCATCCTGGCTGCACTCCTGGTGGGTGTTTTACCATAATGCCATTTCAAAGCAGTGAGAGTCCACAAGAAAAACCATTTCAAACTTATCAAAAGGGCTTTTGTTTTAAATTGAATTTTGCCAAAATCAGCACGTTCCACTAAATGGTTTTGGCTTGGACTAAGTGACACTTTCCATCAGAAAAATATGCTGTGCTGGAAAATTTTCCCCCAGCTCTGGTTATTTTTTCATAGCATGCTTTCCATTTTTGTGGCAGCCTCCAGTTTGAGCTGAGACAAAGCACACAGGAGTCCCCTGAGAGCAGTTGACCTCCTGGTCTTTGGAAGAGCAGGATGACTCCCTGTAGCTCTCCCCAGTGGCACAGGAAAATCCATCTGGCATCCACATCCTTCTGCACGTGGCTTGCTGCTCCCTGAGAATGAAACAGGGAGCCTGGTGCTGATGTAGTTGAACAAAAGTCAATGAAATCACCATGAAAGTCAATAAAATCTGTCAATTAAGGCCAACTGAGCTGTTTAACCCTGAGAATCCAGGTCTGGTTTCTCCAGCAGGAGGCTGGGAATGGGGTGTTGGCTCTTGGCTTGCTCCATCCTGCTGCCTGTGCATGGATCTCCACGAGGAGCTGACTGCTTTTGGTCCTGCCTTGTCTCTCGTGGGTCAGGACTTGGGGAACAGTTTTAGGGCAAATGTGTGATTCCAGCCTGCCTCAGGGATTGAGGCCTGCCAGAGCTGTGGGGATCCCAATCTTCCTGCTTGGAATAAAAGTGAAAAACCCTGAGAGAGGCCCCCAAAAGTGTTGAAGGTTGTGTTTGAAGGGACACCTTTGTCCCTGGGCACTGAGGCTCTGGTGTCACTCAGCACTGGTGTCACTCCACCTCCTGAGGGACATTTGTCATCAAATTCCCCTAAGTGCTGCAGCACACCCCAGCTCCTCCCTGGGGCTACCTGGAAGCACAAAGCCACCTTGTTGGAGAATGGGATAATCAGGCATGGAGAAATCTTTAATTTCTCTTCCTGGAAGTTCACCTGTGTCCCTCATTGCATTACAATCACTAAGGAGATACAGCTTTGGAGTCTAAGTCCCCAATTAACTCAGCAGAAGGAGCAATGCTCCAACTGAGAGGTGTCCTAAGGGAAATGGGAGTTGGTGAACTCCTCTCTGCAGGACAAATCATCTTTTTTTTTTTCCTGCAGAATTCCCTGCTCCTCCTGCCTTGCCCTCTGCTCTGGTCTCTCTGAGCCCTTGCTGACAGCCCTCACCTTTCTGGGCAGGGAAGAGGGGCTGTACCTGTGTTGGTCTCCCAGGAAAGCAATGCCCAGGCACCCCAGAGCATGGGGCAGGGAGCTTGACCCGTGCTGGGAGGTCTGACCCTCCCTCCCTGCTTTCCTCCCCCCTCCCCCTGCTCAGCCTGCCTTTAATGGGTGGTCCTGTCACTTGTTTACAGTCCTGGCCCCTCTAAGCCCAGCAATCATTCCTCAGACAGCCTGGATGGAGCTTGGGACCTTAATGGGTGGGAGAGCTGCATCTCCACCCAGCACGGGGGTCACAGAATGGTTTGGGTTAAAAGGACCTCAAAGTTCCTCCCATTTCACCCCCTGCCGTGGGCAGGGACACTTCTCACTATCCCAGGCTGTTCAGAGCTCCATCCAACCTGGCTTGGACACTTCCAGGGATCCAGGGGCTTCTCTGGGAAACCTGTGCCAGTCTCTCACAGTGGAGAGTTTCGTCCTAAAATCTTATCTAACCCCACTCTTTTTCAGTATGTGGAATATTTCAGAAATGTGGGGCTGGCTTTGCTCAGAGGGTGAATGGGACACTCACCCCCAGCCTCAAAGTCTCTCCTAATTTCTGGCACATCCTTAGCACAAAATCTCAGAGCTTTCATTGCAAGCAGTTTGCTCATGGTTGGTAAAAACGTGAGCCACATTTTGGGATCCTTTAGTGGAGCTTGACTGGGCAATGTTTAGGTTTCCACACTCTGCCTATTAAATGGATTTTCCACTTCATCTCCCTCGGTTTCCTCAGCCATGGAAATGAGGGTGACTCTGCTATTTGCATGAGGGGTGGGTGGGGCTGTGGGGCCTCCCCACAAATGCCTCCATCCCTGCTTCCTCAGGTAAGAACTGCCACCATCCTCTGCACATCCCCACCTCCAACCAGGTGAGATTGCCGGTGCTTGCCTGGGTGGCCTTGGGCACATCTCTTTGTCATTCAGCACCTCTGATTTCCCCACCCTGAAAGCAGGGGTAATAAGGCTTTCCTGCCTCTCAGGGTGTTGGAGGATTAATTAGTTGCTGTTTGAAAAGCCTTTTTGAAGATGCAAAGCTTTTTTTTCCATAAATATGCAGAGTGATTCCTGCAGATGGGGCCCAGGTAGGACTGGAGCTATGTCTGCCTCTGCTCTGTGGAAATCTTAAACCCGGGAAGAAGTGAAATCTGTAGAAATTCCTTACACAGGGGCTTGATGATAAGAAAGCTAAGCAGCAGCAGGCTGGAAATCGAGCAGAACACTGAATTTGGGGTTATTTGTACTCACTGTTCTTTCTGGGCTGTTGTTCACCGGCAGGAATCCTCAAACAACCTAGAGAAAGTTGGGAGGTCTGAGCCTTTCCCACTTCCCTGCAGAGATATCTCTAGGGCAAGATAAAAACACATTAAAAGAGGAATCACAGGCAGGGAGCCAGCGAAGGGTGTCTGTCCATTGCATCTGTTGGTGCCATGTTTGCATTTGTCTTGTTTGCAAAGCTTTTCCCGACTTGTCAGCCACCAGAACATATATCACATTCTCCTGGTTGCAAAAAAACTTGCTTGTTTCTGTCTTTCGAAACAAATTACAGAAGAACAGAGCGTGGCATTCCTGCTTGCGAGAGGAGGAAACATTTCTTTTTAACTTCGGGAGATAGTGAGATATCAGCAATATGTTATATCCTGAGAGATAATGGGAGGAAAGCAAAACCACAGGCAGAAAGCTGTGACTGTTAAACATGCATTTCAACTATAGGAAAGTCAGAGTTTTGATCTTCTCCATGAAAATTACAGGGCTGGCCAGCACCAGCGGGGTTTGGCAGGGATGCGTTTTTCACCACGTTTTGGACACAAGAGCAGCGTTTGGATCTTTGATAATTTCCTGTGACTGGGCATCTATGCTGATGAAAGAGGCTTGGTTTGAGTGGGGACAGAGGGAATTGGCTGGTGGGGCCAGCCAGAGGAGGCTGCCAGTTATTAACCCTGGCGCTGAAGTCACGCCTGAGTCAGCAGAGTTTCGGCTTTGTCCCGTTCCCATTGTGGAGGCGAGTGAGTCATTCCCTGCTCCAACCCTGAGAGCTCCCCCATTTCCTGCTCCAGCTCTGAGCCCACAGACCAGCCAGGGGAGGAAAGATCTAATGTTCTCTCATTTTTTCTGTGCCATCAAGTTTATTTTTGTTTTTATCGAATCTCTTCAGTCTCAAGTTCCCTCGTTTCGGAAATGAGGCTCTCCATGGGTTACTATCTTCATCCCCTCTTCACAGCTCCTCATTAAATCCCTCCTCCTTAGCACCTGGAGAGCTCTAATAGCGAGGAGATTGAGCACTGGACCAGCACTCCTTGAACAGCATCCAAGGCAACAAGGAAGTCCAAGAAAGAGGCAGAGCACAGAAAACACTGGTGTGCATTTGGGGACTCAGCCCATCAAGATAAGGTCTCAGGACAGTCTCAGCTTAATTAGCTTCCCTCTTCTCAAAGCTCCAGCTTCTTTCCCTTCCTCCACACTTGATTTTCCAGCTTTTCTTCCCCACCCAACCACCAAATAAGCATTGGCTCTGCTTGTGGTCCCCTTTCTTTTGCTTACAGGTTAGAAGTGGTAAGCAAAAAGATCTTGGTTTTTTTCCTTGCTGGCAGGCAGCGAGATGATTCCAGAGAGAAGACTCTTGGATTTTTGGTTCTTTGTCTTTGCCTGGCCAGCTGCCTGCTTTTCCTAGTGCAGGATGTCATCCTGGACATCTCCACTGGTGGAATAGGGGCTGGGGATGAGCAGAGGCAAGCGAGTGGGCTGGGGACGCAAGAGGGGTGGGAAGATTTTTAAGGCTACAATGGAAGGAGGGCAGATCAAAGAAAGGCACAAGCCTTGACCAGCTGGAGAGGCAATCCTGGAGACAGGCAGTGGGGAGGGAAAGAGATGTGACGTGGAAATTGCAGGAGAAAGGAGACTGAAGTTGTGAAACCGGGCGCTGGACAGGTGGGAGCAAGAGCACAGAGCAGGAAAAGAGCTGAGGAAGGAGCTGGAGCCACGTTCAGCCCAAAAGGAGAAGGAAAATGAGCCAGTGCCCAGCTCTGGGGCACGGGGCAGCCTGTGTGTGCCCAGGTGTGTGGGAGCTGGCAGCTGGGTGCTGGATTAGCTGAGCTGGGGCGGGCCGGGCGCTGTGCGGGGTGACGGAGCCTTTGTGCTTTGTTGCTGAGCATGGGCTTTGGGAGCTTTATTGCAGGAAGGCCTTTCCCAGTGCTGTGTCAGCTCTTTCTGCAGGAGCCCTGCTCTGCCAGCCTCCCTGCTTTTGCCATGGGGCATGTTCCCCTCCCCGTGACTTGGGGGGTGAAGCAAAGCAGCTGTGAGAAAGGCAGGGAAGGAACGGCAGGGAGTGAGAGCTGGGAGCAGAGGCAGGCTGCTGTTCCCATCCCACTCCCCTGCTTTGCAGCCCTTTTCTTGGCTGGATGCAGCTGGGCATGTTTGCAAAGTTGAAAAATTTGTGGTCTAGTCTGGTGGTCATCCCTGTATTTTCAATCTGTGGCCCATCCCACCCTGACCTCTGCTTTTCTTTCATGTCTTTCTACGAGGGGCACTGGGACAAGCATGGCCTTGCTCTTGCTTGGGGCCTGTGTGCGAATCCCAGCGGTGGCTCAGTGACCAGATTTCCCAAAGTGTAACAGGGAGTAAGTGGAGCATCGATGGATGAGGCCCTTTGGGGAAGAGCTTTCATTCAAGGGGCTCCTGGGGCTGCTTTGTGCTCCATTTATCCAAAGAGGAAATCCTGCACAGGCAGGAGAAGGCTTTATCCCAAAGGCAGCCAATGATGGCCTGGCTGGAGACCTCGCTCGATACAAGCCATTGACTGATCCTGGGATAAAATCATCTCTGCTCTGCTGCCACGGGCTGGATCTGGGTCTGAACCAGTGACCTCGAGTAGAGGACCCCGTGTTTCCCATTTGCAAGCCAGAGCCCAGCCCAGTCCTTCCTTGTTTAAAGGGGGATTTTTTTGGCTGAGGGCCAGGCGGGCCATTGTACAACGCTGCCATTTCCCCACAGCTCCCATAAATCTCTCCCAGCTCCCACTGGGAAGGGGGAAGGGATGCCTGGGCGTGCAGTTTCTCTCTTGGGGTGCCCCCACCCCATCCCAGTGTTATCTCAGGCCTTTCATGTGCAGCCATGTCACCTGGAGCTATAATCTTGCCACATCTCTCTCATCTTCCTTCTAAGGCTCCCCCTCCCCTTGTGTTGGAAACTCCAGTTTTACAATCCCTGTGGTGCTCAGGCTCTGCAGGAGTGAATCAGTGGATGACAGAGAGACCTCCAGTGAAAGTCTGCTGCCACAGGAAGGGCCTGGGGTGACTCACTGGAGCCCACTCCTTCATTGCAAGGGGCTCCCAGCAGGGCGAGGCAGGCCCTGTGCTCTTGGAAGAACAGCAGAATCCTGATTTAAATGCCTGGCAATCAATGCAGAGCCTCCCTGGCAAGAGCAGAGCTACTAACCCCAACCTCTTGGCCAAGCGCCACCTCACACCTTTGCTTCTTGCCACCTGAAATTCCCCTGCTGGGATTTAGGATCTTCTTTCCCATGTTTCCCACCTTGCCTGACACACCTGGGCTGTTGGAGGCTCTGCCCCACAAGAGTTGCATTTCAGACTTTGTTTTCCTTTGGAAAGATTCAGAGTTCAGAAACACCAGGAGAGAAATGTTTAAGTGACACCAAGTGGAAAGTTTTGGGCTCCTGTTTCATCCTATTTCTTTGATGGCAAATTTGCAGTGTCTGTGAGAGATGGGACATCACTGCCGTGCCATGGTGCTGTCCCAAAATCAGGTGCTTTTTGTGGGACTTTGTGCAGGTTGAAGTGTGATGCATTGATTTATCCTTCTGTAAGATCCCAGCTGCTGTGACTAAGAATCAGGAGCAATCCCTGTGACATCTGCATCAGTCATGATATTGCCACACCAAAGGGTGGCTCATCACACTCTGCCAAGGGCTGTTTCAGTGCCCTGGAGGGCTGATGAGTATCAGGGAACAGGAGGGAGAGAAATCGGTGAGAGGCTCAGCAGAGGCAAGGTTGTGCAAAGCAGAGTGGAGTTCACATGGCTCTTAACAAAGAGGCATTGAGTGAGGTTGTGACAGAGCTCACCCAGAGCCTGGAGATCATTTCCAGAGCTTTCTATACGGGGGAGCAAGAACCTGATTTGCAAGTGTGGGAGTCTTGCTGGAACAGCACCTCCTGGGCTTTTAGGAGAAAGGGTTTCCAGCTCCAAGAGCCACCACCTGCCACTTCTGCTGTGTCCCAGTGCCCCTGACACCCAGGGAGTGCAGTTCCTTCTCAGCCCATGTGCCTCAGGGCACCCCGAGCTGTGCATGGAGCCCCCGAGGCCTCGGTGAATATCTGGGGTTGGGATCGTGGGGAAAGGCATCAACACAAACCACTTCAGAGGCCAAGGTGGAGGAGTAGGATCTCCGAGGTCTGCACTAATGAGGTCTTGGCACCAACACGTCTTTGGCACACGGCTGGGCCCTTTTTGGTCCGTGACAAAAAATAACACCACAAAAGTAATGAATAAAATGCAAGTGGGCAAGCTGCAACCTATCCAGCTAATCCTTGCTCGGGTGCTGGCTGCCCATGGGAGGTGTCAGCATGGATTGGTGGGCACTGGGAGATCTGGGGTGTGAAAATGGCAGGATTCATCCCAAGCTTTTTCCCTGCCCTTCCAACCACACGGATCGTTCAGCAGAGGAGAAACGCGGTGAATCCCAGCACTTCACACACACACACATCCAGCTGAATATGTTCAAACCTCTCCAGAGGCTGATTAGTGATTTTATTTTCTCCTCCTCTGCCGGCCGTGCGTGCTCATTGCCATCAATTATCTATGCATTTGCCCTGATGAATTATTGAGTGTGTAACGGGGCGAGGGAAGGCCCGCCAGCCCAGCTCAGTCACCTTGCAAACAAGCGCTCCACAGAGCGTGGCAGCAGCCAAGTTTGCCCTCTGGCTTCTGATTTAGGATGGGAAACTGATCCAGCAACCTCCCAAACCCCTTTCCCCCATCTGTCCCCATTCCTCATCGCTGCACTGAGGTGTGGGTGCTCCTGGAGCAGAATGGGTGCGTTGTTTTCCTGATTTAAGGCTTGGATGAGTGGAACAGAGAGAGTTCTTCCTGTCTTGCAAAAGAGTTGCTCAGTCACCTGGAAAGGAAACGCAATTTCCGCGCTGTGTTTGGGGTTTTTCAGGGTGTTTTTTTGTTTGTTTTGTTTTGTTATTTCTTCTGCCGGGTGTTATTTTGTTGTTTTCCCTTTTCCCCTGGAGCCTCGGGAAAGTTTGGAATGTGTTTTTGTCAAGGCTGCTGCGTGTAAGGGCCTGAATCCCAGCTTTGGCAGCACTTGGCTGTTGGCAAGCTGTCCTCACTCAACTGGCACCAGCTTTTTCCCTGGCCAAAAGTCTGGCTCTTCACACCTGGGCACAGGAGGGTTCTGCAGGACCATTCCGGGTTCAGGATTGGGTTTATCATCTCCAAAATCCACTTTTTCTCCAGTTTGTGTCCAAGCCCAGCCTGTTTTGATGCATGGATCCCATGGCAGGGGGAGGGTAGAACTGGGAATTGTTGCTGCTGCTCAAGGTCAAGATAAATAACTTGATTTTTAAAAGGGTCAGTTCATTAATTTGCAGGGAAATCACAGTGCAAAGGAAGGGCACAGTGATGATGGATGGAGTGGGGGACTGGGCTGACCTCCTCTCTGCTATCCATCACATTCCCTGCTGGAATGGCTGGAGTTTGATTGACTTTATCTTCATTCGAGAGGCACATCTCAGTTGCCCATCAGTGTCAGCCTTCAGCCTGGCAGTGCTCATGCCACGAGGGACTGCCAGCCCTGCAGGGGTGACTCTGAGGAGAATCTGGTGGCCTTCCAACCTCTCCTGTCTGCAGTTTGGCTCCTCTGCTGCTCCCGGGCACCAGAGCAGACGCTGAGCCGTGACTTCCTGCGCTGGCGGACGGGGCCTCTTGGTTGGGGTGTGGAAATGCCGGTTCAAAGGGCCCCGCTGGGCCCTGTGGGGGGTCAGGGAGCTTGTGGGGAGCAGAGCCAGCTCTTGTGGGGAGCAGAGCCAGCACCCCAGCCGCAGGCAGGCCCCGCTGGGGACACGAGCCCTTGGTGAGAGAGGCGCTGATGACTCCGTGCTCCCCCGGCCCTGGGAGCTGAGGGAGTGCTGAGCACACCCACCCAGGCTAGGCCGTTCCCAAGGCCCTGGCTACGTGATTGAAGTGCTCCCCAGCAAGCTCCCACACGCTCTGGGAGGCTCTGGAGCCTTCCAAGCCAGACTGCTTGGCAAAGCTGTTCCTCACCTCGGCGGGTGTGGGCAAGGCTGCAGGAGGCTCGCTCACCTCCGGGCTGGAAGGAGCAGCATATGCTGCACAGCATGGTGGAGGCATCTCCCCCTCCCCTGTGCACCCATTCTTCCCTCAGATCCCAGCGTGGCCTCATCTAAACCCAGCCTGTGCCCTCGTTTCATCAGGGAGGATGTTGTGGGCACTGGTGGCAGAAAAGTCCTTCACTGTGTCCTGCTGCTGGGACATTCTTCTCCAGAGGGGAAACACGGTCCAGATGTGACTTTCTCAGAGTGGGGACATTCCGACCCTCTTCTTTGAGGAGGGAAAACCGTGGGGAAAGTGTCCTAGCTGTGCTGGGACAGGAAGGGTGCACCCTGCCAGCCCCAGAGGACGCGGTGGCTTCGTGAGTGCAGGCACTTGAGGGCACCAGCACTTTGCTGTGGCTGTAAGAAGCTCTGGAAAACATTCCTGAGCACCCAGCTGCACTGCTGGGGTGTGGGGCTTGGCTCGGGGAGCAGGGGGCAAGTCCACACAAAGCTCTGGAGGCCGAGTTTCGGTCGGAACTGCTGATGGCTGTGGTCAGCTGGTGGCGTCTCGTGGCCAGGCTGGGTGGTTGGGGCTTGTCCTCAGGGTCACAGGAAGGAGAAGGGAGAAAGAAGAGGCGTGGGTGAGATGTGGGGATTAGGATAAGGCTGGGAACAGCAGGCAGGGAGTGAGGGGGCAACGTGGAGTGTGGGTGGGTGGAGAAGAGTTTTGTCTGCCTGCACTCGTGTGTGTGTCTGTGAAACTGCAGGAAGGAGACTCTTGGAGAAGTCCCAGGGCACATCTGCCACGGGGACCAACACTGAGGAGTTTATTTTAGCCTTGGACAGGGAGCCATTCATCCCTGGAAGAAGAGAGTAGGGCGACATTTCTGTTAGGAGGTGCTGTCTTGTTTCTCTTGCTCTGCATTTTTCTTTCCCCAGCCCCTCTCTCTGCTCCATTACTCTTTCATGTTCCTCACTCTCTGTGCAGAACATGAAAGAGTTCTCTATCTTCCTTTTTTTTTATTATCCCTTTCTTTCCTTTCCTCCCCAGCTCCCAGAATCCATCCAACTGCAGATTCTCCCAGAAGCTGGGAGCAAAACCCGCTTTTCTCGTTCTCACCACCTTGCCTCTCTGTTGTATTTATCATACAAATACTGGCTGTATAATTACCAGAGCATTATCTCTAAACACACAGATTAGGAAAAGACACACTGGCAGCAAAGATGAATTTCAGGGTCAGTATGGTGGGAGATACTTTTCTCCATCTCTCAGGGGAGGAATCAACTGAGACAGAAGAGTTGTCATGAACTGCAGCTCCCACTTTTCATGAGCACCTTCCACAGAATCAAGGTGGAAGGCTCCTAAATTCAGCCACTTCTGGGGCTATAAAAGGCCACAGAAATGATCTGGATGATACAGGGAGATCCTGCAAGGTGTAGAGGCAGTGCCTTAAAGCCGTTCTTGTATGGGAGTTATTGCTGCCCTGAAATGAGGGCTGAGTCTTTGCAGCTCCTTTAATTACTGCTGTAGCTCCAATGGGATTAAATGGATGTCTGAGTGTGTGTTAGCATATGTTGGGATGTGCTGTGCTGATAAACATCAGGGCTTTCACATGCCTGCAGACACACATGCCCTGCATATTTACAACTGACTCAGTGTCACCCCGAGCTGAAGACAAAAGGGAGGAAGGTGTTATTGATCCAGCCTTGTGCCTTTGGGTGATGATGGTGATGATGAGCCCTAGGCTGGGCTGGTCATAGTGGGAGGAAGGTGTTATTGATCCAGCCGTGTGCCTTTGGGTGATGATGATGAGCTGGGCTGGTCATAGTGGGAGGAAGGTGTTTATGATCAAGAATGAAGCTGCAGGTGGATGCAGAAGGTGCCTGTAGCCACAAATTGCTCTTGTATCAGCCATGCCAATAAGAAACACAAGCCCTGTGAGGAATTACTGAGGGAGCTGTGGGTGTTCAGCCTGGAGAAAAGGAGACTCAGGGTCAACCTCATCACTCTCTACAGCTCCTGAAAGGTGGCTGTGGCCAGGTGGGGTTGGGCTCTTTCTCCAGGCAGCACTGACACAACCAGAGGACACAGCCTCAAATTGTGCCAAGGGAAATATAGGCTGAATATTAGGAAAAAGTTTTTTACAGAAAGAGTGATAAAGTTCTGGAATGGCTGCCCAGGGAGGTGGTGGAGTCACCATCCCTGGACGTGTTTAACAAAGCCTGGATGTGGCACTGGGTGCCAGGGTTGAGTTGAGGTGTGGAGGCTGGGTTGGACTCGATGGTCTTGAAGGTCTCTTGAACCTGGTGATTCTGTGAATTCTGTGAAACAAGTGGAATGAATAGAGGAATTCCTGAGCCTGATGCCCAATAACCACAGTGCTTCTGGGAAGTACCCAAACACTCACGTGTTGCCATCTTGTTGCAGGGCTGCAAGCTCAGACTGTCTTGGTCAATGACACCGTCTCGGGGTTCATCGGCACGGACGTGGTGCTGCACTGCAGCTTCACCAACCCGCTGCCCATCGTGAAGATCACGCAGGTGACGTGGCAGAAGGCCACCAACGGCACCAAGCAGAATGTGGCCATCTACAACCCCGCCATGGGCGTGTCCATCCTGTCCCCCTACAAGGAGCGGGTGACTTTCCGGAACCCTTCCTTCAAGGATGGCACCATCCAGCTGTCCCGGCTGGAGCTGGAGGATGAGGGGGTTTACATCTGTGAGTTTGCCACCTTCCCAACCGGCAACCGGGAAGGGCAGCTGAACCTCACCGTGCTGGGTAAGGCTCTGGGCAGGCTCTGTGGGGTGAACCTCCAGACCAACAGGGCTGGAGGAACCTGGGATTCATATCCTGGGAGCTCAGGGCGAATTTGGGGTGTAAATTGTAGCTGTGATGGATTTTTAAGTTGACTGGGAAGAGGTGAAGAGCAGGGAGTACAAAGCAGGTGGTTCTGAGTAGCTGAGCTGTCACACCTCTTCTTTCCAAGCCTCAGTTCCCCTTTTCCCTCCACCTACACTCCTAATGTAGGTGCAGTAACAGTGACCAGGTCCCTGTGGGAGTGGTGAAGTTTTAATGAGCTGGGGCTGTCAAGGGAGAAGAAACAACAGATTGATCCTAAACTCAAGCAGAGCTTGTCCCTGGAGCTCAGGGCTGAGAGTGAACAGACCCCACCCAAGGTCTGCATGAGATGTTTTCTCTCCAATTTCAGTTCCTTTCCAACACAGGGATGAAAACCTCTGGGAGGAAAGGATTGGCTTTCCATAGATCTGTGCATTTAGGGCACTTCCACCATCGTTTCCCCATAAATGAGGCAGGTAGATGGTGCAAGGTGTACAGGCACTGCCATAAAGCAGTTATTACATGGGAATTATTGCTGGCAATTTGCACAGCTCTGGACTCACCACAAGCTCTGTCACAGCCTCAGTGGCGTTAGATGGTTCTTGGGATGTAACAAACAGAGCAGCATTGCTTTTCTAACCATCCCTTTGCACCCTTTTCTCCTCCTCCTCCTCCTCCTCTTCCTTTCTGCACTCCCCTGCAGCCAAGCCCACAAATTGGATGGAGGGCACCAAGAGGCCACTGATCGCCAAGTCTGGCAGGACAGAAAAGATCTTGGTAGCCACCTGCACCTCCTCCAACGGGAAACCCCCCAGCACGGTCAGCTGGGACACAAAGCTGAAGGGGGAAGCGGAGTTCCAGGAGATCAGGAACAGCAACGGCACCATCACGGTGATCAGCCGGTACCGGCTGGTGCCGAGCCGCGAGGCGCACCGGCAGCAGCTCATGTGCGTGGTCAACTACCAGTTGGAGAGGTTCACCGACAGCATCACCCTCAACGTGCAGTGTAAGGGGCCTGGGCACGGCTGGGAGGGCTCCCTGCTCAGGGCTGGCTGGGGGAGAGGCTCTGGGGAAAGAGGGGTTTGGTGAGGGAAGGGGTTGGGATGGCGGAGGGGCTGCGGTCTTGGTTTGGAGAGTGAAAACTGAAAGGATCCTTTGGAGTAATCGTGGGGTTTCTCTTTTTCTTGCCTTCTTCCTCTGCTTCTGCCATGTCCCTTTTGCTCCTCTTCTCTCTCTCTTTTGCACTCCCTCACATTTCTTGTCCCATCATCTTTCCCTCCTCGTGTTCTCTCTCCTTCTCCCACTCCTTCCCCCTCATCTTTTTCTATTTCATTTTCCTCCCCTTTCCTTTCCCACATTCCTTGTCCCATCACCTTTCCCTCCTTGCAATCTTTTTCCCTCTCCCACTCCTGCCCCCTCATCTCTCCCTACTTCATTTTCTCCCCTTTCCCACAATCCTTTCCTCTCCTTTTAATCTCTCCCCTTTTCCCACTTGTTCCCCCTCACCTCTTCCCATCTCATTTCCTCCCTTTCCTTTCCCACAACCCTTCCCTCTCTCCTTTTCCCCTCCTGCCCTCCTCCCTTTCCCCACACCCCTGCAGATGAGCCAGAAGTCACCATCGAGGGCTTTGATGGCAACTGGTTCCTGAACCGCAGGGATGTGAAGCTGATCTGCAAATCTGATGCCAACCCCCCAGCTCACACCTACGAGTGGAAGCTGTAAGTGCCCCCAGAGCCCCGCTGCCAGCAGCAAATGTCACCTCCCAACAGGGACAAGGAGTCTCTGCAGACACCTCCCTCACCCTCTGGTCACTTAGGGCCCAGTCCCATTAGTGTCAGCCGTGCCACCCCAAGGTACAGCCTGTGCTGTGGTGAAGGTGGCTGCCAGCTCAGTGCAGCCTCAATATCCAGAGAAAAACTTCCCCTTCTCACCTCGCTGGGATCATATTCTGCCCTGGTGACGTGAGGCAGCTGAGATGTGACAAGGTGATTCACGTGCCCAGCACCACCAAGTGCCTCAGCAGCAGAGCTGGGAAAGAACCCAGGATTTCCCTGCTTTGAAAAGGCACAAATAACACAAAATTTGTCTGTGTGTGAACAACCTTTCCCTGGAATCAGCCCCTCACGTGACTGACATTAAACAGCAACAATTCCTTGTCCTCAGGTTTCCAGCTTTTGGCTGAACACACTAAAGGGACTTGAAAAGTGAGTGAGGGGTGTCTGGGCAGTCAGGTGGGAATTGATACAACCTGATGTGGTTCTCTCTGCTGCTCTTTCTTCTCTGTAAGCACTCATGTAGCTTTAAAAGAGGAAGATCAAATGGATCCTTTCTTCTTTTCAGCTGGCATTTGTCATCAGGAGAGAGGCTCTCAACATGGCTTTGCAAGGAGCGCATTCTCTCTCATTCCACTTCCCAGATCAAACTGTTCAAAGTGAAAGTCTGAAGAGGATTGTTTTTCTTGTCTTTTTTCCTAGTTCTCCATCCCCAGCTCTCTCCATCTGTTGG
This sequence comes from Peucedramus taeniatus, assembly GCA_013400575.1. Classification (NCBI taxonomy): domain Eukaryota; kingdom Metazoa; phylum Chordata; class Aves; order Passeriformes; family Fringillidae; genus Peucedramus; species Peucedramus taeniatus. Next base: position 111,658 of record WBNO01008049.1, on the reverse strand, counting down.
TTCTGCCAGTCTGACTTAAACTCCGAGGGGCTCTCTGGGTTGCTCACAACATTTCCAGGAAAGCCTCAGAGGCAAAAATGCACCCAAGGCAGAAGAGATGCCACTTGAGGCTATTTCTGTGCCTGGAATGTAAAACCCAGCAGTGCTTTTCCTCTCCTCCCATTTGGATGGTGATGAGCAGCAGTCAGGGGAGCTGTCAGAGGAGGCAGCAGCCTCCTGGAGCATCCCACACCACCCTTTTGCTCTTGTTTTTTTAGGTTCAGGGCTCTATAGGACCACAGTTAAGGTGGTTTTCCATCAGCTTTGGGATCGTTGGATTGATGCAGCTGGAAAAACTGTGTTTTCTGTACATATGTGTATATGTAAACATGCAAAATACATGCATTTAGGCACTTCTTTACAATCCTAATTATACCCCCGTTATTCCCTTTTGTTTCTTATAAATTGCTGACAATATGTGCACATTTGGGTTGGGAGGAGGGGAAGGAATTACTTGAGTAATTTTTAATTGCCTAAGAGAAGTAATTACTTTACTTTGCTTCAGTAATTAAGAATAACCAGGCCATGTGTGTCTTTTTCTAACACACAGGGGCTTTTTTCATTATTTTTTCATCTGCCTTTGTCAATTCATTTTCTGTATCTCAGGGTTTAGTTTTGCATTATTCCAGTTTCACACTTACCTGACATGGGCAGGGCTCTAAACCAACACTGCTGTCCTTGAGTTGTAATTAATCAGGAGAGTTAAATGGGCAGGAAATTGGGCTAAAACAGGGTCAGGATGTGTCCCTTTCCTACCTGCATTAATGGGAGTTTTCCAGCCAGCACCTCCAGCTTCCACACCTGCCCAAGGGCAAGCACAGACCCAGAACGTTGGTGTCACCTCTGGGTGTCACCTGTGGGGTCAACATGGTCTCTGTCCCCCCCCAGGCCAAACGGGACCCTGCCAGGGAGCGTGGAAATCCAGAACAACACCATCTTCTTCAAAGGGCCCGTGTCCTACAGCGTGGCCGGCACCTACGTCTGCGAGGCCACCAACGCCATCGGGACACGCTCGGGCTTGGTGGAAGTCAATGTCACAGGTAGGACAGCACCTGGGCTGCTCTGCAACACGGAAAACAAGGTGGGGAGGGAGGCAAATTCACCACTCAGTCGCCACTGTCTCCTTTCAGGGGTGGGAATCTCCTGAGGGAAATGGGGCAGTGGAGTTCTTGGCTTTGTGCTGGTGGTGCACTGGTTTGCTTTGGATGGTTTTTTCCTCCTTTTCTCTCGTGGTCTTTTTCTTTCTTACAACGATTCAATTTGTTCCCCCCTTGTCTTCTGCTTTGGGTTTGGAGATTGTTGAACATGCTAACAGCAGAGGCACGTCAGGGAGACACTGATCAGAAGAAGGGGCAGGATGAGGATGTGGACTGCCAGCAAGGCAGGAGATGGATGTCACTTGTTCAGGATGGTGTTTGGTGTTTCTGGTGCTGGGCAATTCTCATGATTCCCCATTTGAGCTCCTTGCAGTGTTGCTCTGTGAACTCACTCACCTGCCTGCCAAAGATCCCTGTGAGTGCTGGAGGAGCTTTGTCTGAGCTCCAGGGAGGAACAACATCCCAGGATGCAGGCAGTGGGAAGTGATGCTGTGATGTCACAGGAGACAGAAGGAATCTGACGGGCTGCAAAGCAATGTGGCCACAGGAGGGAGGGAAAGACACGTGGGCAGGCTTAGGTAGTGTCAGGGAGAGAAAGTCATGTCAAGAAATAGCTTCAGGAGAAGAAATAACATATGGCAATAACCTGATTTCTGAAAGTCACAGTGACATTGTGAGACTTCACCAAGGGGGGAAAGTGGCTGTGGGTGCTTTGAGAGCAGGAAAGGGACATTTATCCCATTCCTTTGGGGTAAAAGGAGAGATTTGGGTTATCAGGCAGTGCCTGGTGGGTCTCAGGAGGGCTGGAAGTGCCTCTTGGAGCAGTGAGGTGGAGCACAGCCACACTGCAGCGAGCTCTGGGCTGCAAACAGCCTGGACAGGATGGGCAGGGAGGTGAATGAGGTGCATTGGGGGCTTCCAAGGCACGGGGAACACAGGGCAGGTTCCCAGGGCTGTTACCTCTTCCTCTGTCCAGCCCAAGGCAGCCAGAGCCTCTCCTGCCACCCCAGTCCTTGGGGAGTTGTCTGACCTGAGGGTGATGAAACTCCAGCCCTCTCTCAGCTTTCTCTGGTGGTAAATGCTGAGCAAGCACAGAGCCGAGTCTGGGGCAGCTAAAATTAGCAATAAGTCCATGTTTGGCACCTCAGCATCTCAGCTCCCCTCTCTGTAAGGTGGGCAAACCAGGCTAATGCTCCTCTCTCCAAGTGCTTGGAGGTCAATGGATGGGATGTGCTAATTAGATGCTAATTACCCGGTATTTATTTATGATTGTTATCACTGTAGCAGGCCTTTCATTCACACCTCCTGTCCTGGATCCCTGCCTGCTGAATTGTTCCTGGTGTAGCCATTTCTCTGGGGGCTGTTTCTTTTGCCAGCCAAAGGCACTGGAAGAACAAAGCCCTTTGTGCCCAGCCCTGCCCAGCCACCCAAAACCAGGGCAAGGTCATGGCCAAAATCAGTTGTCACCTCAGTGTTCCTGGGGCAGTGCCTGGTACAAACTGAGCTGACTCCCTTTGGCAACAGAAATCCATCCCACACAGCGTCCAGAACGTTGGGGCACGTTTGAAACAGTGAGCAGAGCTTAAAAACCCCCAAGCTCAGCCCTCAGACACAGAGAAGGAGGTGGAGTAGGGACTGAAGGAGACTTTGAGAGTGACAAGCTCTCACTTTCATCCCTCCATAGCCTCTGTGTCCATTTCTTGCTGTCATTCTGCCTGTGCAGCCACCCCAGATCATTTGGGGTGTCAGATCACCAGGCACAGCCCTCTCTTCATGTTTCCTGCCCTTTTTTGATGTGTCTCAGCACCTCAGTGGCTCTGAAGGTGGCTGCACCAGCTCACCTGCACAGGCTCCTCCAGAGACGAGGGGTTCCCCCTCTGGGATTTGGAATTGCCCCTTTTCCTGGTGTTTTTTCAGAGCTAGAGCATCGTTCTCAGGCTCCACCAGCACAGGGCTGGCAGAGGAAGTGGAGGCTGGCAGGATTTTTGGGGTTGGGTTGGTGTCTGCCTGCCTGTAATCTCAGCTGGTTGCCAAAGGTCCTGGCTGTGGGGTTGAGGTTAAATGAGAGGGAATGAAGGGCACACCCACAGCTGCCCTGAGAGGAGGGATTAACAGCCAGCCCCACAGGCCAGGCCTGCACCACATTAAAAAAAAAAATATCCTTTAATAATTCATGGGATCTGAATATGTTTATCCAGCTCTCCCCAAGGAGTGATTAGCCTGGTGCTGGGGAGGGCTCAGCCCTCCTCACTCAGCTATTACAGGTACATTTGTTTGGGTCTTGCAGGCAATTTAGGGATTGTCAGTGGACCACGAAACCTCTTTCAAGAGCTGCATGCAATAAATGGAGTTCAATCTAGTGAGCAGCCAGCCTTGGGAGAAAAAAAAAACCAACACGGAAGGCTGATGCAGAGAAAACCCTGCAGCAGCTTTTCCCCTTTCTGTCTCCCTGTTCTCCCCCCTTTTCCCACCCAAAATCTTCCCTCCAGGCCCCAGAGAGGAAAAGTGCAGGGCTGGTTCAGCCCCCTGATGGGGAGGGCAATTTGTTCAGAGGGAGAAGGCTGAATGCTTCTGTGAGAGTTATGGTACATTAAAGAGATTGATAAGTGGAAATTTAATATTTTATTCCAGCAATCTGTTCCCATAATAGCTTCTCCTGCCTTGCAGGACCTTTGTCAGTCGCAGGCAAGCCATGTAGTGTGACATGTAACTATTTATTATGGGCAGTAGGTGACAGAATAAAAGGCTGTGCTTATGGACTGCACGTGTGTGGTGGTCCTGCACAGAGAACTGGCCATGGACATTCACCTGTGTGATCCAAATCTGCATCCTGGCCATGGACATTCATCTGTGTGATCCAAATCTGCATCCTGGCCATGGATATTCACCTGTGTGATCCAAATCTGCATCCTGGCCATAGATATTCACACCTGTGTGATCCAAATCTGCATCCTGGCCATGGACATTCACACCTGTGTGATGCCATTTGTGCCCTGGTCGTGGACATTCACACGTATGATCCCATTTTTATCCTCTCCTGTGTGATTCTATGTGATCCCATTTTTGTCCTGCCCATGGACTTACACACCTGTGTGATCCCATTTTCATCTTGGCCGTGGATGTTCCCACCTGAGACTCCCAATTTCCATCCTGGCCATGGAAATGGTTTTCCCAAACCTGCATGCACAGGGACCGTGCAGGAATAAAGCATTTGCATGTGGGAACGTCCATGGATTCATGAACATGGGCTTTTGCAGGTACAGCAGAGCATGGACACGCCCTGGCCCTGTGCAGGAGACATTCACCCACTTGTGCACTGGCTCCAGCCAGAGGAAGCACAAGGAGAAAGGGGAAAAAATGGCAAGTGGACCTTTGAAGGAGACTCTCAGAGCTGGGAGAGCAGGGAGAGCCTGTGCCAGCAGCTTTGCAGCCCTGGCCTTGGATGTGCTACAGGCTGGGGGGAGGAAAAGCTGGCAGGGGTTGCTGACCCCCCCTGCTTGCCTGGCTTCCAGCAGGGAGTTATTCACACACCAGCAGTGCTCTCGTCCCAGCAAGGTCACTGCAAACAGCCCGTGGGGCTCGCTGGAGCTGCTGCAGCAGCACCAGGCTGGGGAAAGCCCTTTCTGGGAAGTCCTAAATCCCAATTCCTGCAGCAGGTGCTCCCAAAGCCAGGCAGATTTAGGTAGGAGGATGTAGGGTCAGGGGGGCCAAAGAGGAGCAAGCCCCGAGGGGGGGGTCTGGCTGATGCTAATCTTGCAGAGTGGCTGTGCATCCTGTCTGGTGGCATCTGTGCCAGTGGCCCCTGAGGGAGCAGGGCTTGATTGACAGGGGATAGGTGACCTGAGAGAGAGATTAAAACCTAAGACACGTTTGGCATCTGGCCCGAAAGCCGTCACACTCTGAAACGCCAGTGGCAGCTGCTGAACTGCTGGATTAGTTGCCAGTGGTTCTTCCACCCCCACCAGCCCTGCAGGAACCCCTGGGAGGGAGAGGAAAGCTTGGAAAGCTGGAGATGGACATGCAGAGGTGCAGGGGGGAGGGAGAAGGTCAGCATTGCTCTGGGCTTCTCAAATTGCAGCTTTGTCCCGAGGTTTCTCCTTATCTTCCCTCGTGTACATAACTTAACACGCGAGCAAAGTCCTGGGATCATTTGGAGTGGGCTGTTCCGGCAGGGAAAGTTTGCCATCAGCAACCTGGCTCCTAAACAAACCCTACAGGGTCATTTCTGTATTTGCTGGGGCCATGTGGGAGCTGGGAAGCCCCGTGAATACGTTGGAATTCAGGTTCCTGTTCCTCCATGGAGCTGCTGTTCACGTTGTGTGGGTGTTTGGTTTTCCAAGGTAGAGGGAAATCCAGAGTCTTCCTCTGGAAGAGCTTGGCCTGACACATGTCCAACAGCTAATTCCTCATAGAGTTTGACATTTTCTTCAGTGCCTGTGGCTACAAGGGAGAATTTGGGCTGGTGCTGGATTTTCCCTTGGTCCTTAGGATTGAGGGGAAAAGGATGGTAATGGGACTTAAAGGAAAAACATGTCCACAGGAAGCAGTCTTTTAAAATAGCCCAGCAGATGAGCAGAAGAGCTTTTGAAAGCTGATTTCCAGTGGATCTGCATATCACAGGAGAATTACTGGGTGTCTAAAAATACCCTTTTTCTGATCTGGGCCCTTCCTGCCCTTGGGAGCAGCCTCCTGTCCCTCTGGGTTGTCTGATGTCTAATGAGGTTTGGCTCCCACCTCTACCAAGGATCCCACTCCAGCCGTCTCCAGGAGCTTTCTGATAGGGATAATTTCAGCTTCTTCTGTCACACAGCACTAAAATTGGCCAGCAGGTTCAAAAAAGCAGCAGATAAAGGATTGATGGACAGGTAGGATGATTTGCATGCGCCTCATTTTTATAGAAAAACAGCCATTAAGAGAAAGATGGGATTCTTTAAAACCTGTACTTTTGAAGCCACTCTTGCGACGGGGAAGGTTTGGGGAAGTTTGTGGCCTCACTGTAGAGCCCTGGGCTGCTGCAGGAAGAGGGCAGGAGATGCCCAGAGCCTTGCAAAGGGATCAAAGAGAACCTGTGGGCTGGGCCAGGTGCCAGGCTGAGCCCGGGGTGACCTCCTGTCTCTCTCCCTGCTCTCCCAGCTGCTGTCCCAGAGGTCTGGCTGCTGGCACAGGGACAGGAAGCTGGGCTGAATGCAACAGCTGGCAGAGCCGGGCACGGGCAGATAGTGTTGCTGCTTTAATTCCTATTCATACAGCACTCCCTCTTTTTATAAGGGCTGGCGGGGGGAGGCTTTTCATGCTGGCATTAAAGCCTGGCTTGTTCCCCCTCCCTCGGCTCCGCTGTCTCCTGTTTCTCCAGGCTGCTTTTCACAGGGGCTTTAATTCTCTCCAGACTCTTCCTAATGGATTTTTCACATGAGGCCCCCGAGCACGCTCAGGCATCGCACCGGGTTCCAGAAATTTCACGCCCCCCTTGGACACAAAAAAAGGGGGATCCTTTTCCCACACATCCCCCTCTCCCCTTGGTGCTGCTCTGTTTGAAACGGGCTGGGCAGAGGGGTGGATCCCGGTTTGTGGGATTGGCGGATGTCCCGGTCGTTAACGGATCTGGATGCGGGGACAGGTGACACGCTGGTCCCCACTCACCACCTGCCAGTGCCAAGGCACCTCGTCCCAGGGCACAGCCCTTCCTCCCCGGGAACACCACTCCCATCCCGCTGAGGTTCGCGGCAGTGCCCACCCTGCTCCGGAGCCAGCGCGGGTCTGTGCCGCCATCCAGTGGCGGTGCCGGGCTCTGGGGTGGCCGGACCCCCTCCTCCCCGGACACTGACCCCACCCCAGGGCCACCCACCAACCCCCAGAGCCCCCCTTGTCCCGGCACCGGAGGGAGGATGAGGAGGGAGGAAGCTCTGTGGGTGATTCGGGGCTGCTGGCGGGTGATCTTCCCCCCGTCTTGCTTCTTTCTTTCTTTCTTTCTTTGTTTTCTCTGGTGTGGGAATGGAGGATGGGGATGGGATGAAGAGAGAAAATAGTTCCTTGCCTGAGCAACATGTGAAATCCACCAGGGATGGATGGATGGATGGATGGATGGATGGATGGATGGATGGATGGATGGATGGATGGACAGATGGATGGATGTGTTCCTGCTCATGTCTGCAGCATTGGCGGTGCCATGGGGGTGGAACAGGGGTGGAGAGTGCTACATCAGGGGTGGGCAGCACAAAGGGCAGGGAAAAAATAAATATCTCCTGCGAAAGGTAGGAAAACATCCCCCCTTTTCTCTTCACACATCCAACCTGGACTGTTAATGAGGCTTTTAACAGGAAAGTGGGCCAAGCTCCTTTAGAAATCAGGCACAGCCTTCCCCTCTCAAATCTGTTCTCCAGAACTGCAAGGCAGAGGGATCTGTGTGGTTTAGGGGATCTGCACACCATGTCTGGGGCTTTTTAGGGTGGGTTTTGGGACCTGTGGGGCTGTGCACAGAGTCAGCCTTGCTGTGGGGAACAGCAGGGTGTGAGGAGGCTTCAGAGCTGTGGGAAAATGAAAGATTGAGCCCCTGGGGACTTGCTGGGCTTCCCCTGCTCCCACTCAGCCTCCAGGTCTCCCCTGCTTCGTGCACAGCTTTGGGAATTGGGCACCACAGAGGCTGGCACAGCAAGGAGCAGCCCCAGGGGGGTGGCTTGGGCAGGGGTAGAGGGAACAGTGTGGATGTTGTGTGGTTGAAGCTGAGCCCTCAGCAGGCAGAACCACGAGGGGATGGACGTGACTGTCCCTGGAGTCCCTGCAGAGAGGTTCTGCATTAACCAGCTGGCTGGGACAGGCCTTCTGTTGATGCAACATGTGGCTTTGGCTCTCCACAACCCAACCCCGCCTCCCCATGCTGCAAGACATGCCCTTGCTGCTTCTCTAAGGCTGTCTTTGGGAAAAAATGCTGGCTCCTGCCTGCACAGCATCTTGCTCCTCATTCTGGCTGCAGCAGGGACCCTCCATCTGTCCCCCAGCCCACTCTGCCCAGTGGGCTGCTCTCTGTGTGGGTTCAGCTTTAGGAGGCTCTGCTCCAGGCAAGTCAGCACTGCAGGAACCAAGATGCTGTTGTCGGGTTGATGTTTCAGGAAAGGCAGGAATTAATCATCTTCCAGGCACAAAAAATCCCAAAACATTTATGACTCAGGCCAGCAATTGCTCGAATTCAGTGCCCTTGTCCAAAACCTGCAGCTGTTGCAGTGCCTTCACTTGGGGAAGCTCCTTTGTCCCCTCTCCCTCAGTGGCTGGGCTAAGCTGAGCCAGCAGGGATGTGGAGGGGGGCAGGCAGCAGTCACTGCCTCACATCCCTTTGGAACCTGCTGCCTCTGAGCCCCTCTTTGCCCATCACCCCACCCTGGCTGTGCTCAGGGGTGCTGAGTTTGCTGCTGGGTCTGCACCTCTCCTTGGCTGCTGGGGGGAAAAGTGAGGGCTGGGAGGCTCCAGGGTGGGCAGAAAGACCTTGGGAATGGGAAAAGCACTGGGAGAGGTCTCATGTGCAAAAACAAGGCTGCCACAGGGCATTAACAGGGCACCTGCTTCCTGAATTGAGAGGCAGGTGAAGGGCTGAGACAAGCATGTGGTGTTTAGTGCCTGCTGGACACGGGTGTTCAACAGGCTCTGAGCTCGGCCAGGGGCTGTAACTGTGCCCAGGAAGGTTGATTGAAGTCCTGGCTCAAACTTTATCTGTGCCAAAGTGTAGGTGTTGAACTGCATGAAAGAGAAGAGAGCTGCTTTCTCATCTCTTTCCTCTGCCTCTTTTTGAATTTGGTTTTTTTTTTATTTTTTTAAATAGGTCAGGGTAACTGTAGGAGCAAGATTAGCAGGAGGAGTGGCATTGTGCTGGCCAGGGAAGGGGAAGAAGCAGTGGGAGGGCTGTGTCCTCATGCTGCAGGGTCAGCACAAGGGGTCAGGAGCCAGCAGGGCTCTGAGCAGCCACAGGGCACCTGTGGGTGGGGGATCACAAGGTGCTGCTGCCTTCTGGCCCCAGCTGGTTCTGATCCGAGCTGGGATGTGAGGACAGGGATGCAGAGCTGCTGGGTCCAGCCTGGCACCTCCGAGCAGCTCGGTGCCCACTCTTTGGTGGGGTTTGGGGTCTCGCTCCCTGTCAGGAGCGCTCTCAGGGAAACTGGAGCTGGAATTCTGTCAGCCGGTAAAACGGAGCGCGTCCGGACTCGAGACACGGGGCTGGTGGGATCTGAGCACACCTGGAGACACCAGGAGGGCTGGGGAGGGCAAATCACTGCTTCCAGCCTGCTGGGCTCCTGCATGAGGCTTGGCCAGCTTGGCACGGCACCTCCCCCTTGCTGAGGCAGAGCTGACCCTGTGAGGACACCCCTGTTTCCCTTTCCCCAGTTTTTCCCTTCCCTGTTCCTTACCCTCATCTTCCCACCCCCTCACCCCCCGCCCCAAACTGGCAATGAGAGCATGGAGGGAGGGCGCGTTTCCGCATGGTTTGACACTGTTCCCCCTTCCATCTGTCTTTTCCTACCCAGAATTTCCCTACACCCCGTCTCCAATCGATGATCACAAATCCATGGTGCAGCCGAACATCCCCACACCGGTGATTGGGGGCATAGTGGGAGGCGTCTCGCTGGTCCTGCTGGTGGCCGTGGTGCTCTTTGTGGTACTCCGGCGCCGGCGTCACACCTTCAAGGGTGACTACAGCACAAAGAAGCACGTGTACGGCAACGGCTACAGCAAGGCTGGCATCCCACAGCACCACCCCCCCATGGCCCAGAACCTCCAGTACCCCGACGACTCGGACGACGAGAAGAAGCCGGGCCCCTTGGGAGGCAGCACCTACGAGGATGAGGATGAGGATGTGGGAGGAGAGCGCAAGCTGGGCGGCCCCAAAGCCTACGAGGAGGATGCCAAGAGGCCTTACTTCACCGTCGACGAGGGCGAGGCCCACCCCGAACCTTACGACGAGAGGACACTCGGCTTCCAGTACGACCCCGAGCAGCTCGACCTGGCCGAGAACATGGTGTCGCAGAACGACGGGTCTTTTATTTCCAAAAAGGAGTGGTACGTGTAGCTCCACGCCCCTCTGCTACACACTCACACACACACACACTCACACACACGCGCTCACAAACACGCTCACGAGCGATGCCCTCCCTCCCCTGCATCCCTCCGAGCACACCCACGCACGCCCCGGCCCCGCAGAGACTTTTTGGATGCTGGGGGCCAGCGGGGAGGGAGGGCGGCTTTGCTTACTGGATCATTTTTTGGGGAGGGGGGCGGGGCTCGTGCGGGAGGGCGGGAGGTTGGGTAATTATTTTCTCTCGGTTTTTGGTTTGGCTTTTTAATTTCTCTCTTCGACGACTTTTCGTCCCCTTCTGTGGTGTTTGTATTGGTCGGTGGCTTAGGTGTTACTCTTTGCTTTAACGACTGTTGCCCAGCCTGTATATTACACTCTGTTTGTGTCTTCATGTCTCAGAGTGCCCTTCCCTCCCCGAGGCTTCCTCCTCCCACTCCCACCCCCCTGAAACACTGGAAATTTGTTTGTATGTTGTCTTCTTTGTTTGTTTTTTAACCTTGGGAGGGGGGCAGGTGGGCTGTCCGTAGGACAGAGGCCAGGAGAGTTTTATGGCAATGGAAACATAGGTGCCATTATCAGGTGAATGGATTTTGGGTTTTTTTTTTCCCCCAATCACTTTTTTTTTTTTTTCTGTGGGGTCTGGGTGACATTCCCATTGCCTGCTGCACACCTGGAGAGAACCACACTCAGTTTTTAATGACTCAATAAAAGGAAAATGAGGAGAAACAGGGGGAAAAAAAAGCCCTAGACCAAACCCCAGGTGCAGGGGCTGATAGCAGAGCAGGGAAACAAAACTGCCATTTTCCTCCTACAATTTATTATTGCCTGGCTTTTCATTTTTCTGTCTTTGTTTGAGTGTTCTTTTAAAGGAAAGAAAACGAGTATTTATTGCTGACACTTCTCCCCCCGTGATGGCTCAGAGAAAGGCTGGCTCTTTTTGTTCTTTGCTGTTGTTGTTGCTGGTACCAGCCACAGAGCAGTTCACTGGGGCACCACTGTGCCGGGCACATCCACTGGGGAAGGGACCAACTGAGGACACTTTGCTTCCACACATTCACTGCCTTCATCCCTGCTCTGCACACCCAGGCAGGGCAGGACCAGCCCCTGAGGTTTATTTTATTATACCACTAAGACTTAATTGTCATGCGTTTACACTTTATTTTTTATTTTGGTCAGAGCACAGGGGTGCTTCTCTCCTCTCTCTCTCTCTCTCCCTCCTAGCAACAACCCCAGCCCGTGGCTGCACCACGTAGGTGGCATTGATTGCCACTTTTCCAATATCACATCCCTCTCCTGAGCACAGGCTTGGCAGACAGGGTAGGAGGGATTGAGCCTGGGGTATTGATCTTTCCCTCCTTGCCTTGAGCCACGGCGTTGTGCTGGGGAGGTTTGGATTGCTGCTATCTCTGCTCTGTGAATAAATGGGATTCCAGACTTCAGGGCCCTCTGTCTCACACCGACCATCTCCAAATTAGATTCACTGGGTTGGGGCTTATTTTTCTTCTTGTGGGTTATATTTTTTTTTAATTTGATGTATAAATAAATCTTTTGTTTGAAAAGAAATCCCCAGTTTTCTGAGCTGTATTATCATGCACATCTAAAAATAGCAGGACTAATTCTCCTCCTGCCTTACCCGCTGGGTTTTGTTCCACAGCGGTTATCCTGCTGCAAAAAGGGAGGAGGATGGAGAGGCAGACCCACACAGATGAGTCAAGGTCAGATCTCTGATCCAGGCAGCCTCCAAAGCTTTCCTTTCCCGTGAGGTGCTCGGTGCAGACCACAGCCTGAGCCATGCCCAGCGTGCTCTGATTGCATTAGTGGGGTAGGGCAGTGGGCAATCCAATTGTGGGGCTGTAATCTCTCTGCTGTTCCTGCCAGCCCCTCAGGCTTCCTGGCTTCTGGCACGACAGCCACATGCCACAGGAAGGCTGCTCTGTGTCCTCTCAGAGCCAGGCCAGGCAGAGATTCCCTCGGGATCCCTCAGGCTGAACCGTCCCAGGTCCGTCCACTGCCACCAGGAGCACCCTGCTAGCAGGAAAGCCCCCAATAAAGGGAATAAAACCTCTTAACATCTCTCCAAATCACTGATTAGTGATGATTAGGGGTGGGAATGACTTCCCTCCAGTGCCTTTGGAGAGCAGCACACACAGGGCTTTGATTCCCCCAGAGGGAGAGCCTGTAATCTGACTCAGTGTGTGGTGCAGGGAGAATTCCCAACTAAATCCATGTCTGGAGTGGATAATCCTTTAGATCTGATCCCCACAGCCAGGATGGTGACAGTGCCTCCAGCACCAAGCTCTGGGCAGGCATCAGCAGGCACTGAGTGAGATCAGGGCACAGACCCTGCCCTGCAGATTTCCCCCAGGCCAGGCACACCCCATGAGGGGGTGGCTTTGGAAAAAAGAAATCCTTAATAAAATCTGCAGGGTCCAGCAGTGATTCTTCACATTGAGGCCACTGCTCAGGTCTGGCAAATTCCCACCAGGCTGACCCCACAGCTCTGTGTCCTAAAAAACAAAGGTGCAAAGGCTGGCAAGTGGGGCAGGAGGGCCTGGGAGAGGTCAGGGCTGTAGGGCTGTTCCCAAGTTCTGGGATCACCAAAGGAACCCTAAGAAATCTGCTTTGGGAGTTATTAGCTTGCCTTTGAAGGGGTTGTTTTCGGAGCTGTAGCTTCCTTGGCTTATTTATTGCCCATTCACACACTGTCCACTGAGTGAGGGCCCAAAAACCCAGTGGGAGCCAGGGAAAGGAAAGGAGAGAGTGGAGCAATGTGGGATTTCCAAGCTGGAGCCTGCGCACAATTCCTTTCCTGCTGCAGCACTTTTTCCTGCCCTTTTTGCACCAGCCCAAATTTAGGACTTAGCTCAGCCACTTACCTCCTCAGAGTGGTTCAGAAAAGGGGTCAAATGATCATTTTTCATCCAGAACCTGGAGTGGAAGATCCCTAGACAGCGTTGCCTGGCACAGCAGAGAGGCACCCTGCGAGTTCAAGGCTCAGTGCTGCATCCCTCTCATCCTTCAGCTCTTCAGCATTGCTCCCCTGGTGCAATTATCACCACAGCCATGAGAAATGCCACCTCTGTGCTGTCATTTGCTTCTTGCTGTCCCCTGCAAGGTCAGCTAGATGGCCAAGAGACTCTTGGGGTGGTAATTAGCCAAGTGATTAGCCATTAATCCATAGCAAGGTGGAGGAAAAAAGAAGTGTGGGGGAAGAAAATCAGATTGAAGCTTCATCTGAGAGCTGGTTTTGGTCCAGTAATAGCATCACTGCCTTTTCTGGGTTAAATTAGGGGCCTTGAAGGGAATTAGATGAGTTTTTCCAGCATCATCAAGCAGAAAGTGATCCCTGTTCCTACCTGAGTGCAGGGTGAGCTCAGGAGAGAGGCCCAAGTGGAGAACCACGTGCATCCTGCTCCTGGGGCTCCTGCAGGGAGGGAATGAGCTGGAGCTCAGCAGGGCTCAGCAGCAGGGCCAGCCTGGGCTGTTCTTTGCTCTGGTGATGGTGTCACCTGTCCCTTTGTGCCCCAGTTTCCCTCAGAGGGCAGATTCTGTCAGGCTGGGGTGCCACACATGAGCTGGGACACCTCTCTGGGACACCTCTCTGGGACCCTCAGGCTGCCTCAATGAAAAACCCCCTGCTTCTCCCACCCCCCTTTCATCAGAGGTGCTAAGGAGGTGGAAATGCCCTGTGGGACCTGGCAAGGAGTGGGAGCTTCCAACTGGGAGAGGGAAGCTGTCCACGGGCCTCCTCCTCTCCAGCTCGGTGCTAGGGAGCTGCTGCCCTGCAGGAAATGTCCCATTTCACACCAGTCCCAAACTGGTGTGGCCCCCCTGGCTGTGCCTGGCTTGGGTTTCTGCCTGGGGAGCTCCTCCACCCTGCTGGGGCTGGGTGTCAGTGCCTCATCTCCTCCCCTGGCAGGATCCTTGGCCAGGGAACAGAGACACCAGCCTGGTGCTTCTCCCTTTTCCAAGCCTCATCCTGGGTGGCAGAGCTTGTGGTACCCCAGGGAAGCTGAGCAGGCAGCGAGAGAGAGGTCAGTGACCCAAAATTCAGGTGAATTTGGGCCAATCCCCCATTTCCTGCCCGGTGTGAATGCAGGGAGCTGTACAAGCAAACAGATCTGTGTCACAGCCCACAACCAGCCTGTGCTTTATGTACAAAGACACCCCAGCTGTTCCCCTGCTGGGGCTTTTCTCTAGGATTATTCATTGCAATTCACCCTAGTGATGTTATTTTCCCTTATTTAATTACCAGGTTTGTTGTTTTTTTCCCCCTTGTTAAATCATTTTCATTCAAGCAGGGGAAAAAAAAAAAAAATGAAAAAAAAACAACCTGAAGATTTCCTCGTGAAATAAATCTACAAACTGAGATGCTTGCACCAAATTGACTGCAAAGACATGAGGGACAAAGGGAGCCATTTTCCTGATGTTGAGTCAAAAAGAAACACAACAACAGTTCAGCAAAAACCACGGAGGGTTAGGGAGAGAGAGACTCCAAAGATTGATCTCGAGGCAATTAGAGAAGGGAGAGTGATTGGAGCAGGGGCTGCTGCTCTGCTTGGCTGTTTCCCTTTGCTGTGCACAAGCACTCACACGCACACGCAGACTTTTGGGGTTTGGGGAGCAGATTAGATGGAGGGGAAAACCCCATAACCCTTGTGGGGCTCAGATGTGTCACTCCTGCAGCTTCCCCGTGTGGAAATGGGGGGATCCCAGCAGGTTAAAATCCACTTTAAAGTTTTTTTCCCTCAAGCTCTGCTGTTGCAGCATTGAAGTTTGGGGTCTGTGGGGACAGGGGACACTGCCAGCATCGTGTGGCTGCTGCCTGTTCTTTATTGGTGAGGTGTGAAACAGCTCCTCACCCTCCCCACCCCGCACTCCATCCATCCCCTTCACCCCAAGGAAATCTGCTGCCAGGCTGAGCTGTTCCCTGGGATCAGCAGGGGAATCCTTGGCACAGGGGGGGTGTGAAGGTCCTGGGTCCTCCCCATCGATCCCAAACTCACCCCAGAGTGGGACCAAGGGCAGAGGGGCTGGGGGAGAGCAGGGGGAGGAAAGCCAAGCCTTAAAGCTGAGCTTGGATTTGGGACCAGGGGGGTTTTCCCTGTGTGGCTCCCCCGGGGTGAATGTAAGGAGCACACGGAGTCAGATCCTCTGCTCTTGGTGGAGGGACTCTCGCTGAGGGTCTGGATTTTCTTTTCTTTGGCCTTTCTCTTTTTTTAAAACATGATTCCTCAGCTCCAGTGATTTTATCTCTCTTTTTCTTCGTCCTCTGGCTGTAATGATCATTGTAGAATTAAAACTGCAGACAGACAAACAAACAACCCCAACCCCACTTTTTTTTTATTTCCTTTTTTTCTTTTTTTTTTTTATTTTGTAATCTGTGTTGTAAGTGCTTTTGTAAAAAATAAAAAATAAAAATAATAATAATAATAATAATAATGTAATGGACTTTCATGATTTCGGTTTGGGTTTTTTTTCTGGTTATTTTTGTTGTTTTGGTTTTTTGGGTTTGTTTTGTTTTGTTTTGTTTTGTTTCATTTTCCATCCCTTGTAATTTGTTCATTTTGAGTCCTGGGTTGGGGGAGGGGGGGTATTTTCATGGTTATAATTTGTGTGGGTGGGGTGTTGCATCACCCTTCCTTTTACTTGTATAAAAAACCAATAGTGGCTGAGCTGTGGAAAAAAAAAATGTACTTTTTTATAAATAAAGAATTTTAAAAAAAGAGACTTTCTCCTTCTTTTTGGGGCATCCGTGGCTGCGTCGCCGTGCACTCAGTGACTGGGAGCTCTGAGGGGAATCACGTGGCACCTGTTTTCCAATGGTTTGGGTTGGAAATATCCCAGGATTTGCAGTATTTTTTGGAAATTCCAATTATTTGTATTTGTATTTTGGAAGGGGAGTTGCTTGCAGGTGAAGGCTGAAGGTTCAGGGTTGAGAGATCTCCAAAACAGCAAAGGGCTGGAGAAGGTGGACTGGGAATGACTGGGTTTGCCACTGGCATGGTGGTTTTGTGTGGAATTCCTGGACAGCAGATGCAGTGCAGGCTAGAGGAGGCTGGGAGTGCTTCCCTTTGTTGCTGTAAACAGTGAAATTCCTTGGCTGAGGCCCAAAGTTAACCTGAGCTCAAAAATAAATGGCTAGAAAAACACAGGGCAGAAAAATCCATCGAAAAATCTGTGAAAAGTTGGGACAAGTGTCTGTGGCTGAGGGAGTTCTCACTGCTGGCTGCAGCAGATGGGACAGGCTATTGGAAAAATGTCAATATTTCCCTAGAAATGTGGAATTAGCTGGTGGCAGGGCCAGGATGCAGAGACACTGGAGGATGTTTTATAGTGCCATGGTGATGGGGCTTCAAAACCCTCTGCAGGCTCAGGGGTGCTCAGGGTGAGCTCAGGGCATTTGATGCCTTGGGAAGGCTGAGCTAGAACAGAGACTAGATGGAGCTAAAGAATAAAGCAGGGATTTATTAAAAGGCCTCAATGGATGCACCTTGGGCAGCACAAGAGCCCAGCCAGGGCTGCACCCAAGATGAACCAAAATGGTCCCAAAATGAACCCAAGATGAACCAAAATGGTCCCAAAATGCATGAGCAGGCACAGGGGTCTCTCCCTTGGATCAGCTCTGCTCCATTTGCAGATTGGAGTTCATTGTCCCATTCCAGCTTTAGCCCATGCACTCCCATCCTGCTTGTTTTTCTCTCTCCAGCCCACGTTGTTTGTGCTCTTGGGGCTGAGATTTGGATCATTTGTCCTTGGTCCCCAGCTGGAGCAGGAATTGTTTTGTCTCCCTGCTCTGTGCAGAGCTCACCATCCCCTGATATGAAGCCCAGCCCCACACACTAAAGCAGCACAGAATGTGAAAAATAGAAAAGCCAAACCTGAGGCATCAATATCCCCATGTCCCTGTCACTGCTCCCTGCCTTGGCGAGGACACTTTGTGTGAACAGAGGCTGCAAAGGAAGCCTTGTTCCCAAAGACTGAGGCCAGGCTTTGGCCAGGGAGGCAGAGACAAGGCAGGCAGGAGACCAGAGGAAACATTTCTGCTGTCCTTGCACTGGTATCAGCAGCTCCTCTGCCATTCCTCTGGGAGAGTGGGATACTCCCTGGGAAGGGGTTTTTGCACCCAGCCTCAGCACGTGGGTGATGTGTGGGAGGCCTGAACCCAAATCTGAGCCAAACCCCAGAGCTGCCCAGCACAGAGGGACAGGGATGCTGACCCAAATTCGGATTGGAGCTGGAGGGAGAGGGGAATGCTCAGCACTAGTCTGGGAAGGAGTGGTTTGGTCCCTGGGGCTCGTGCCAGGGCAGCAGGAGGCTGGTGCCAGGCTGGTGCCCTGTGTGCAGCCTGGCAGGAGAACCCTCCAAACTCCTGTGCTGCTCATGGACCAGGGCTCTGTCACTGTGCTCTGGGAGGGATTAGAGAGAGCCCTGGGAATGCTTTCCTCATGGAAGAGGAGGAAAAGCCAGGCTCCAAGGTGACCAAGGGGATTTTTGACCTCTCTCTGGGCTGTGTCTATCTCTCCACTCGTTTTCCCCCTCTCATTTTTCCCCATCAGCCCTGGCAC
Organism: Peucedramus taeniatus; assembly: GCA_013400575.1. Taxonomy (NCBI): domain Eukaryota; kingdom Metazoa; phylum Chordata; class Aves; order Passeriformes; family Fringillidae; genus Peucedramus; species Peucedramus taeniatus. Next base: position 93,896 of record WBNO01008049.1, on the reverse strand, counting down.
CTGCTGGAGGTGCAGCTTTCCTTCAGGAGTGACCACAGCTCCTACAGAACCAGCTCCCAGCAGCTGCCTCAGCCTCCTGAGCCAACTCTGGGGGTGGGGAGGAACAAAAGGAGCCCTGCAGAGCTGAGATGGGAAGAAGGACAGGAGGGGCTGTCTTGGCTGGGATGAGCCCCTGGGAAATGCTGCTCTGCTTTCCCAGGCCAGGCCTAAAGAGTTCAGCGTTGATGGATAAAACTCACAGCCTGGGGCCTCTCCTCAGCAGCTCGGGTGTCAGAGGGCTGAAGGCAGCAGGAGCAGCCCCCCATGCAGTGCCCTCAAGGATTGGGTTTCTTTGGAACCAAGCAGAAACACGTTGGGGATTGAGGGCCTGGATCCCTTCTCCAAGGCACAGCTCTGCAGGATCCCCTTTTGCCCCCCCCAAAAGGGGCTGCAGAGCCCTCAGGAGCTGCTTCAGGGCAGGAGGAGATTTGTGGCTGTTGTGTGCACAGTGCTGAGTGGGATTCACCTCCCTGGGACTGGGAGATGAATGTGGAATTCGGGGCTGGAATGTCCCTGGTGGAGGTGCAGAGCCAGGTTCCCATCCTGGGCATTCCCTCACCAGTCCTGGCTGCCATGGGGTTTTGTTTCTGCCCAAATAAAGGAGTTGGAGTAGGATTTGTGGTGAGATGCTGCTCAGGGTAATCAGGGAATTTCCAGAGAACCTGCCTGATATCCCTGGAACAGACACCTGGGATTAACACAACACCCAAATCCAGGGGGATCTCCCAGGGATGCACAGAATCAGAACTGGAAGTGCAGGAGCCAAAGGGCTCCAGCAGACAGAGGAGGAGGCAGGGACTGGGAGATGTTAAACCAGTGAGGGGGCGCTGGAAACAGGTCAGGTCTCTGAAATAATGTGACCTTCAATCCCAAATTCCTTGTGAGGTGAGAGGCAAGCCCTGCTCCAGTTCAGCTCAGAGCACTCAAGGTCACACAGAGCCCATTAAATCTCCTCCAGCTACTGCTGGGTAAATGGAATCAAGAGAAACTCACAGTGCAGGCTGAATTTCTTGTAGCAACAAATATGTTTGATTAGGGTTGGGTTTGGTGGGTTGGTTTTTTTTTGGGTTTTTTTCACTTTCAAATTATTTGCAATCTCCAGTTTGATTTGTATGAACATATTTGTTGGAGGAAATTGCTTTATGCAAATGGATTCCAGCTGAGGGACCTGTGACACCAGAAGTGCTGTTGAGCCTCAGATGCCCTCAGTGGTGCCTGGCAGAAGGCAAGGGGGGCTGGTTCTCTCCTCCTCCTCCTCCTCCTCCAAACAAGGCATTTCACAGCCTTCCCAGACGTGTCTAGATGCAGCCTGGCTTTAAAGAGTATTTGCAGAACAAGGCTCAGCCTGTTAAAAAAAAAAAAAAAAAGAATAAAAAATGGATGCGTGTTGCACTGCTGGAATTTCACATCCTAGCGAGCAGAAATCAGAGAGCCAGGCTGATATTTTCACCTGAAATGTAGGGTAAAAAGTGTTGTGTCACCCTCCAGGGGCTGAATTATTGAAAGGCAGTGATTTATGGATACCTGCCATCCGAGCTGCTCCCTTCACCTCGGCAGCTGAGGTGAATGTGGCCTCATCTGACTAAGCCAGGCTCAAGGTGAGCTGGGGATGCTCCCTCCTCCACAGATTTCACAACTGCTGGACCAAACCCAGCTCCTGGCAGGAAGCAGGCAGAGGGTTTTGTCTGAATGGTTGGGAATTTTGGGAGGAAAACAGTTTGAATGTGAAGAGTAAATGGCCTTTTTCTGCCTCTGTGCAGAAGACGCTGTCCTGTGGTTTGCTGGGAAGCTCAGCACTGGCTAAATCCCGGGAGGTGATTGGGGATCAAATCCTAAGGGATCAAAGGGAGCTGTGAGAGGAAGGAGGATTCAGATTTTTGTGGTTTTCAAGTCCCTTTCCAGCCTCACCCTGAGTCCCAGGTGCATCTTCCCTCCCTCCACCCACCCTGAGCCCCACGGAGGGAGGCTGTGGGAACGTTTCCATCTCTCCCTCATCTCCCTGAACCCCCCCAAACTCCTGCCAGCCTGTTTTCCTCAGGGTTTGGAAAAGAAATTTGCCAACTTCACACCTGTCAGGTTTAACTGATTGCCCGTGGAGGGAGGGAGGGAGAGAGGGAGGGGAGGAGGGAGTCCATCCGTATGGCTCTGCTCACCAGGAGAAATTCCTCCATTCCCTGAGGAATAAATGCTTCATTTCCATCCTCACCCCACTGGGGCAGCTCCAGTGGCTGTGTCACCAGAACAACAGGCACTGGCTTCCTGCTGGCACACAGGTCTGTCCCCCCAGGGAGCTGATCCCACCCCAAAATGCTCGTCCTGGGGTCCATCATTCCCCCAGTGTGCCCAGCCCAGCTGCTGCCAGCTGTGCTCTGAGTGCTGCAGCTGTCTGGGGTTATGAATGCAGTGGGAATGGGGTGGGAATGCCAAGCTGGATAAACACTGCCCAGCAATAGTGGCATGGGGGGCTTTGCAATGGGGAGGGATCATAATTAAATAGAAATTAGTTACTTAAGTGGTCACTTCCTGGGGTTTCGTTGCCGTCCGATTAGCTGAACTTTTAATTTGCATAAGCAATAAATGTTTAATTATGTTATTAATATATTTGAGTTGAGGAGCTTATGGGGTTTTATAATTGGCATTTAACTAGATAGTTCCAGCATATTAACTGATGTTTTATAGCTCCGTGTGAGCTTCTCCAATTATAACTGACCTAAAAATTTGCTTGGAGGACCTGCCTTGAAAGTGTTACCTGAGCAACAGAACGGGGGGAGGTGAAGAGGAGGATGTTGGAGCCTTTCCCCAAAAGGAGCGACGTGCACAGACAGCTCTGCACCCTCCAGAGAGGCTCTGAGAGCCCTGTCCCATCCCCAGAATGTCCTTCCCTCGAGGCCCTGTGTCACAGAGGGGTCACCTCCCCTCTCCTGGCACCCAGCTGAGCCCAGAGGCTGACACCCAGCAGGGGACTGGGGTGGGGAGAAGGAGATTTGGAGATGGGGAGGGCTTGTCCTGGGTGAGGGGCTGACCTTGTGACTGAGCAGTTCTGGCAGCTTCTGTGTTCAACTCCCAAATCCTGTCAGTCATTCTAAATCTATTTCCCATCCCGGCTCTGCGCTTGCTTTGATGACATGACTGGTTTAGTAGGCAAAAAAATGACATTGTGCTTGACTGACAAGGCCCATTTCCCATGAACCTCACAGACTGGCATTGATTATATTCCTGCCTTTTAATTCTTTATTACCTGGAGCTTGTGTTTGCTTTTTCCATGGTGCCAGGAAATCACCCTGTAGGATTCAAGTTGTTCTCTGTGCCCTCCTCCATTCTGCTGGAATTTAACCTCCTCAAATTTAACTATTCTAACAAATAGTAAAAAATCAACAGCAGTGAGTTTGGAATCTCCTCAGCTGAGTCTTTCAACCCCTCTGTTTGCTTATAGTAAGTGGAGTATCCAAGGAGATGCTGTCCAGCAAGCTCCTCAGCCTTGCCATCCTCAAACACAGGGAAATTGTTTTGTCATCTCAGAAGCCACAAACAAAAGTGTGCCAGTCTCCAGAGACAGATCACGAGCAGCTTTTCAAATCCTGTGCCTTTTCTGAGTAATTCCAGCCCTCTTGACCACATCCACCTGCTGGAGTGGAACAGTGCAGGGCTGTTGTTTAGTCCTGTTGTGTCCCCAGGGTAAGCCTGGCTTTTGTACCCATGGCCTGTCCTTCAGCTTCTCTGTCCTGACTGATTGCTCCCTTTCCTGCTTTTCCATTTGGAGAAGGGGGGAGCTCCCTGTCCAAGCTGAGGAACTCCCAGCTGAATGGGTAATTATCGGTGCTTTTATCATTTCAGAAGTCAGGTGAGGTGGGAAGGTGTGGGAGAAGCCTTTCAATGCCATTAACAGGAGGGAGAAATCAGGAAAAGGGTCGGGAAGGTGAAGCCTGAGTTGTTTTCTGCTCCACGTCCCTCTCCTGGAGCAGGATTGGGTGGGGACAGCTGGGGACACCAGGACAGGGACGGTGACAGTCCTGGAAGGTGTGTGAGGGGCAGGAGGGGAGGCAGCAGCACCAGAGCCACAGGAGCATCCAGCATCTCCATCCTCACACATCTGGCAGCTCCCTCCCTGCTCCAGGAGGCTGGAGAGCCGCTTTTTGGTCTGGGTTGCTGCACTCTCAGGGGTTTTTGGGAGAGGAGAGAAGGAAGGGGGTGTGAGGAGCAGCCCTGAGCCCTCCCTGCTCCAGGAGGGAAGGAAGACCTGTCCCCCTTTCCCTGCCCATGCACTCCTGGCCAGGTGACAGTGAAGCAGAGCAGCTCCTCCCCACCCTGCCGGGCATCCCCTGGGTCCCTGAAGGCGGATGCAAACGGGAGGTGAGCTCATCCTTTGGAGACATGCAGGACACAGCTGCCCGCTGCTGTAAACACCCCCACGGCAACAGGAGACAAACACGGCCCGGGGCACACGGCCAGGCAGAGTGAGACGTTCCCAGGAGTGCTGCTGGGGATCGTTGAGCAAATTAACTCTATTAACACAAATGATGAGAGTCTGAGCTGCAGTTCCTGTGCCTTCTATCTGACAGAATTCATCTGGTGGCTGCTTGTAATAGCGTGACCTTAATGGACTCATCAAGGGAGCAGGGCTCTATCTCTGGCTGAACATGGGTTTGGGAGCACGCTGTGCTCTGGGCAGGCTGCTGAGAGCAGGACAGGAACATTCTGGTGTAATGGGCTGCAGGATCCAGCCCCTCCATCCCTCCAGGAGAGGCAATTTCAAGTGTCATCACCTCCTCGAAACTGTGCGGCAGAAGAAATAAATTACTAAAGGGATTTGATTGTTCATTACTCTGCCAAGCTGCAAGGAAATGAAGCAGAACTAAAATTAAGGGCTGCAAGGCAGAGGAAATGCCAGACAACATTTCCCTTCTTCTCCAGGGCTCATCTTCTTCCCCAAAACAGGCTGGGGTGCTCCCCATCCTGCAAGTCCTGGTTGTGGGAGGCAGAGGGGTCTGCAGGGTTGGCCAAGCAAGGTGGGAAGAGGGCAGGAGAGTTTGGGGTGGATCAGTGGCAGCAAGGTTGTGTTTGCCCCCTCTTTGCTGGAGAAGAAAATCCAGCCCAGGAAGAGGAATCTGTGGTGGAGTTGCCACCAGAGTTCTGCAGAATCCTCATCCCTGCTGGATCCCGTGGGGTCAACACCCTGCTCCCACTGCTGCATCCAAACCCCATCCTCGTTAGTGGCCAGTGGCAACATAAAAAGGGAGGTCACCAGGGGCTAGGGCCACATTCCAGACATGTTTTTGTGGCCAGCAGCTCTTTAACCAGATGTCATTTAACCAAGGATGGTAATTCCTGCAGGAGAGGGAAGGAGAAGGACAAACTGGTCATTACTGGAGAGAGCCCTGCATGGCAAAGCCATTCCCTGCTGGAATGTGTGTGAAATCCCCACTAAAGCCAAGCACATCCCAGTGTCCACTTCAAAGCAGGCACCCCAGGGAGGGCTGGATCCACACATTGCACTTCCAGGCTCTCCCAAAACCTCATCAGAGGCTGGAGAGAGGCTTGAAAAGCCTCAAAATGCCAGTTGGGCTGGCAAAAATGACAGAGGGAAGGAAAAGTGGTCAGGGATCTTCAGGGGATGCTGTGATCAGTACCCAGAGAGGGGAATGGCCGTGCTGGGAAGGAGCTGAGCACCCAGGGGATACCCAGATTTCTGGGCTTCAGTGCAGGGAAATTAGAGAGGGAATAGAGGGATTCCCACTTGTGGGAGGGAGAGAAGGGACAATGCAGAGGGGTTGGGGAGTTTGTTTGTTTAACCACCCTTGGGGACACTGGTTTTGCCCCCATCACACACTCAATAAAAGCAGGATGCTCCCAGCACCCTCTGCAGGGAACAGCAGCAACGTGTGGGAGGTGAGCAGCACATTTTGGGGGCCCAGCCTGTGCAGAGGGGGATTTCCAGGGAAATGAGGCATTGTCAGGATCGCAGCCATGCCTTGGCACTCGCCTGTGTGGTGGCTGATTGTGTAAGTGAGAGTTACATCAACAAACACCCTGATGGGAGAGGCTGTGATGGCTCTGAAAATTCCATTTGACTTCTATCAGGGCACGGAGGCAGAAGAGCAGCTCTGCCTTTGTTTTGGTGTTTAACCTTTAGCTGGCTGTGCTGCAAAATGAGGAATAGGTCAAGATTATCTCGAGTCAGGATGTTCCCTGCTGTCAGATCTTTGTAGGCTTTCAAACCTAATCAGGAGGAAAGGAGACCTAATCAGGGGAGCAGGCAGCATCCCTCAGCCAAGGACATCCTGGAACCAACAAGTTTTAAGGATGTGGTAGGAGAAGATATTGTCTATCAGTGGAACAGACAGCAGATAGCATCTCTTACTCCAGGACCTCCTGGAACCAACAAGCTTTAAGGATGTTTAACAATCAAGATGTTGATGGATGTCTGTGTGGTAAAACATTCAAGGTCCATGCATCCTGTAATGAACTATCCTCATTATAATATTGAAAATCACATCACAAAGGCCCTGCCCAGGTGAAAACTCTTCCCCTGAGCATGTGCAGAAGTTTGCTGGGGTTACATAACTGGCATGGGAATTACTGACATGATGCTTTTGTCTCCAAGTGAAGCCCAGACACTCTCCCTGCTCACAAAAGCCACCTTTCCTAACCAAATCACTCCTGTTCCCCAAGCTGAGGCCCAGCTGCCCCTGTTCCTGTCCCAGGATGAGCAGCCCTTGGCGACAGAGCTGGGTCTGGATCCTGCCAAGGGTTAAGTGGTGCTGCAAACCACAAATTGATGTGGAATGTGGGTTTGTGTTTGCACAGGACAGAATTTCACTGTGAAGTGCAGCTTGGTCACCTCCACCTGCAGTGAGGGAAGGGTCTGAGGGGGCCTAGGTGGGGACAGAATGAGCTGCTGTGTTCCCCTTCTCCTCTCCCCTTCAAACCAGGATCAAAGCAGGGGCTGTGAAGGGTTTGGACCCAGGGGATGAAGGGCTGAAGGCATTTAAACCTCACACACTCATGGTCCAGTGCTGCTGGTGCAGCTTTCCCAGCCCTCCTTAATCCTCCTCTCATCCTCTGGGTGCTTGGCTGTCCCTGGAAGGGATTCACTGAGAGCTCACAGCCCAGAGAGCAGCCCCCAGAGAAACCCTCCCCACTCTCCTCCCTCAGACTTCAGATCCCTTTAAACCCCCAGTGCCTTGCCAGCCCCGCTGTTTATCCTCCCCTTTGCCCCATCAGCTCCTGGGAACAGCTTTCCATTAACCCTTTGCAAACAAAAGGCATCACAACAAGGCTGGGAACCAGCTTGTGCCTGGGGGTGTGTGTTCTACTGGAGCGTGTCTCAAATTAGCCAATCCTGCTCCTGCCTTCAGAACCAAGCCGGGGAAGTATTTGTTCTGCCAAGCTTTTCAACTCGGTTTAATTTAGCTCTGTGAACTTGTCTCAGGCTCCCTGGAATGTGTCAGGTGGGGTGTATTATAAATATGCATCATCTGAGCTCATTGTCTTGCTCAAAGGACCAGCAGGCAGAAAGAGTCCAGCAAATGTCTCCTTCCACCAGGTCACGGTGACAACCCAGCCTGGGGACAGGCTTGGTTTGGGCTGGCACTGGCTGGGCACAGGGTGCTCTGCTGGAAATGCTGTGAGCAGGGCTGGATGGAGCACTGAGGTTGCATTAAATCCAGCAAGGCTGGCTGCTGCAGGAGCTTCAGAGCTGCCAGCACAAAAGAGAAGGATCCCAATCCCTTCCCGTGGCTGTGAGCAAGGCTGAGCCCCTTGGCCAGCCAGCCATGAAATAGATGGGGATTTGCTCACTGTGGGGAGGTGATAAATGGAAAGGGAACCCTGCTTTGGAGCTGGTTAGGGGTGCAGGCAGATCCTGGAGCAGAGGTGTTGTGTGTTGTTGTGGTGGTTTGCTGGGAAGCAAAGAGGGATCAGGTTGGATTTAGGAGGGGGCAGACAGGAGAAGGGTGTGCAGCTCTTATGGAACAAATTAGCTCCACTCAGAGCTGCTGTAAACCAGCCCTGAGACTGGCCCAGCTTCCAGATTCACCTGGGGGATGCAGGTCAGTGCCTCAGCAATGAGATGGGGCTCAGGCTCTCCTTGGGGCAGCTGAATTCAGGGCAGACAGCCAGAACAGAAAAAATACCAGGCTGAGACCCAGTCATCTCCCCCAGATGAAACCTTCCTGCCTGCCCAGACTCCAGCCCACAGCTCTGCTCCTCCCCAGCTGCTCAGGATGTCACTGTGGATGCACAAAGTGCAGAACAAGCTGTGGGAACCCAGCTTTACAAAGCCAGTCCCAGACAGGCCCAGACCCTTGGTGGGGATGCAGCATATCCCACTCTCAGGTCCTGATCCCAAGAAGAGCTAGGCTGCTTCATGACCCAAATGACCCAGTAAGTGTCCCAGTAAATGTCCCAACAAATGTCCCAGTAAATGTCCCAATAAATGTCCCAGCCACTCCAGTAGCTCTGAGGAAAGAGACCTCACTTCTAAAAGTGTGACAGAGCCCATCTCCCCGTTCCTCTCACAAATTCCTCCACACCAAGAGCCAGTGAGTCATTCCTGCTCTGCCATGGCCTCCCCTGGATGCTTTCCATGGATCCATCTCTGCCTGGCTGCACGCTGCCTTGGGGAACATCTTTCTTGCTCTCCTGCAAGCTGCTTGTCCCGCTGTGCCTCACTGATTATTGACTGCTGCCACACTGTGTCACCGCCGGGATGGCTCTGTCCCTTTGTCCCTTGGGATGGCTCTGTCCCTTTGTCCCTGCACTGGGAAATGCTGGCCTGGCTCTTGGCAGCCAGTCAGGGACAGAGCCACCAGCCCCGAGGCTGTTTGGGCTGTTGGGACAAAGGGTTTGTCACAGCCAGTGCCATCATCTCAGTGCTGTGACCGAGCCTGGGCGTCCCGCTGGGACACACATCCATGGCTAGTGGGACACATCCATGGCTAGCAGGAGGGACACACAGCCATGGCTAGTGGGACACATCCATGGCTAGCAGGAGGGACACACAGCCATGGCTAGCAGGAGGGACACACATCCATGGCTAGCAGGAGGGACACACAGCCATGGCTAGCAGGAGGGACACACATCTGTGACTAGCAGGAGGGAAACACATCCATGGCTAGCAGGACACACATCCGTGGCTAACTGGAGTGACACACATCCTCGGCTAATGGGACACACATCTATGGCTAGTGGGTGAGACACACATCCACAGCTAATGGAACACATCCATGGCTAGCAGGACACATCCACGGCTAATGGGACACACATCCCTGGCTAGCGGGACACATTCATGGCTAGCAGGAGGGACACATATCGCTGGCTAGTGGGACACACATCCCTGGCTAGTGTCATCCCTCCTTCCCTGGCAGCTGGGAGCGGCTGGCAGGTTGGAATGGGGTTTAACTGGGCTGTGGGGTTGGCAAATTGGCTATCAGCCCCTCAGAATGGTTTCACTGGGAATTTGCTATCAGCCCCCCAGAATGGTTTCATTGGGAATGGCTATCAACCCCCTAGAATGGTTTCACTGGGAATGGTATCAGCCCCCCAGAATGGTTTAACTGGGAATGGTATCAGCCCCCCAGAATGGTTTCACTGGGAATGGTATCAGCCCCTCAGAATGGTTTCACTGGGAATGGTATCAGCCCCCCAGAATGGTTTAACTGGGAATGGTATCAGCCCCCCAGAATGGTTTCACTGGGAATGGTATCAGCCCCTCAGAATGGTTTAACTGGGAATGGTATCAGCCTCCCAGAATGGTTTAACTGGGAATGGTATCAGCCCCCCAGAATGGTTTCATTGGCCCAATTGGTGCAAAGTTCTTCCTCTGCTGGCGGCTCCTCTCGGAAAGGCGCGCACGCCATCAGGTGCCTGGGAATGATGCTTTATGGAGAGATAACCATTCCCTCCCTTTCCTGTGTCTGCCTCCATCTCCAGAAGAGCCGTGGGAGAACAAAGTAATGAACAAAACAGCTCTGAAAGAGACTGGGGGTGGGACGCCCTTCTTTTCTCCTTAATTGTAATACTGTGAATTAATTCAGCTTCCAGCAGGAACGAGGAGTTTCCCAGCAGCCCTCAGACATCCAGATAAGGCTGAGCTGTTTGTTGAGCCCCTCTGGGTTCTCTGGTACCTGCCTCACTGCCAACTGCTTCACACAAACTTTTTTTTTCTCTTTTTTTTTAATTTTTTTTTTTTTTAGAGTTTTAAATTGTTCAAGCGTGACAGAGCACGGGGGTTTGCATTCTTAATTGGCAAAGCCTTTTCCCACTCCCGTCTGGAGGCCCCTGAGCTGTCCTGCCAATTTATTCTGATCCTGATTCACAAGCCTTGCAAACATCTTCCCAGGGCTGCCCAAAAGCCTTGTCAGTGGAACTGAATCCTCATCTGGCACTTCTGGGCATCTATTGAGACTCTTCTGGTGTCCTCCTATGACTTGAAACGTCCCTTTTTGCAGCCACCCTCCCCTCCAGAAAAGCCCCAAACTGTACCAACCACAACTCTTCCCCAGGGGGAAATAAACAATGAATATAGATTAAAAAATAGGTTAAAAAGGGGAAAAAAAAAAAGTAAGAGGGAAGAGCAAGCATGAAGGAAGGTTTCTCTCTAATTCTCATTTTCCTCTATCCTGGGTACTTTCCTGCTCTCTCAGGACCTTCTTCTCTCATTTATCTTCCTCACCTCTTCTTGCCAGCAATTAGCTCTGTCACCTCTGCCATCTCCCTGCCTGGGCCCCTGCTAAAGCCATGACCAGCACTTTGGAGTGGCTCAGGTTGTCCCCAGCAAGGCGAGCTGCTCGTGTAGGGGCAGGGTTTGTTGTCACAGGGCTGTGCCACGCTTTGGTGCTGGTCCCTGCAAGGCCACACAGCCCTGGGATGGGCTCTGACCCTGGGATGTTCATACAGAGAGCCTGGAAAGGAGGAGGGACTCTCATGAACACCCAAATATCTGCAATTCTCCTTGTGCTCCTTCATTCTTTCACTCCCTTCTTCCCCTCACTGCCCTGCATTCACCTCTCCCCCTTCTGCTGTATTTCCCCCCCTCTCTAAATTTTCTCAGCCCCTTCCTGCTATCACCCAGCCTCACCTGAGTTCCTGGAGATCCATTTTATTTATTTATTTCCTTTCCCTCTCTCTCCTCCCACCCTTTTCCCCCTCCACACTCCTGATTTACAGCAGCAGCAGGAGGCTGATGTTCTCTGCTCGTTCTCTGCTCGGTCCCTTCCATCCCGAGAGCCATCAGGGGCCAATTTATCACAGAAATGCCCCAGCCAAAGTGACTGGGACATTCTTTACAGCCACAATCCCGAATGCTGGCCTGGGGGGGGGTGCTCCATGGTGAGATGTCAGCTGTGAGAGAGCTGTCTGCAGGCTCAAATATTATTTACAAGGTGTTGTGGCTTATGGAGGAGGGAAGGCAAGAAAAGTGGCTGCCACCACGGGTTCTGATGGCTCCAGCATCTTGCCACCAAAGAAACACAGCTTGGAGCTCTTCATTAAGGAGCAGGGGAAGGCAGGGGGAGGGTGGGATGCTGACACATGGAGTGTCAAAGTTTGGCAGGAGAAAAGCAGGATTTGGTGGGAAAGGGAATGGAGCATCGGTGTCAGAGCAGTTCCCAGGGTGAATTCCTCAGCGTGGGGCTGGGAGCTCCAGTGCTTTGTGCAATTTGGGATGGAGCAGAGCAGGGGGGGGTTCCCAGGGAGATGTTTGCACACCTCAGTTCACTCCTGGATGACAGCAGCAAATCTGAGAGCTGGGGAAGGCTGGCTGGGAGGGAGATCTGGGAATACTCTCTTGGAAATGATCCAGCACAGCCCTTTGAGATTGCACCTGGCACAGGGGGCTTCAGGATAAACAAGTGCTGGATCCATGGAGGTGAAGTGAGAGTAAAATGCAGGTTTTTCACCCTGAAATGTCCTGGATTCGTCATCCTGTGTGGTTTGGGAATGTGTGCAGATGTTTTATAGCCACATACATTTCGTTTTACTACTTTGCACATGGAAAGTGGGCCTAATTCCGAGGCCTTGGGGATGGGTAGTTTAGGGGAGATTCTGGTACCCAAAGCCAAAACTGTTGCAGAATAAGATCCATTAGCCCAATCTGGTCTCTAAAAGCAGCCAGTAGCCAGGGCATTAAGGAAAGTACAAAAATTAGATGTGACAGACAAGTTCTACAAAGCCCCTTGTTCCCTCATCCCTGTCTCGCTCCCCTCCCCTGAATATCTTTTCCTCCTCCTCCTCCTCCTCCTTCTTCCTCCATCCCAATTATCTCCTCCTTTCATCACTGCCTGAGTTGTAAGTACAAAGTACCAATTAGCTAGTTTTCAAGTTTAATTAGGTTGGAAGGTAGAGCAAATTAAATCCTTTTATCGCAGGTTTCAAAGCGCTTTCCCATCGGGATGGGTTTCCTTTGGATGAGGCCCGTGTTTGTCACCAAGGAGCTGGCCCAGGTCACCAAGCAGGGGATGAATGCAAGATTGGTCTCCCTCCTGTCCCTAAATCCTGCACTCAGGACATCTCTTTTTTGGAATGATTTGGGGTGCACAAACCTCTGCTCCACCTCAATCAATTGAGCATTGCTCCTTAGCTGGTTTTAAGAACATTCCAGCAGCACCAGGAATTCATTGAGGACACTGGGACAAAGCCCAGCAGAAGGCTTTCAAAATACTTCAACAGTATCAAGCAGCAGGCCCACATGAATGCTTGGAAGCACCTTTATTCCCTAAACCCTTCTTCCTTTGAGGCCTGAACAAAGGCAGGAAAGCGGATCCAGGAATAAACACCTGAGGATGAAATTGCAGAGCGGACTGAGGAAGTGTTTAACTCTTGGAGACACAATTGTAGCCACAATTGGAGACACAATTTCTGCTCCTCTTGAGCTCTGAGCAGTGCCTTTCAATACGATCTGGCTCCCTCCATGGAGCTGCTGGACAGGGACACTCAGGAAAGCTTTGGGATTCACCCTCACCTTTGCTCCTGGAATCCCTGGCGCTGCCAGCGCCACCCCAGCCACATTTTTGCTGTTCTAACCCTCTCCCCTGTGCTTCCCTGTGTGTTGCAGACAAGCCACTACCTCAGAGTGCCCCCGGAGGCATCATCGGGATCGTGGGAGGCGTCATCGCCGCCGTCTTCATCATCGGCGTGGCCGTCACCGTCATCATCGTCTACAGGCGGCAGCAGAAGAGCCGCTCCGACACTGACAACGACCTGTGAGTAGCAGAACCCCTGCCCACCCAGGGTGCAGCTGCTGTGGGCACGGGGGACAGCACCTCTGGCCCTTCCTCTACCTGCACGACAGGAGAACGTGGTGGCAGAACGTTTTCCTGTTTCCTCTGTCTCATTTCTTTGATCCGCTTCCCTTCCTTGGGGTTTCCCAGTGCTTCCCATCCTGCTCTCTCCTGTTTCTGAGCTCTTAGCACAAGCCTGAAGTGGGAGCTGGAGCACAGGGATGCTCCTCCAGGTGCTGGGATTGCTGTGGCACGTCTTTGGGGCAGAGGCTCAGTGCCACTGTCCCCCTCCGTGGGTAGAGGAGGATCCTATTCCTCCTTTCCCAATGGCTTCAGGCTCCTGAATGACACTGAATCACATCCTGCCATCAGAGAGGGGTTTCTGGTAGGCCCTGAGCACCTCTAAATGCATCCCAAAGAGTCTGGAAGGGGTTCACATCCACCAGCATTGCAGTTTTGGACCTGTGGGTGACATAAACTCTGTCAACAGCAGGGACAGAGGCCACCACAGAGGCTTCTCTTTGGAGCTGGGCTTTGCTCTGCCCAGCACAGGGCAGCAGAGATCCCAGGCAGAGAATTGAGTAGTGTGGAGGTCACTTTGTGCAGCAGGAGCCTCTCCAGGAGCATTTAGCCTGGGCTCTGCTGAACAGCTCTATCTTATCACCAGCTCTTCACCCCCTCCTTTCCCTCCCTTCCCACCTCGCAGGGGAGGCACGGAAAGCCCAGCACCCAGAGGTTGCTTTCATGCTCCCCCACCCTCCACCTCATTGTTGTTACACCTTGGGCACATTTTGTGCTCCATTTAATCCCATTTGAGAGAGGGCACTGGAGGATAGCAGGAGAGGCAGGGGAGAGGAGCGGGGGGAGCGGCGGGAGAGGCAGAAAGGCACACAAACAACAAAAACCAGCACCACAAGGTGAAATTGCATCAACAGCAGCGGGCCTGTGATCAAGATGCATTCTGACAATCCACTTCCCACAATGGCCCTCCACCAGGCTCAGGGAAGAGCCACTTTAGCTGAGAATAGAAACACAACCGTGCCCGGCTCTGCCGAGGTGCTGCCTCTATTGTGGAGGCTGATCCTGAAGGTAATAACATTTCTTTGCTGTGGAGCCATGAAGTCAATGTTTTACAGAGCCCCTGGGACCTGTTCTGCCCTCCCTGCCACCAGCACATTCCAGTCCCACGCTGGAATCCAAGGGAAGGCGCCCATCTCCATCAGATCTGCACGGAGAGAAGGGAGGGGGGCAGCCAGCTAATTAGTGGATCAGAGTTTTAATAAGTTTTGTAAAAGGATTAGACACATCTGTGCATGTGAACAGAATGTGCAGAGACACTCTCTGGGCTGGGATTATCGTGGCTGCCAATCCCTGCGCTCTGGGGTAAGAGCTGATCCTTGGCGAGGGTCAGGGAGGAATGTCCCTGCCTGGCAGAGCATGTCCATGAGGAGGATTCAAACTCCTCCTGGGAAGCTGTGGCAGGGCTGCCATCCCAGAGAAATGCCAGGCTGGAGCTGGCATTCCCTCGTTATCACTTTCTGGTACCTCACGGCCACAACACAAACACCTCCCAAGGGATGGTTTGCAGCCATTCCTGAGCAGGTATCCCATGCACTCTGCCACGGGGATTTGCCTGGAATAGGCACAGAATGCCAAGAGGGAGTTTATTTCCATTAATGATTCTGATTGGGGTGAGCCAAAGGGCACGGGGGAGTTCCTGAGGATAATCTATGTGATTGTATTGGCAGTTTGGTGACAAACACAATCAAATCCTTGGGCACATCAAAGCAGCAGAACCTTTTCTCCTGTTCTCTACTCAGCAGCCTCTTCTTTCCCTGCAGGACTGATCTCCCTCCAGCCCACAAACCTGCCCCTCCACCAAAGAGGAAACAGGACATGAAAAGCCACCTGACTCCAGAAGACATCCAGGTAAAAACCTGCAAATTCCTGGTTCTGGCATGGAAAACCGATCCCAAGCCGGGTCCACAGTGCCTGGATTTTGGGAAATGGGGGTTGCAAGAGCAAATAAGTTCCTGGCTTGAGTTTGAGGGGCAGAAAGTGAGGATTTTTCAAGGCCAGGTTGGATGGGACTCTGAGAAACTTGGTCTAGTGGGAGGTTTGAACTAAATTATCTTTAAGGTCCCTTCCAACCCAAACTGCTCTATGACTCTGATTCTATGACTCTGTGACTTGTCCCCCCAGCATTCCCAGAGTCTAGCATTAATTAGAAGCTGTAATTTGGGTTCTGCTCTGCCCCTTTGGTGGACATTGAAGTCTGAAGGGGTTGGTGTTTGGTTGTGGTGTCACCTGAAGCAGAGCTTGCCCCAAGCTGTGCCAGAGGATAACCCCTGCTCTTCTCATCCCTCTCCCCTCCCCTCTACTCCAGGTTGTTCACTTGGACAACATGAAACACGAGGAGGAGATCCAGAAGTTCCCTCTGCAGACTCCCTACTATGACATGGCAGCCCCCGAGCCCTCTCCCTACAGTGACAAACTGGTAAGGAGCACAGGGTGACAGTGGCACTGCCTGGCACCTCAGCCCAGCCTCACCTGGCACACAGGACCCTAAAAAATCAAGATCCCCACCATCCACAGCCCGGGATTATCCCATCCTGGAGGAAAGCAGCCTCCACACTGTGATCTCAGCTCACCCTAATTCAGCTGTCCGTAGATCCTAGAGCTTTTATGGGTAAAATGCCCTGCCCACCCCAAATTCTGTACCTGCAACCCACCTTCCCCACCTGGGCACTCCTCAGCTCCTGCAAGGAGCCCTGCCAGGGTTTGCAGCTGAGGGAAGCAGCAGTGAGAGCTTCACAAAGCAATTATCTGCAGGGCAGAGCGTGCCAGCGTTTGACTCTCACTTGACAACAACAAGTTATTTAAACCCTTTTTCCTTTTTTTTCTGGAGTGTGGATTTGCTCAGCCTCAGATGGGGAGATGTTAATGTGAGGCAGCAGCAGCGGGGAGAGATTAAGGGTCAGGAGGAGATGCTGGCAGTCACATGGGAAAGGCTGGTTTGCAAGGAGTGAGGAAATGTTAGATGTGAAGGTGTAGGGAACAGGAAACAGGTAAGATTGGAGTAAGTTTTTGATGAGAAAACAGAAAACCATCCCCTTCCCAGGCCTTGGACAGCATCCTTTCCCTCCCTCACCCCATGGCATGGGGATGCTCTGGGTTTTTTTATCCATAGCAGACAAGATATCCCAATGTAAATCCTTCAGGTCTCTCCCAAACTCTTCCTCATGAGGAGTTCAGAGCACTGCACACCCAGCCTGGTGCTTCAGCAGAGTGAACTCCCTGGCTGCAGAAAGGTCTAGAAATACCAGACTGGAGTAATTTTTTATGAACAGCACTAATTATAGCCCAGTTCATCCTAGTGTGACCCTGCCATGTGCAGATAATGGAAGGACAGGGCCCAGTGACCTTTGGCTGGCACAAGCCTGAAGGCAGGCAGATGCCAAGGGCGTTGGAAATCAAAAGCCACAGTTCTGTGCTGAGCCTGGTGGATTGATCCTATTTACTTCATCCCTAAAGGAAAACTTCCCCTTGGAGCCCTCCCTCAGTCCTGGGGCTGGTCCCCAGCTCTTTCTAATCCTTGCTGAGTTTTAAATGAAACACAGGATGTTGGAGCTGCTTGAAAAGCATCTGAAAGCTGAATTTCAGGCGAGCGGGAGGATGGAGGAGCTCATTTTGGGAAATAACGAGCAGTCAGTTAATTAAGTGGCAGAGTTAGTGATGTGAGATGGGGCCTGATGGGTTGCTGCTCCGTAACCATGGCAACAGAGTTTGCTGCTCTCAATCCTGGCCGGAGAAGATGCATTTCCCTGTCCCACGCCTGGCACCGGCTGCTCCTCGCCCGTGGATTCAGCCAGGAGGTGACGGGCACTGGAGCTCTCCTTTCACTCAGCCCACCAAGAGCTGGCTCTGCAGCAAGGACGGGGTGTCTGGGGGACTCCAGCTCTTGGCACGGGCCTGGCACAGCTGTGGCAGAGCCCTGTCCCTGGCCAGCATGCCTGGCAGCAGCGCCAGGCTCACCCAGCACGTACCTGCGCCGTGCTCTGGCTCCCTGCCCCAGCAGCAGGATGCAGCCTGCTCCCATTCCTTGCTAAATCGCTGCATCCTTTGGGCAGGCAGCTGGCTGCTGGAGTTTGGGGCTGCCAAGGGAGAGAAGGGTGTCCTTGGCTGCCAAGGAGTGCTGATTTTGCTGGATTCTTCCCAGATCACACAGGCAGGACGTGCTGCCTCGGCCAGGCCGGGGGTGGGTGGTGTTGTCCTGCCACGCTTTGCAAAGGAACAAGATTTGCCTTCCTCCCTGCGGGGGAAAAAAGTGACTTGCATCACTTTTTTCACCCTTAAAGCACTGCAGGAGCTTTCTTTTCATGTCACAGTGGGATTCTGAGGAGTGGGAAGCCCCAGGGTGCAGCAGTGGTTACCAAAACCACCATGGGATGGAGCAAGACCTGCCCAATCCTTCACCTGAGGGCTGGGCCAGCTGGAGGATGAGGAGGGAAGCACATCCCTGGTCCCTGCCAGTCTCACTTTGCTCCCACCATGCTCAAAATGCAGATGCAGGCGGCTGCTCCGGGGTATCCGTGGTTCTGGGATCCCTGAGAGGGAAAGGCACAGCAGAAAGGCAGGATATTCTTGTTCTGCCTGTACCTCATCTGCAGATTTGGCTTGGGAGGGGAGTGAAGAAGATGAGAGTGGAAAAGAGCAGATTCTGCAGGAAAATGGGGCGGCCGCATTCAGCTTTGAATGAATTGTGCAAAACCTCGTAATTTGGGATAAACCAGATTTATCACAAGGCAGCATGAAAGGCACTGCCTGGGGTTGACGATTTCACAGCACTAGAACGGGAGTCAGGGAGTGATTAGAGATGGCAAAGAGTGAGGGAGGGGGGAATGGGAGAAGTGCCAGGAGAAAATAAAAGAGGCAGGTGGAGGAGGAACCTCCAAGAGGGTGTGCAGGGCCGTGCGTGTGGACGTGTGCTGGCAGGGGACCAGGACAAAGGGAGAGGCTGGGGCACGTCTGCAGGGTCAGGATACCTGCAGGAGGGAGCAGAGCTCTGAATGAATCTGTGGTTTTAGGGTTGAGGCTGTGGGAAAGCAAACACAGAGCTAAAAAGCCCAAGGAGAGTGGCGTGGACACTTGAGGCCGCAGGGGTGGGTGTAAGGGTGTGGGGGCTGCCTGCAGGGTTTTTCTCTGAGCAGTTTTGGGGTAACAGTGAGAATATCAAAGCAGGAGAGTGTGTTTCAGGTGTGTGGGTGCAGGCAGGTGTGCTCTGCCAGTGCTTTTGTGTCAGCTGGATGCTCCGTGCGTGTGTGAGAGGCAGCAGGAGCCAGGGAGAGGTGGAGGCACGAGCTGGTGTAGGAGCAGAGCTGTGATTAGTGTCCGTGTCAGCAGGGCCCATTTGCACAGGTAGAAGGGGAAGTTTCATTGCTGCAGACAGCAAAATAATTTCTCTGGGTTTGCAGGGCAATTACCGGGGTGCCGACGGTGATGATTTACACCCGGCGCTTGCGTGAGGCAGTGCTGGGCCTTGTATACAAGGCACATTATTGATATTGTAATAAATTCTGCTCCAAACAGGCAGCAAAGAGCAGGAGCGAGCCCAGGAGTGGGAGAAAGAAAGGAAAATCCATGGAGAAAACACCTCCTGTGGGAAGGAAGCAGGGGAGGAGTAAGGCAAAGTAGACAGGGTAGGAATGAGGAGGTAAAACTCAGTCTGGCTTCCTCCAGGAGTAGGGGAGGTGCTGAGACATAAAATTCAGGGGGAAAGAGCTCTGCAAGGCCTAGATTTAGGAGTGAGACTGGAGTTGGCATTGCTGGTTTTCCTAAATGTCCAAACTCCGGGTCCAGACACGAAGCAGAGGCTCCACAGGATGTGCAGCTTTCGCGCCAACAACTCGCCACTGCCATCTGGCCACCAAGGGCAGGACAGAGGTGACCTCCAGCCCTCTGCTCCTCCAGCCCCCAGCTTTGCTGAGCACTGGAAACGCTGCTGCAGCCCCGTTCCCCTTCATTCCCCTCATCCCTGGGGCTGAGGGGCAGGATCAGGGAGCCAAGCCCTGGCACAGGCCAGCGCAGCAGGCAGAGATAATCGCGGAGTGAGCAACCCCTTCCAGCAACAGGCACTCAACCAGCTCATTGCAGGGCTATAAACTTCTAAAAACGGCTCAGCCACAGCTGCTAGGTGGCTGAGGACACTTCCAAACAGAGAGGAGAGGAACACTCTCAAATTAAACACCTTTTGCACCACTGCCATGCGCTGCAGCCATTTTGGAAAGGGGAGAGAGAGACTGGAAAGCTGTTTTGTTTGGAAGAGACACATCTCTCCTCTCAGAGAGGCTCAGCAGATGCCTGGCTAATACTGGCACTGAAAGCAGCCCCAAAAGTGAGGATTAAAGAAGCTCCACGGGGCAAGAAGCCAGGAGCCCCCTCATACTTGCTGGCACCAAGGCTGCTCCTGGTGATCCTTATTCCCCACAAGCTCTGGGCTATCCTGCCTTCCAGGCTTCTCCCATTGTTATCTGCATGAAAGATGTCTGGGTAGGAATGATCAGACAAATTGGATAATATTCCATTCATGCAGTCCTTTCTGATAAGCCTGCTTAGTGAAGGAATACCCATAAATGTTTCCATGTCAAAGGAGGGTGCTTTTAGCATCTCTTAGGCCGTGCTACAATGACAAAATCGTGCTGCAGAGGTGATCTGCAGTGCCAGGCTGTGCAGCCAAGCCTTGTGTGAAATGAAGCTCTTCAGAACTCCACAGTGTCCCCACACTGGGGCAGAACAACAGTGGCAGTCCCCTGTGGCCATGCCTTTGGAGTTTTGGCTTTAAAGCCATTCCCTCCGGGTATTTCCTTCCCAAAACCCAAATTTCAAACCAATGATTTTCACTCATGTTCTCCAAACCTGAGTTTGCAACGAATCCCAAACTCGGGTTAAAACAGACAGCTCAGGTGCATTGTAAGGTTTGAACTCACTGATCCAGCCCCAGCTGAGGAAAATGCTGATCCCAGAGGGAAGATCAGAGCAGTGAGATGCTGCTGGAGCAGCCCCAGTGAAAGGGGCAGTGGCTGGGAGTGGTGCCAGCCAGGGCTGGGTCGCTCAGCTCTGCATTTGGGGGAGCAGCACCTTTGGGACTTTTGCTTTGATTTGGGATTTTACCTGACTGATTATTCATTACCTCCCTACCTCCTTCTTTTTAACTGTTTTTTTCTTACTCCTCCCCTGTTTTCTTACTCCTCCCCTCCCTCCTCACCCTTTTCTTCTTTCTTCCCCCTTCACCCCCCGTGTCCTGTCTCACCCCTCACCATCTGCACGGACCCTCTGTCCTCACTCCCCACCTCCCCCCCGACTCCTCCCTCGTGTGCCCCCACCGCCTTGCTGCTCTCTTCTCTCCAGAACCCTGGCAACAAGGACTGTGATGTCCAGTATGCAGAGCTGGACACGTCGGCTCTGGCCGCGTCACCCAGCCCTCGGACCTCCATCCATGCTGGCGGAGACCTAGTCGAGTATGCAACCATCCAGCCCAACTTACGCTAGCGCATGTCACTCTAGGCCCTTTCCCCTCAGATTCTGGCCTCAAGGTACTCATGGCACTCTGCCTTCCTCACTGCACCCCTCAAAGTCACCGCTGCCCCCTCCCCGCGTTCCTCTCCCCCTCTGGAGCGCTGCCTCTGCGTCCTGTCTGTCCCTCCCTGCCTGCTCTCTCTCTGTCTCTCTGCTGCCCTGTTGTTTTTGGTTGTTTTTTTTTGGGGGGTTGCTTTGCCTTGCCTTGCCTCTCTGCATGCTCTTTTTGCTGTGTTTCCCTTTGCTTCCTGCAGCCAGGCATGTGGGACAGGGGGAGAGGGTTCGTGGCAGAGCAGGGGTTTGTCCCCTGCTCCAGGTGGGTTTGAAGTTCCTGCTCTGGTTGAGGGAATTTCTGCAGCACCTGTGAGGATCAGAAGTCAGAGATGCTAAGAGGACTTTTCCAGGCCAGGACAAGGAGGGGAGGGAAAGGAAAAGGGAATGATTGAAAGGAAAATTTAAAAAAGAAAGGCTTGTGTGCATGTGGAAGTAACTCTAGAGAAGATGGAGCATATGTGCATGTGTGAAAGAACAAGGTGGGAGAGGATGTGAGAGAATATGGGAACACCTAAAGGTTCCCTCAGCTGAAAGACTCTGTGGATAAGAGACAGGCAGAGAGGGACTGTGCATGTGACTGTGACAGGGCTGGCGTGGCGTGAGGTTGGTGCAGGTGGCAAGTTTGGATGCTTGGGAGAGAGGGAGAGATTCTTTTCCTCGGTGTTCTCCTTCTCAAAACTAGACACAGACTGAGCCCTGTTCTCCTGACTCTTTCAAGAGTCACCAAACTCTTTCAAGCTCAGGTCCTGTGGCAGGGAGTGATTTGGACTCAGTTGGTTGTTCTGGACCATCTCCAGTAACCCTCTGAATGATGATTTTTTTTAGTGGAAAAAACACTAAAACTGGGGTGACTTCAGCTCTTCCTTTTCCCCATAATCACAGCTTTTTCTCAGTTATTAAAGCCAACAGGTCCCTGAAAGGGAGAGATCTTTCCTCTCCCACCTTTGCTGGATGATTCCAAGAGTTTTTGGCCAAGGAAATGCCACTGGTGCCCCTGTCCTTGGCTCCAGCTCTCCATTGCTCCTGTGTATTCCTGAGGTTGTGGTGACTCCAGGCTCTGCCTTGCTCCTTTCCCTTGATTTTGCTGCCTTTGCAGCAGCAGGAAGGTTCTGTGGGTTTAAAGAAAAGGAAGGGAGAGGAGAAAAGGCAGAGCAAATGGAGAGGTGCTTTGCAGATCCTTGAATCCCTCCTGGTCACCCCAGGTAGATCAGAGGAGGCTCAGGAGAAGCAGCAGCTTGGGCACAGAAAGGGATGGCTTGGAGAAGATAAAGGCCATTGGATCATTGGGAAGGAAGGAAGGAAAGGAGAATAAGCTGGAGGAAAATGGCATTTTTACAAAGCCCCCCTGGACAATCCTGTTCAGTGTCCCCCTGAGATGAGGAACTCCGTGGGTGAGGGTGCAGCACACACCCCTGGGTGCGAGGCGTGCAGGGGCTGCTCCAGTTTGCTCTGTCCCTGTGCTCCCTGGTTTTCCCGTGCTGGAAGCAGCCCTGTAGCTCCCCTGGTGTAGCAAAAGCCCTCCTAGGTGAGTGTCTGCAGCAGCCTGGGCCGGAGCAGATCCGTAACCTCTCTCTCTTGTGGTGTCTCACCCACTCCTGCTCCCAGAATGAGGATCAAGGTCTTCGTAGACGTAACGAGCGAGAGTGGACAGTAAGTTTTGGATGGGTTTGGTTTTCCCTTTTCTCTGTTTCCTTGTGGGGATCTGTTTGTCACTGGGCTCCCAGGCACTTCCAGCCTCCTGCATCCTCTCTGGGATGGGAATTCCAGCCCTGAGGAATTCCAGCCACTCTCCCTCGTGTCTTCACCTCCCATTCCCAACAGATTCTTGGGCTGCTCCCACTGTTCCAAACAAGGCAAGAGCTCCCTAATCCATCTTGGGAGGTCTCGCCTCATCCTCCCCAGGGTGGGGAATTTTATTGTCAGCAAAAGGACAGTAATCCTCCAAATCCAAATTTGGAAATCCTCCCAGTCTCTCTGAAGTAAAAATAAAGCCAGTCATATGGTGCTTTGAAGGTGTAATCTCCCTGCTAAGACACACCACAGATCAGGGCAATTTAATTTTTTTTTATGCTTTTTTAATTATTTCCTCCCCCTTCACCTCCCCACACTCTAGCTCTCCATTTTGCTTGGGAATTTCTTGTCCCTGTTGCAGCAGGAATAGCTGGAAACCATCAGACTTGGGATCAAGAACACAACAAATCAGTGACCAGGGTTCAGATTCCCATTTCCAAACTGCAGGAGAAATAAAGCAAAGAGGTGGCTCCTTATTAGCTCCCCATTTTTAAATGAGGATATCAGCCCTGCCTTGACTCCAAAAGGGTGGAGAGGAGGATTTGGGAGAGAAACAGCCAGGAGGGAAATGTTTGGGATGATTGATGGTGTGAGGTGCTGTAGGAACACGGACCAGGTAGGTACCAGAGGCAGCAGGGGAAGAGAAAAGCATGCTCGAGAAGGAATGCAACGTTCTGAGCAAGTTTTCTGCATAATTGATACTTGCATGTGTCTGAATGCATCCCTCACCACAGGTCCTTGCTCTGTATTTTGGGAATTTCAACTCAATCTTTTTATCTCCTGAACCCAGGGACGAGTCCCTCTGTCCCACTTGCCCTCAGCTTTGTCCTCACAGGAGCCCAAGACCACAGGTTCCTGCTCATCCCTGACACATCAATGCTTGTCCTTTACTCAGGACAGGGATTATTCAAGAACTCCCTCAGAGATAAAGCACCAAACAGAGCAGGAACCTGCCCAGAGATCCCTAAAACCATGGCCATACTTGGAACTGGAAAAATACCCCGAATACCCCGAGTAGGGAGTTCAGACCCAGGGGAGGAGAGGATGTGAGGCCCCCAACACCAGGAGGAAATAGTTCTTTTTTTGATTCTCAGGGTATTTTCTGTCCCCCAACACCCACACCCCCTGCCCTGGCTGGTCCACAGTGTGACAGCAGCTTTGTGATGCTGTCACCCAACAGAGCTGCTCCTTCCTGGCCATCAGCCCAAAATTCCAAACCGACAGATAAGGGGGGTCAGGGCAGTAGCAGCCCAAAATTTCAGGAGTTTTGAGCAGCAGGGGTTTTTTCCCAGCCAGGAAAACACAGGTGAACACATTCCATAAGTGCAAAAATGTGTTTGCCATGAGCTTGGCCAAGCAGAGAAAACCATAACCCGTCCAACTCTCACCTGTAAAATCTTCAGATTTCCCAAAAACCATAGCAGAGAGACCCTCAGGTCACTGAGAAGGAGTTTTTCACTTTCAGACCAGTAGGAACTCATTATTCCAAGATGATTAAAAGTACAGGACATGGTCAGCTGCCTCACACCTCCTGCTACCCAAAGAGATGTTCTGCAAATAGAAAAAAAGATGGAACTGGGTGTGGAGGGATGGAGAAGGGTTGAGCTAAAGTCATGGCAGAAATGAAAGCTCCCTAATTCAATCAAATAAAGCCTGTTTGAAGGTAATCTGCCAGGCTGTCTGAAATGGATAGATTGCTGACATCCCCTTTAATCAAGCTCTTGGAAATAAAACTGAGAGGAGAGGATGTAACCCAGATAATGAAGAATTGCATGGAGTCATGCTGGAGACAAAGGCAAGTGGGAGAAGTCAGGTGGGGGAAGGTGGTAGAATCCTGTGCCAGTTCAATTTAATTAGTTCATTATCCCTAATTTAATTTCAAACTTCGTTAAAGATAAATTAGATTGGGGAAAAGTCACAGTGGGACTGGGGAAGGAAGTCAAAGGGCACCGGCTGCGAAATGTGTTAAAAAACACCAGGCTGGTTTTGTTCTCCTCCCTTTTGCCACTCTACAAATGAGTTCAGGGGAAAAGCAGGAACAAAGCAACTCCCAGCTCAGGTGCTGAGGAAAGGCAAAAGGAGACAGGGAATTCCTTTCCTTTGGCCCTGACATTTTCCAGCTGCCCTGCCCTGACCCCACCTGTGAGGAGTGAGCACAAAAGAGAGGCCAGCAAGAAAGGCAGGATTTGTTTGCACTCACCTGTGCAAACAGAAGTGCTGACAAAACTGCACTGGGTGTCTTTGGCAATGCCTCATGGGCACCTGTCTCACAGCCACATTAGCTGGGAGATAAGCAGGAAGAAAAATGCTTTCCTGACCCCATATATTGTCACAGAGTGTCTCCCAGCCCCTTTTGCTGCCACCTGATCACACCCAGCTCAACTTCCACTTGTGTTAACTGAGGATCTCTCCTAGGAGACCTTTCTGTCCACCAGACCTGCCCACAGCACTAGCAAATCCTCTGCTTTTCTCAAAAAGCACATAAAATTCCCCTCCCACTTAATTGGTAACCAATTACAAGAAACCCCCTTGCCTGCTTTGTCTTACTAAATTTCTGTAATTAAGACAACTTCCCTTTCAGGTTAGCTTAACCCAGAAAATCAAAGCAGGAGGAGAGCATGGCTAAATACAGATTTTTTCCCCCTTGCAGGTGTGGAAAGGGGTTCTGGTTAGTGTGACAGTTCTTAAGAGTAGATTGTACAGGGAGAGGAATTTACACATCCCATTTTCCCAATCTGTGAGCCCCTTTTTACCTATTTTTATCAGCTGGGGCCATCAGAAGAACAGCAAACATTTATTTAAGGTTAAGGTAGAGTTAGTGAGGCTTTTTCATGGCCCCTGGCTTGGGCTCCTCTGGTTAAAGAGCTCTAATGCTGCACTTATCCACATTTTCACTTGGCAATTAAAAGGCTAAAGTGGACAAAAACTGTGGGAATGGCCCACCCAAATTTAGGATCCCAGTACAGCAACTCCACTACTGACTTTTAAAAGCTCAATCTGTAGGATAAACAGTTTTGCCAGCAGAAGGGAAATGAAAATGAGGTTGGCCTCAGCACTGTTGCTGTTTTCCTGGGGCTCAGGCAAACTTTCCCTCACTGGGCTCAGCCAGACTATTCCCAAAATTTCCTTTGTGCCTCTCCCAGCAGTCTGAGCCATCAATAAATTATGGTCAACACCTTGTTTTCTATAGGATTTTTTTTTTTTTTAAATCATCCTGGTGAAATATTCATCCAGGATCTGGCAGCAGAGTGGATTGTTCTGTTCCTTCAGGCGTTTTCTCCTGAGGGCCAAACCCTTGTCCTTTCCACTAAACTGACTGTTCCTGGGATTTTGAAAGAGAACAAGGAAAGACTCAAGGGCAAGTTGCTTGCTTCAAACCACAAGCAACAAAACGTTTTCCAGCGCTGTTTGCTCCCTCTTGGAGAAGAAATTTATCTCCTGGTGAGCCGCCCTGAGCACAGGTTGGTTTTAAAAACAAATGTCCATCCTGCTTGGGTCAGCCTGCAGGGTTTCCAAAGCAGGAAAGGGTCTGGGAGCAGGGAGGAATCCTTCCCATCTGCTGCCACCCTCTGGGGAGCCACAGCCCTGGGATGTGGGAGAGATGCTCCCTCAACCCCAGGAGAGCAAAGCATCCACACACAGAGGGAAAATCAGGGGGCTGACAGAGCAGCTTCGAGTTTGGAAGTGGTTTTATGTTCTCTGTAGTTAATTTGATTCACAAAACCAGCCCCGAGGCTTCCCGGGGAGCTGTTCACACAGGTAAAGCCCAGCACTCCTGTCTCCCACATAAACAACAGGCACAGGAAGCTTATTCTGCATCCCAAGCCCTCCGTAGGACACATGTGCCCTTTAAATGGGAAGAGCACAGGCCTGGCTTGGATTAATGATGCCTTCAAGCACTGCTTTTCCAAAACTCAGGTGTGGAAAGAATTAGAAAGCGTGGAAATAAACTGCCCTTCCTTTAGCTGGCTGCTTGTTTAGTCCAGAGAGCAGAGTATTTACAGACAAGGGACAAACCATGCCCAATCCATACATATTCATCAACGAGCTGGGTATTTCAGGCAGCGAGACAAAAACTTTGCAGAGTGAGGATTTATCACCTGGGTTTCCATTTTCCTGAAGCAGCGAGCTCGGTAAACTAGTTAATATTCCATCCTGCTTGCTGTCTGTGTGTCTCAGCAAGGAGCTGAAGAGCTGTGTGTGTTTTCTGGCCGTGGATCCCGGAGTTTTCACCCGTTGACTTTTGTCTCTACTTGCAGAACTTTGGAAAGTGTCACTCAGAGATATCGAATGCGAGTGATTACCTGACCCGCTGTTACTCACATGAAGATCGATATCTGGAGAAGATCCCTCATGTCTATGCCCCCTTGTCAGACCTCCCACAAGATCTTTATCCTCACCATTCCGACATCTCCTTCTGCTGCCCACCTCCCGGCTCCCGGGCTCCTTACATCTGTCCTAAGGAACAGTATGTTTAAAGTGTCAACACTGCAAAAAAAATAATGAAGAAACTCATGGTTTTCACCTCTCCTGTCGCTCAACAACCAAGGCCTTCCAGCCTCCCCCTCCCTTTGCCATTGCTCATTCTATTGATTGGTTTTTAAACCCGGGTGCAATTGCCATGATTAGTTCCAAGTGTCTGCCTGGCTTGCTAACGCTCAAGGGAACACTCTGCCTTCTCCCACGTCCTCTCCAGTACCTGCATCTTTCTTTTCTCCTCCTGGCTCTGTGTATGCATGTGTCTGTGGGTGACAGCTGCCCTGTGGTGGATGGGATGTGCCCAACCCAGTCCAGTGTCCGTAGGTTTTCCCGCTGTGTCGATCCCTGCACTCCTCACGCCGGGGTAGCCGGGTGTGGATCATTCATTCACAGCCCTCCCTGCAGCTTCTGTGAGGTTTTACAGCACAGCCAGTGCTCAAAGCTGAGCCTGTGGCTTTTGATTTCTTTTTTTTTTCTTTTTTTTTTTCCCTGCTCCCTTTCCCCCTCGGAAGTGGGGATAGCAAATCCCCGTTTGTGAAGAGCTAAACAGCCAAGATTGCTGAACCAAAGCATAAGATGCTTATAACGAAAGATGCTCAAAACCAACCCAAAAATAGAGATCAGGACTTGGTTTAGGCGGTTTGTTTCTGTCCTTTTTTCCCTTCCTGCTCCCACTCCCAGTCTCTTGGATTGACTCTTTTAAAGGGGACATATTTTGGAGTCAAAACATTCGGAGAAAACATCCTTTAAATTACAGGTTTGATAACCTGAAACCCAAAGGAGAAAATAATTATAAAGGAAAACATTCTCTCTAATTTTCCTTCCAAAGCCTAACGTGGCCCCCCACGAGCTTTTCCCCTTTCTCTTCCTCACATCTGTTGATTGGAATTTTAAAATTAACTCAGGCAGAATATGAAGAATAAATCAGGATTTCAGGTAATCTCCTTGCTCTTAATGAAGGATAAAAGCCAATAGAGGAATTTGGCCTTTTAACTTTTATAAAAGCATCTTAGTTTTGGGACTACACCTTTTTTTGATATTGGAATGTGTGTGGGTGTGTAAATCCAAACGTGTACATTCCTGTGTCCACAAAGTGTTTTAGAGAAGGGAATTTATCTCCACATCACATTTGTGTTCACTTGTATTAGAGAAAAAAAAATAAATATCGATATACACTTCAATGTATATAAAAGCAAAGAAGAGGAAGAGGAGGACAAGGAATGATCATCCTGCCTAAGAGCTTGGTTTCAGGGATAACTCCCTTCTGTTTCACCCATGGCATGGAAGAGGTGAGGCTGGGATGGTTCTGAACGAGGGGATAAAGCCTTGTGGCCAGAGGGCATTTCCTTTGCTCTGGCTCAGGGCATTTCCTTTGCTTTGCGGATTTGGCATTCTGCAGGCACTAAAATCCCTCTGGAAAAACGTGAGGATGCTTGAGCTGAGGGCAGGTGGGAGGGAGAGGTGGGCACCAAACCCTTACCCTGCTGCCCAGGCACCCCAAACCTGTCAGTGCTGCTCGGACAGGTGAGAAATGAAACTCCCAGCAGGTGACAGCTCCTGTCAGGGGACGTGTGACCACACAGGTGTCCCAACCCAGAAATGAAACTCCCAGCAGGTGACAGCTCCTGTCAGGGGACGTGTGACCACACAGGTGTCCCAACCCAGCTCCTGCCCTGCCACCCACTCTGAGGCACCCATTTACTTTGTCCAGCTGGATCTCAGCAGCTCTGCTTGTTCTTTGCCCTTGCTGTGTCCCTGTCACCCCGAGCCTCGTCCTGCCTGTCCCTGCTCCTCCCCACAGCAGCACATCTGGGTCACTCTGCATCCCTGCAGGCTGACAGACACATCTGGATGTGGGAGAGGGGTTTACACCCTGATCAGTCAGGCAGCACAGCCCAGAGGGGGATGACACCACGTGCATGGATCCCCCCGGGCCCCCCAATGGCAAAAACCACCCCCAGCCCTTCCCCAGTGCATGGTGCCACTCTGTGCTGGAGCAGGACGGTGGCTGCTCACCAGGACAAGGTTTGTGGGGGGAATTGTTGCACCTGGAGAGGGGTTTTCCTGCTGGGAGGTGGCCTCACACTAAGTGACACACCCCACGCTAAGGTGGGTGCATCAGCTGAGCCACCTGGGGCTGCCTGGCTGGCTGAGGAGTGGATGAAAGGGAATTTTGGATGCATTTTTTGGCCAAGCTGGAATGGGCAGCAGCAGCTCTGCCACGTGCTGGTGCATGGAGCACCCTCATTCCCAAAGGATCAGGGGAGGATCATCAGGACACAGCCTTAGAGCACTCCACAAAACTTTTCAGCCCCATCCTGACAGTCCTGACTGATGCAAACCTTTCTGGACTCATCTGTAGTCACATTTTCTCTGTCAGTCTCCAGAGGATTCAGCCAGTTGCTCCTGCACACCAAAGGACTCCAGTTCTCTATCCAGAAAATGCATTTTTCTCTCTGGTTTTCTCCCCAACACACCTTGAGTTACCACAGAGCTGCAAAACTGGGTGTGCTCTGAACTGAAGGCACAGCCACCACATTCCCCCCATGCTGAATCTGCCAAATCTGCCTTTGCTCCCTCTCTTTGGAAAGGTGGGGAGGTGCTGGAAGCCCCACAGCTCTTTGATGTCCTGGAATCAACGCAGCACCACTGACCATGAGGAAAAAGCAAGCAAAAATCCATTCCAAGCTTCCCTAGCTGCATGCCTGGAATAGCAGAGCGCTGCCTGTACTGTGGTTTGATTTGGAGCCTTCACCTGATGTGGTTTCAGACAGATCCAGGAATTTAAATGAGAAGTGGAATATGTTCAGGTCTTCAGATACAAGAGGAAAGAAGCCAGACAAAATGATTGCTTGCCAGAGGAGGCTGAGAACACGTTGCAGGTGGTTTTCTCTGCTGCCCATGTCTGGGACAAAGATGCTTTGATGAGCAAGGGGAAGGCAGGGATACAAACTGCAGCATTACAGAAAAACTCTGCTTGCCTTGTGCAGCTTTGAATCTGGGCTGCCCACAGAAGTCTGCCACAAAGGGTTTTACTGGGCTTGCAGCAAAGCAAAAGGATTTCAATCCTCCTTGAAAAGGTAAAAGGCAGGAGAAGCCTCAGTTCAAAGCAGTAGTTTGACTTATGCCAGCACAGCTATTTAGTCTAGGAATGTCTTGGTTCTCTCTGCCTCTCCTGAAGAGCTGGTTTGATCTCAAAAAATGGCAAGAGGGACTCACCACACACCACCAAATTCCCTCTGTGCCCTAGGAAAAGGGGGAAAACCCTGAAGGAAAGCCCTGAAGTAAGAAATAGTGAGTCCACTGCTTTGGTTTTACACATCTGTGCTTGGAAATGGTTCTGATTCAGGGCTCTTGTTCCTCTCTCCCTTTCCCTACTGTCACACAGCCTTTGCCCAATGGCTCTTCCCAAACCTCCCTGCACCTGCTGCCACGGGCTAAATCCTCACTTTGCTCCACAATAAGGCTGCCCATGCCTGGGGGAGCTTGCAGGTGCTGGAATCAGGGCCAGAGGGAGGTGTTCTCCTGCTGACACGGTGCCAATTGACTTTAAAAGATCCCTGCTCTGGAGGCTGAACCATCCAGCAGCGCTGCTGGGCGTGGATCACTGAACAAGTCCAGCTGGAAACTGGAGCAGTGGGATCCAGTGGGCTGGGAGGAGCTGGTATTGTAGGCTAGAGAGTCATTTAGGATGGAAAGACCTCTAAGATGGAGCTGTTCTTGCTGGTACCAGGGTGAAATGTCACGGGTTCTGTTCCATGTGTTGGTGGCACTGACGCCAGAGCTCTTGCAGATGGAAAAGACTGATCACAGAACTTAAATAAAAGTGAGCTGAAGAGTTACAGCAACTTCTGTCCTGCCTGTGGGACCTGTGTGGGGTGTTTGATGTCTGCCTTGCTCCCAGGGCTGCCTTCTTGCTGAGTTGTCCTCCACATCCCTCACCCCTTGCACTCCACCCCCCAAAATGCCAAAATGCACCCACAGGCACTCCTGCCTTCTCCCGGGAGCTCTTGCCTGTTCCAGAGGCTCCTCAGGAGTGGAATAATTCACTTTTCCTGCTGCATCCCTCCCTGCCTGCAGCACAGGGCACACAGGACCCCGAGGTAAGCAGAGGAGCAGAGCTCAGTGCCCCCCAAGGCACGGATGCTGCATTCCCTGCCCCAGCTCTGCTCAAGAGATGCCAGTCTCCTTCACTTTGTTTGGGAATCCTCCTCCCAGCCTCCTCCTGCACGTGGGTGGGACAGATCCAGTCACAAACAGCCAGTCCTCGGGGCCAGCAGCTATTTAGGGAAAGAAAAGGGGGGTTCCTCCTCCTCCCCAGCCCACTTGTCATGCCATGCTGATTTCCTGGTGCAGGAACTCAGTGCTGGTCCCAGAGGCAGGGAGACACTGCAACAGGGTGTGAGCCCAATCCAGCTGAACACTCACAACTTCCTCAGGAGGTTCCCTATCAGACACAGTTGATCAATAAACCGTTTATTGATGGCATTTTTTTTTAGCACTAACTCTGAGAAGGAAAAAGCCCCAGGGTATTTCTTACCAGGAAAGCTGCACTGCACAAGGATGGAGCCTCTGCCTCTGGGTAAAGGCACTTTGGAACAATTTAGCCACAGATTTGGGGCTAAATTGAGGGATGGGGCATAGAGGGAGGGTGGAGGGTCTGAATGCACCTGCACCAGCAGCAGCCAAAGCTGGTCACAACTGGGAAGGGTTTATTGGGCTGTGGGAGAGGAGCTGACACAATTCTGCTGAGATCTCCAGAGTTTCTCTGGGCTGCTTCTCAGGAATATCAAGGAGAGACCCAATTCTGCTCAGGAATATCAAGGAGAGACCCAATATCACCCAGGATGGTGGGAGCAGAGTGCTGGCAATGCTCTCCTCAGTCTGCACACAGACAGGTTTATCCTGCATTTCTGGATCCTGGCACATCCCCCCAGGGCTGTGTTTACTTCCCAGGAAGGGGAGAAGAATCTGGATTTACCTCCTTCATGGCAGTTTTTAAAACATTTGCCCACAGACTGCCACCAATGCCCACCTGAACGTGGTCCACAGGAGCTGAAAAGTCACACAACCACCCAAGGTGGCACCAGAAACACCTTGCACAGGTGAAAGCTGCCCACTCCAACTGCAAAACACACTTATTCCAGCTCCTTTTTTATTTCCTCGTGGCTGGCAGGGTCAGCACTGAGTTTTGTGGTTCCTTTCTCCAGTGCTGAATGCCTGATCAGTGCCACAGTCAGAACAGAAAAACTTCCTGCTGGGTCATTTTCTGGTTGTGTAGAAATTTATGCATCTATTCATATGTATAAAACTAAAATACAGCTCTTGGACTGCACTAAATATATCAAACCTATCAAAACACTTACATAGGATAAGTAAATTGATACTTATGTAGTGTAAGGTGAAAAGCTGTTGTTTTACCATCTAATTACCTTCATAAAGATATTTTCTCCTAGAACTAAAAAAAAAGGCCCCATGGAGGGTGGAGGGTGTTGAAATTCAAGGAGGAGCTGCAAATTCAAGGCCAGCACAGGAAAGGGCTGCACTGAAGATTTCACATCCCTGCTGCAAACAGGGCAGGCTGAGCTCTTCTTTTTTTCTTTTTTTTTTTAATTTTTTTTTCTCTCTCTCTCTACTGTCATGCTCTATTTTCTTCCCCTTTATGGCAGATGGGAGGTGAGGTTTTAAAGGCTGCCAAGAATGCATCCAGCCCTGCTCCTCTGGCAGAACAGCACCATAGAGGGAATGAACTTTTTTCTCCAAGCTTCCTCCCACCCCCAGCCTCCCCTCCCCCTCGTCACCCAGGCTCCAGTGCCATCATTTTCATATCAGTACTAATTACATTAATTATTCTCCTCAGCATAAAACTCATTAAGCTGGAATTTACGGTTCATTAAGTCAGAGGCAGGGTTCTTCCTCGGTGCAGCCTTGTGGGGTCAGGATTATTTCTGTCCTGGCTGGGGGCAGTTTCTAATCCCTGCCTCCCTTTAGCACCTGCTAAAGTGTGACCAAAGCCTTGTGTGCCACCGCAGGGGTGGCACAGCAGGCTGGGGGTGGCTCTGAACCCCGGGAGGATTGGAAAGGTCAGCAGTGCTGGTGTGAAATGGGGTTTGTTCCAGCCCAGGGGAGATCAGGTGTGAGGAGCAGAGCGGAGCAGCCCAGGGGGAACTCGAGGCAGGGCGATCCAAGGTGCAGCAGGATGGGCTTGGTGCTGTGGGAAAGGTTTGTTCACCAGGAGATGCAGCTCCACACATGGTGCAGGGCTGCCCTGAGCCTCTGGAAGTTGCTCCCAGCACAGAACTCAGAGGATTTTCTGCCTGAGCTAAGGCAATGCACTCAGGGGGCTGAAACAGGAGGGAGATTTGAGGGTGTCCAACCACTCCCTTCAAGTGCCACGGTCTGGAAAAACCATCCTGGCCATGCCTTTGGGGTGACAGCAGTGCTGTGTGCCAGTGCTTTGCCAGGCTGGGGGGTTTATCCAGCTGAGGGGCCCCACCTGCACTCCCTGAGAGCTGGAGGTGACAGCCCTTCTGTTACCCCTGTCCTGGGAGGCGACACAAGAACGACACAGAGTAGTTCTGGTGGTAGTAAACTGAAAAAACTCCTTATTAAAATATCTGATTCCATATATATATATATCTTTTTAAAATCCCAGTGTCATTGGAGGGTGACAGTGCCACCTCCTCAATGCCATTGGGCAACCCAACTGTCTGTCAGGTTGCTCGTCCCCCATAAAGGAATGAAAAACAATAAGTTATTTACATAAAGTACATGAGAAGGTTTGTGCAAAGAATGCAAACATCAGAAGGCTTGGTAAAACTTAAGAAAATCAGGGTGACACACTTCCACTCTCTTGGGGGTGATGGTGTGGAAGTGCTCCACATCACTTGGATGTGGTGATGGTGTCACCTCGTCCCCATGCAGGGACACCTCTTGAATGAACCAGCACCTGCCCTTCTCCTAAAGAGCAGCCAGGAGTAAGGTTTCAATGATTTTGGAGAGTAAAACCCAAGCTGGGAACAGGAGGGTGTGGTGGCAGGGACCCCCTGACACGGGAGTAATTGGCATTGACTCCATGCTGCAGAAAGCATGAAAGAGCCTTTATTATTAGAAATCTCCAGTTCTTATAGAAACAATGGTGGACCTAAGACCTGACTGGTCTCAAAGTGAAAACCTCTCACACTATTGGTGAATTATCAATAGCACACTCTGGAGAACCCTATCTATAAGCAATGGTTACAGAAAGAGAGATAATAATTGTCTGAATTCTTCCCTCTAAGTTTCCCACAGCTTCTCACAGTTTCCCAGGATTTTTCTGGGAAAATCTGTGCCTGCTCTCTGTGGCCAGAGAGCTGCTGCCACAGGAGGGAAGGAGGAACAAGGAGAAGCTGCAGATGCCCTGCTGAGGTTCCTCAGCCCCAGCCCCGAGCCCAGGAGCTGGAGGGATGGGCAGGATCACTTCCTAAGGGACCTGACCCCAGGGAATCCTTCTCCTGAGTGCAGTCCCTCCTTCTCACACTGCACAGGTTCCCACCACGCTCCCTAATTACTGTAATTAAGCAGTCACGCTGAGTGATGTTAGACACAGGGTTCAGAGTCCTTACAGCCCTGCAGAAGATTAAACCACCCCCATCTGCAGGGTCTGAGCTCTTGCCCATCGTGGTGATGATGGCTTGGAGCAGCAGGCAGAGCTCTGTGGCAGGGGCTGTGTCATTTGTCACGGCTCTGGGGTCACAGCATCCTGTCACTGCCTGTGACCTCCACATCCCTGCAGCTCCCAGAGGTGCAGGGCTGTCTGCAACAGTAGATTGGAAGCCCTGCAAGGGTGAGCTCCCTGTGACTGGCACAGAGATGATGCCTGCTGCCTGTTTTGTCATCTGCCAAGCACGAGGATATAAATATGCAGCTGGATTTGTGCAAGTGCAAAGGGCTGCGGAGCAGAAAGGGGCCCATTTTCACTTTATTCACCCAGTACCCACCATTTCCTCTCTCTTCTGGTCCCCTTTAGGAAGGAATTCTGAGATTAGGCAGTGTCACCCTGGGGTGACACAAGAAGGACACGGAGCAGCTTTGGTCAAAGTAAATTTAAAAACTCTTTATTAAAACATCTGACTCCATATAGATATCTTTTTGAAATGCCAGTGTCATTGGAGGGTGACAGTGCCACCTCCTCAATGCCACTGGGCAACCCAACTGTCTATTAGGTTGCTCGTCCCCCATAAAGGAATGAAAAACAATAAGTTATTCACATAAAGTGCGTGAGAAAGTTTGTACAAAGAATGTAAATATCAGAAGGCTTGATAAAACTTGAAAAAATCAGGGTGACAAGGCAGTGACTGGGGATGACCACGGAGTTCAAACCCATTTCCTCATGGTTTAACATCAGCCTGATTAGCTGGGAAATGCCCTTTCCTAAGGCACTGGCTGACAGTAGCAGGGCACTAAACTGGAGACAACCTTTTCAATCCCACATCTGCATTCCCTCCTTCCCCAGCCTTTCCTTTCCTCGGGGGCACGCAGTGTTGTGCAGTTCTGTTCTCCCTGAGCAGGAGGCAGGGGCTCAGTTCACACACAGTTGGCACCTAATTCATTTCTCCGGGAATGTGAAAATCAATAGTGTTTATAGAACCCACAAAGGGCCTCCCATCGGTCTCTGTCCTTGTTAGGTCCGTTCCTGGCTGCCCAAAGATCCTTTCAGGAGGAGATTTCACGAGTTAAAGGAGGAAAATAATGATCCCCATGTCTTTAATGAAGCCTGAGAAGTCTCCAGGCTTCTGCTCTCGCCCAGAGCAGAGGGAAAAGGTTTCTTGGTAATTTTATGGGATGGACTGGCTTTTCTCAGAATTTTGCCTGGATAGTCAAATCCTGGTGCTTGGTGTAGCTCCAGTTAAGCTCAAAGTGCCTTCTCACACATGCAAGGACGTGCATTTCTCCAGCAGATGTTCAATGGTTTCAGCTCTACTTGTGCTTGCAGATTTTGTGGGCACAGCACTGAAAGCCAAGTTCGGGCTGTCCCACAGCACCAGAGCTCCACGTCGTTATTAATTATTATTATCATTATTAATTTAATTTTTTCCCTTCTATTTCCTGTGCCTCTAATTTTATCTCTAGGAAGTATCCTCAAGCCAGTGTTGGATGACTGTGTCCTGCCTGTGCTAGGAGCAATTCCAGCCCCGTGGTCAGCTGCTCCATCTGGGGATGTTCCAGGGGTTTGTACAGCTGTTGACTGCTCCCCTTTCCCATCTGTTTCTCTCCTCCCTGACTCATCTGTCCACTCCACCATTCCCAGCATGGCAGCACCACCTGGAGCTGTTGGAGAAGGGAGTTTAGCAGAGCAGGGAACCCAGGCTGAGCTCTCCAGTTTGCAACTGCTCTTTTTTTATATATATATATATATATTTCNTTTTTTTTTTTTTTTTTCAGTGTTTGCCTTCCAAATCCCACGGAATAGTTACTAATATTCCATCCCTGCTTATTGATGGGAAACCAGCTGGAGTGTGATTGCTTGTTATATCTCAGGGCCTGCTGATAAATGTTGCTGCTGAGCTGGCCATTTCCCAGCTGCCCAGGCCTCAGATCCAGAAAACTTCATTTTCCTTTTCCCCAAAAAACCTAAACGGATGGACGGCGCATTCCTCTGCATTTACACCCACCCTGAATTGCCTCCTGTTCTGGAAGGGCTTTTAGGCACTCAAAAAGGGCTCAGCTGCACCTTGCTGGCTGCTCCAGGGCTTTTTCTGAGTAATTTCAGCTCTCCTGGAGGGCAGCAGCATCCTGACATTTAAAGACAGCAAAAAAAACCCCAGAATTAACCCTTTTTGGTTGCTTTTGCCACTCTTCAAGGCACGTTGGAGACCTTAATGATACAGCTTGTAAGACTTAAATTCAATGTAGGATTTAATATGTGAGTTCTTTGTCCTTCAGCTTCTTCTTTCTCTACTATTGGGATTAGGTTGGGATAACCCCAGGGCAAGGAGCCCAAAAATGGCTCCACACTCTCTGAAAAGAGGGAGCAGATCCTCCCCTGGGCTGGTTTAAAGATATGACTTAGCTTTTCATCCCCAGCAGCCTCAGAGCCCCAGGACCATCCACTTTTCCACCTGCTGATCCTCAGGGATCAGCACAGGATGTGAGCAATGCTCCGAGTCAAGCCCAAGGGTTGGAAAACCCCACAGGAATCAGCCTCTGTGCCATTCCCACTCAAGGGGAGGAATTCATAAAGACAGCAAAAAAACCCTTCAGAGTTCAAATTCAATCTTTTTCTTTCTTCTTTTTTTTTTTTTTTGGTTTTTTCCTCCCTTTTTTGGAATTTTTTTTCCAACATGATATGAATACAGTCACAGAGCTCCTCTGAATATTTAGATTTTTTTTGTTTGAGCACCGGATTCCTCTGTTCCCATTCGCTCAGCTAATTACCCTTTTAGCTTGCTTTTGCTCTATTTTCACAGATCTCCTGGTTTATTTATATCTACCTATCTATAATGATTTCAGAGCCATTACTCACAGCAGCACCAGGAAACATTACATTTCCCAATTTACAATTGCAATTATGATATCCGTCAGAAACAAATGCAGCTGCCTTTAATTTTAAGCAATATTTTGATCATTGTAATTAAAAAAAGAACTTATGGCACTGCACACATTAGAAAAATTAATGTAATTTCCTGGCTGCCTTAAAAGGCATGCAAATAGTGGTCGCTGGATGAGAGATTTAGGGGAGAATTAACCCTTTTTGGTTGTTTTTACCACTCTTCAAGGCCCGTTGAAGGCCTTAATGATATGGTTTTTAAGACTTAAATTCAATGTAGGATTTAATATATGAGTTCTTTGTCCTTCAACTTCTTCTTTCTCCTACTATTCTCTTTCTGAAATTGCTGGTTATTAAAGGATTTATGTGCAAACAAGACCATTTTCCTGTCACTGCTCATTTCAGCTCGCCTGTTTCAATGTGTGGGGACAGATGAAATCCAGTTGCTGATATTATAATCATTGCCACAATTGCATATTACAAACTCAATAACAAACTCTGGCAGAACCCGGGTCTGTGTCTAGCTGTGCTTTACAACCAGCAGAATTTACAGCCTGAATTTGGATTCATGGCACAAAAAAAGCATCTCTGAGGGAAGCGAGGATTCAGATGAACAGACACAGAGCATCCTTTTCGTGGAAGTTGAGGCTCATTCAATTAATTTTAATGTGCTGCTTTAGCCATGAAAGGTGCAAGTTTGACTTGTTGTTTCTCAGCAGCAGGGGATTCATCAGTGCATGGCTTTTCTCCTTGTGTTTTTTGCTCTCTCCTATGATCCTTTGGCCACTGGATGCCTTTGCCAGCTTGGGGCTTGTTCTGCAGCAGTGAAATGTTAACACCAGGCACATTGTTGCCAAAATTGGGCAAACCTGGGGTTCTCCCAACTTTCTGTCCTTTCTGAGGGTCTAAAATGAACAAGGAGGAGAGGTGGCCACAGCTCTTGTAGTGGACAGGATTTAATTGTTGCTCTTATCACTCTTTGTGCTGTGATTTTTCCCTGCAGATCCTGTCTGGCTGGTGCTGTACCAGTGGGAAATGTCCCTGTTTTGAAACTCCTAATGACAAAAATGTTGGGGAAGGGGACATTCTGTGGGATCAGCAAACACACAAACAGCCTGGGAAAGTGTGGGTGCTCCAGAATCACGTGGGATGAGCTGGGGGAGAGCAAAATGACACCAAACTAAATGATCTCATCACAATCCCCTCTGTTCTGCTTCTTATTTCTGCAATCTGGTAACTGCTCTGACCACAGATTTCTATCAAGTCCAAGATGATCTTGAGATAATTTGATGTCTGTCAGTAACAGGTCAGGAAGACAAAAAGCCTTTTTTACCTCCCTTTAAGCACCCAGAGCTACAGAGAAGAGACAATCCTATTGCAAACAGAAAATTTAAGTGCGAGAGAGAGGAAGGACTGGCTCCTTTTAGGAATTTTCCTTCAGGTCAACACCTCATCAGGGTGATCAGATTCTTAATTTCAGCCTGGAAAGATCAATCCAGTGGAAGGAAATCAAGCTGCAGTCAGTTTTCTGCACATCAGTGCTCAGAGCATGGAGCAATAATCAGTCCCTGATCAGAACTGGCTTTGCCATTATCTGCCTGGTGCTGGGCTATGATATATGAAGCAATTTTGGCTGCGACAGTTTCTGTTTTGTGTGCAAGCAGATCCTGACTGGTAAAAACTATACAGAATTGGTTTGGGTTTTGTTTTTTTTTTTCCCCTTTGTGCTTTCCTTTTTGCCTTACGAATGAGTAATATTTTAAACTAAAAGGAGTTTTCAAACCTCAGTCACCATCATTCATCTTTACAGTCCTGGGGTAGGGACAATCTCTTCATTAGACACTGGATTTTTCTCCATTACAGCACTATCTGAATGCATTTATTCAGTCATTTACTAGAAGTTACTTGATGGGGTGCAGGGAAAGAGAGGACTAAATTAAAGCAAAAGGGCTGTGTGTGTAAACACGCCTGTATATTCTAAGTGGAGAAGTCTATAAAAATATTCCAACTTAATAACAGCCATAACTCTGGGACTCACAGTGAAAACACCTCACTTGCTGCAGTGATAAAGGGAAAAAGGGGGTTGGCCCAAGCCTCACCTGCCCAGTGGGTTTTTATCCAGCTGGAGCTGAGGAAAAAAGTGATTTCTCTTTAGATGTTGCATCAGCATCCAACCCTTTGTTCAGGGACAGCCTCGTGTGTCTCAGGCCACGATTGTCTCCTTGGCTGCACTTTGTTTTGGGAGATCTGCAGGCAGCCAGGATTGAAGTGGAACAGGGTTTGATCAAGCCAGGCTTTTGCTTTTAGGATTCCCCAGGCCTGGCCTGTGCTTTGTGTTGAGGGAGTGCCTCGGGGCCAGCTGATCAGAGGCTGGATGTGGAAATTCAGCTCACACCAGGATCCTGTGCAGATGGAACTGGCACCACCTCATCAGCATTGCAGGGTAACCCCTCCTGAACCCAGGGCAGCAGAAGGGGCTCACTAATGGAACAGAATAAACCCCAGGAGATCCTCAATGGAAATGTGAGGCACCAACCAATTAATGCTGGGAAATTCAGACTTTATGGACAGGTCTGGTTGTTTTCTTTTTGTTCAGAAGCCGGGTGAGCTCACTTTGCAAACCAGAATGTGCTGAAGATGGAGAGCCTTGTTCTCCCACAACAAAACCTCCCTTCTGCACCCTGCTCATCTCCTCCAAGCCTGCTTTTCACCCACACTCCCCCTCCCACCCCTCTGGCTCCTCGTGTTTCTTCTCTTGGCCAAAGCTCTGTGCCAGCAGTGCCCATTTCCCCAGACTGCAGGAGCTCCTTCAGTGGGGTGCTGCAGGTTGTACTCCCAGGAGATCACACCTTTGACTCGAGTCAGAACATTGCTTTCCCACCCAACATCGTGCTTGGAGCTTGGCTGAGGAGATCAAAAAGCCTCTCCCCCATTTCTGTGCATGTCACACCATCCTTCCCAAGTTAGTTCTCCTAGGATGCCTGTGAGGCTGCTAATTTTAGAGGATCTATCACTGTTTCTGGGTTTATTTTGATTCCCCTTCTCGCTTTTATTAAAACAGACAAGTCTTCCCTGCATATTCCAGAAGGCTGCTATGGTTTCTCAGAGATTTGTAAAAACTAAAAAACCAAAAAGAAGGACCATTTCCATCCAAATACTCTTAAAAATTTAACAAAGCAACACAACAGCTCACAGCTCAACAGGAGCATTTAGTCTTTTATGCTTAATTTCCACTGTGAATCTCTCCCTCAGAAGTGTGCTCATGTAGCCAATTGCACAGTGAAAATGCCAGACTGAAAAACAAATGCAGCACAGGCATTTGGCCTCTCCAAAAGATAGCAGGACATAAAGCAGGATTATGATCCCAGGATGCAATAAAAAGAGATAAAAAATTCAGAAGAGATCAAAGTAATTTTGGAAGCAAATGAAACATTTACATGGGAATCAGACCTTATAAATGGGAAGAGAGCAAATGGTACCAGCCTGGATCAGTGTCAAGGGGGTCTAAGGGCAGATGTGTCTCAGGAACCTTCCAGGTGTTTGCTGCATCCTCAGAGCAAAATCAGGGCTGGGAGGAGGAGGAGAACTGAGCTGTGGAGGTCACTGAGGTGCCCAGGGAATGGGGAATGGGCTGTGAGTGGGGTCACAGCTGGGAAAGGTCAGGTTTGTGGGAATAGCAGGTATTTATCTGCAGTCACTTGTTTGTAGATAAACAGCCATGAGAAGACCTTTTGCAGCCTAAAACTTGGCAGACACACCCAGAGCAGGCAGATTTTGAGCTGGTCCTGGCTGGAAATCCTTTGTAACCCCACCCCAGACAGAGAATCACCCAGGAGATAAAGCAACACTTCCCTGCTACAACTCACACTGGAGAGGGACTGGGAGAAAACAAAAGGATTTCATGGTGTAAATTAAGGAAACAGCTGTTCAAGTGACACGGGTGAGCAAAGCTGAGCAGTTGGAGATGAAAATATTATTATAAACATCTTTCAGCCTTTCCTTTAGGAAGCCCAAGCAGATGGAAGGGTCAGCATTGCCCGTTTTAGAGGTGGCAAAGTAAAGCTTGATCCTGAACCAACAGCCAAGGGAAAGGAGGGACAGAGTCTGTGTGGAGAGAGGGAATTAAAAGAAAATTAACACAAAGGAGAGAAACAGGCACAAAAGTGAGGAGAAAAGCAAGTCTTTGGAGGAAGAGCAGCTCAGTGTGAGGGATGCTGGTCCAGCAGAAGGTTCAGAGCTGCTCAGCACTATCTGTGCATAGACTGGGCTGCTCAGCATTGATGGATGGGGGGTGCTGGCAGCAGCAGCCCAGCCTCTGAAACAAAGCCCTTTGACAAAGTTGTTAATTAGATCCAGCACCTTATCACCAGCACGGACTCTCCATCTATTTCCCCTCATGAATTGGGATCATTCCCAGAAGAGACACAAAGGGGAGAGCAGAGCCTCGCCCCCAGAGCCGGCTGCGATCAATTCTCATTTGCCTGGGACACGTTCCATTTTTTTGTCTCACCTGACACAGCCTCGGAGAAGCAATTTTTAAATGTCACAGCTCATGACCTCCACCTCTCCTGCCTTCTTGAAGGATTCATCCCTGCTCAGGCTGGGGGATGAGGAAGGTGCAGCAGCCCTTGGGAGAAGGTTTCAGTTTAATGCCCAGCATGTTCAGCTTTGGATCTTCTATTGAAATCAGGGAATTTGTTAAGCTGATGAGGGAAGGCTGCAGTAGAGAAACACAATAGCAGAGTGGGATTAGGCCTGGAGTAAGTGTCTGTACTTTGGAGGATTAATGAGAAAACTGCAATGGATTTTACATGGTGAAAAGGATTCGCTGAATGCTTTAGGTGAAATGAAATTAGTCCCACTCATGCTCTCTGAGCCTCCAAGCAGGAGAGGAGACTGGCACCCTCCCATCACGTGTAATAGCCAGATCCCCTCCAGCTGCTCTTCTTTATGGAAAATTCCAGTACAACACTGCTGGCCATTTATTTCCATTTAGGATGGCAAGCCAGGCTCCATCTCTGGGCACA
This sequence comes from Peucedramus taeniatus, assembly GCA_013400575.1. Lineage (NCBI taxonomy): Eukaryota > Metazoa > Chordata > Aves > Passeriformes > Fringillidae > Peucedramus > Peucedramus taeniatus. Next base: position 51,186 of record WBNO01008049.1, on the reverse strand, counting down.
GAGAAATCCTAACGAAGCCAACTCTGTGTCCAGGGACTCCGGGGCTCCCTGAGGTTGCAAGTGAGGAGAAACACTTGCCTCAGACACTCCAGATGCTCAAAATCCTTGCAGGAGAGAAGGCCCAGAAGGGCAGGCCCTGAAATGGGGAGGGGAGAAGGAACATGGGTTCTTCAACCCATGGGGAAATGTAGATGGAGTAAATCAACATGTGGATGGCTGAAATCATCCCAGGGTCAGGCTGGCACAGGAGAGGTGCCAGGAAAGGCTTCCCAGACCCCTGATGGAGGGGACAGATGGGGAAAAGGGACAGGCTGATTTTGGAGCATTTACACAGCCCAGAGCTCCTGGAAACAGAAGAGGCCACTGAGAGCAGCTTGGGCTGGCTCGTGCCTCCTGTGTGTTGCCTTCCAGTCCATCATTCTGTCTAATTAGGCACCTCTGACACACAATTAATCCTATTTGCCCGCCGGCTTTTTTATCTTTCCTTTGGCTTTTATCAGGCAGAGAATTAGACCCTGCTCACATGCAAAGTGCACGGCACAGACCTGGCTTTTCAGGGGGATTTGGAGACTTTTCAGAAGGCAGAACCCATGATCTTAAAAGTTTGTTAGGAGTAATTAATTTCTCTTCTCTTCTTTTTCTAATCACAGAGTGTTGATTCCACCTCTGCTCGGACAAGCAGAAAGGCAAAGATGTGAGGGTGGGTCAGAACTCAATTCAAGGCTGCAAAGTCCAGTAAATCCCAGTTTTCAGCTGCCCTCCTCAATTTATCCACTGTCCCCATCCCAGGCTTCACCTGGAAATTCCACAGACCTTCAGAGCTGCACTTTCAGCCACAATTTCTCTTACCAAGAAAGTTGGTGGGGACTGAGATTTTCAGGTCCCTTTTCAAGCCCTAAAAGAATTGGTCTCACCAACCTCCAAGAAAGAGATGGAAAAAAAGAAATTAAAATCAAACTCACAGCATGATCACTTTGGAAATGAGACAAGTTAAATCTCACTCTCCTGGGATTTCCCCATGAAGTGCCTTCCCCTTAACTGGGAAAGAAGGAAAAGCTGTCTGCACTCAGGTATGGTGAAGATAAGTCAGATAAGGTCTGCTGACCACTGAATCCAATACTTCTTCCATGTCAGAGGCAGAACAAAGTTTCCAGACAGCCCAGTGCCCTCATCCTGGGAAAAGGGAATAGGGATATATTCCCTTTTCATAGATATTAAACCCCCTCCCAAATCCATCCTTCCAGGCCCCAGCTTCACACATCTCCAAATCTGTATTTGAATATGTATTTAAATATGAGCTTCACCCTCAGCCTAGTTTTAGTTCTGGTTGGGAACAAGGCTGAGAAGGTTGTAATAATCAGAGTTCTACACTTGTTTAGGAAATGAAGAGGCAGGAAAAAAGGTCATGCTGCTCCTCCTCCCTGTTACCTGCTCAGCAAGAGCTGTCTTCCCCAGCCAGCCCTAATTCCAGCCCTCCTCACAGCCACCCTGGGGATCAGTCCCTGTTAGTCCCTCTTTGTTCCAGGGCGTTTTTTGATTCCTGTAAAACAATGATGAACAAGACACTTCTGACTGAGCAGGTACTGCAGAGAGCTGCACCTTCCCCACCAGCTTCCTCTGCTGCCTTTTATATATCACACTGAAATGTAATTATCTTCACGGTGCAGGGTGTAAATCAGGGTGTGTGTCAAGACGATTTCCCTCAGGGTTTTATTTTATTGCGTAATAATATTTGACACAGGGCTTAGAGGTGCTGTTACCTGCCTAATCGTGTGAAACAATTTCATGTGCAAACAGCTGGTAAGTGTGAAAACTACCATAAACCAGCTCCAGGAAATGCTCTGCTTCCCTTATCTATTCTTGGAAAATACCCCCTGGCATTGGTGTTTCCCCATCAGGCTGGGAGGAGCTGCTCTGCCCTCACACAGGGAGAATCCAGCTCCATCCTCCCTCCTGGTGTCCAGAGGGGAGCAGGGAATCAGGGTCTCCATCTGTGTCAAACCCCTCAGGCCAGAAGGAATGAAGTTAATTTGGAATAATTAATTGGTTGGGTGTATTATCTCTGAGAGGAAACCCTCTGTATCAGGGATGTTGCCCCAGCCTGATCTCTCACAAATAATCTGGGAGGGAGAGGTTTGGCTGTCACCCTGCTCAGGTTCAGAATTTAACACTCAGTTTCCCTCAACATCCATAGTTTGGGGTTGATGTTTCACTATCCCTTTTCCTAAAAGGGGACAGGAAGGTCCCGAGGGCTGCAGGGACACCTCAGGCACATGGAAAACCTCTGGGAGTCCAGCTGGGAACCCCAAAGTGGAGCTGAGGCTCTCAGTCCTTATTTACAAACCCTGCTCAGGCAGGTGTTCTCCTGAATGGTGAAATCCTCCTTCACTTGGGAACACAGAGATGAGCCCAACCCAGGTGTGACATCAACATGGAAAAATTAAAGGGCACAATTCATGCAGGGGGGAAGTGAAGATCCCCAAATCTGAGCGCTCCCCCCCTTTCACTTCGGGAGCTTTGTGCTGCAGAAAAACCCAAGTGCACAGGGAGAAAAGCTCAGAGCAGAGAGGAGAGCTCAGAGCAGCCCTGCCCTGCTTCTCCTCAGCACAAATGGGAGCCTCCGACTCTGCCTCGGGGAGAGGGGACAAAGGAGAGGCAGAGATGGCAATCTAGGGACAATGGTGGTTATTTATAAGGCTTTTTCTGTGCATTGGAGATCATAGCCAAAAGGCATCTGCCTGAGGTCTGAATTAGTCAGAGTGGGGTTGGGAGGGGAGGTGGGCAGCTGCTTGAAATCACCAGCCTCCAAGTCACTATTTTTTTTTCTCCTCAGGGTAGCTGGCATTGTCAGTGATGGTTTAACCTACTTAGGATAATAATCCCTGTAATAAAGGCATTTTTTAAAAAAATCCCTTAGCCCGAATGGCTGGGTGGAAGGGTATGGGGCTGCTGTGCAGGGAGGTTCTGTGTGTGGCTTGCCAGGGAAGAGTGGTGAGGCAGCTATTCTGTCATTTTTTTAATATACTCCCAGACCACCACCCCCTGCCAGGCAAGAAAATTCCTTTCCAGGAAGGGATCTGGCAGGGGCTGTCCCTTCCCCCTCAAAAAAAGACCTCCTCCCTGTGGATTAAGGCATTTCACATCTGGAGCCATATTAGATCATCGAGGTTTCTGATGCATCCTGAAAAACCCCTAATCCTGGCCACCATCTGGCCCAAAGCCCCTCTCCAACTGGTGGGTCTCCTTCTGCACACCCGGTGCCAAAGTGTGTGACCTGGTGGCACCAGCAGCAGCCTGTCCTGCTGCCTCAGGTGCCAGGGCAGGCAGGGGTGGTGCCAGGGCTGCTGGGGAGCCCTGGGGCCAGTTAATCTCAGGCTCAGCTGCCTGATCCCGAGGCGGGCAGAGTTCCTGGATAAACCATTCTGATGCTGGGACCAGCTCTCCGGGGTGGCTCCGTGGCTTTGTGGCCAAGGTCTCCCAGCTGTCCCAATTTCACAGAGATCTTCAGAGGCCATGGATAAAGCCAGCCTTGTTCTTTATCTGTGTTTTGTTGCTACTCCTCAAAACAAAGCCCTTCTCTCTCTGCTCCCAAGACTTTTCCTTCTGCAGACCAGGGCTGTCCAGCAGCACCATCACACCTCCTAAATCCATTTAATGAGGGGCAGACCTCACTGCTCCCCTGACTCCAGCTTTGGTAAGGTCCTGGCTAAACCCTTCCCTGCTCACCCACTCCAGAACACTGAGGAAACCTGAGCTGCTGAAGCAAGGACACGTTGGAAGGAATGGACTGGAACCTGCTTGTGGTCCTCACATTTCATAATTCCTGAACAGAATTCCTTCACTCAGGATTTTTATCCTGGGAAGCTGAAAAGGCAGAGTTGCTCATGTGGAATGGGTTAGGAATTCTTTACCTGAAGTGCTGAGCCTGGCTGGGCTCTGGTGTGAGTTGTTTTCAATCCCTGACCAATGGTCACAAGAATTGTCTCAGGACTCTGGAAAGAGTCATGAGTTTTCATTATTATTATCAGTTTAGCCTTCTTTAAGTATCCTTCTCTATTCTTTAGTATAGTTCAGTATAGTTTTCTTTAACATAATACAGTATCATAAAATAATAAAACAGCCTTCTGATCACATGGAGTCACAAAGGGGCTGATTTTTACACCACCTGCTGTCTCCCAGAGCCTTTCCCCCAGGCTCAGGGTAACACAGGGACACAAGAGGGGTTTTTTTTGTGTATTTACCAGATATCTTGGTGGTGAGTCACAGGGAACAGCACGAGTTGTGCCGGACGAGTTGGGAACAGCGGGAGAGCGGCAGCGCTGGCAGGGAAATATCTCAGGGCTGAGCCTTGAGTGAAGGTGGGGACTGGGGGCTGTGTCACCCCCTCCCTCTGCACCCTGTCATGTGCCTGGACATGTCACAGGCGCTGCCCTTCATCCCTGTGGGGTGGGTGAAGCTTTTCCATCCCAATCCCTGGTGAGGGTGACCAGAGGGATGAGGTGCCCTGAGCCTGGTGACAGCAGTGGCAGCCCAGGGGCTGTCCCTGCTCCCCTGCCCGGGCAGATCATTTCCATACTGAGTGCTGTTATTCATGAGGGTGCTCAGACACTTTTATGGAGCTGCAAATCCCAGCTGCTCCCACCAGGAGTGAACCAGCTGTGAGCCAGGGAGAGATTTCCCAGTTTGCTGGGCTGCCGTGGGATTAATGCAGGCAAGGTGACAGCAGCTGCATGGATGAGGCCTGGGAGGGAAGGAGAGGAGCCTGGAACATCCTGGGGCTTGTCCTGGTTATTTATCCTTCCATCAGAAAGGAGGGCTGAGGTGCAGGCTGGAAAATCCTCGGAGGGATAAATGATTTAGAGCTCATGCTCTTGCTGGAGGGACTCTGTAGCACCTGGCACACAGGACCTGGGGGTGTGACACCCACCAGAGAGCAGGAGCCTTCATCTCCATCACTGCAGCAACAAATCAATTGTTTTCTCCCTTTGAGGGCCACTGACAAAGATGATGGGGGTGGGAAGCAGCAGCCCTGGGCCGGTGCTGCTGATGGTGTCACTCCTGTGAGCAGGGGACAGGAGGCAGGGCACGGTGTGTGTGACAAGCAGTGGCTTTGGGAGCATTCTGGAGCCTGCTCAGGCTAATGCAGGGTTTTATTCTAAACCATCCATGAAACACAGCTCGAAAATTGCACTTGCTATTGCTACCTCAGCCACTACAATCAAAGCTGAGGAAATGTGTGGCTCAGAGAGCTCTGAGGAAAAAAAAGAAAAGAAAAAAAAGGCAGGTCAAAAGGGAAATGGAGGGAGAGCAGTGAGTGCTGTGATTGCCCTGATGCCAGGGAGGGGGACAGGGGCTCCCCAGGTCTGGGGGGCTGCAGAGATCAAAGGAAAATAGATGTACAATCAGTAATAAAATAAGATTCAAGAGCAAATCTGCCTTTATTTGCATGGTGAGGGAACGATTTTGGGGGTCCTGTTTACCCTGTGTAAATCATATTAACACCAACAAAATACTTGGTGCTCCCTGTAAAAATGGCAGCATTTATTAAGTGCTGCAGTACAAGCAGCTGGATCTCATCGTTGTCCTTTTGCCTGGGATTTCAGAGGGGAAAGGAGCAGTGTTTGCTTTGAACATTATTGTCAAAAATGAACATTCAAACGTTATTTCACAAGGACATGACTGTGGCAAAAAAAAAAAAGGTGGGATGTGGTGACCCTAGAAATGTCTGGAGCAGTAACAGGGTCTTCCCTTTGCTGTTGTCACCTGAATTCCTGGGAGCCAGGAGGGTTCACACTCAGCTTTGCCGTGTGCTCATCCCTTTGCCTCCCAGATCCAGGGCTGTGGGAAGGGCCAGGGAAAAGGAACAGCCTGAGGGGACAAATTCAGGGTCCCTGCAGGAGCAGGGAGAGCTGTCAGCTTCAGATCTGAAGGCAGCTGCTGCAGACAGCTGCAGGATGGATCACTCCCAGCCCTGCCCTCAGTCTGGAGGCAGAGATAACAGACTGGTTTGATGTCACAGACCACAAGCCCTGCCTTTTCCATCCTCTGCATCCCCACACTCCTCCGACTTGTGCCACCTCCCCGGCTGCCAGGCAGATCTGAGGCATTGAAAAGAGGATCCTAAAGAAATCTGGCAGACTTTGCTGTCTCAGCCTCGCAGCAGAACAAGGTGTGGAGCTGAGGGAGCATCTCTCAGAGCACACAGCACCCAAAGCATCCCCCAAAGAGCAGCAGCCACCCTCTCCCCAGACTGATCTGAGGGGAAGTAAAACATCCGTGGCAAAGCAAGGATGTTGTGTCTTTCACTCACTTCCCACGTGCTGGGATGACCCAAGTGACAGCACAGAGCCACGAGGACTTGAGAAAAATCCATCTGAGCAGCTGTGGTGGTCATTTACCCCAGCAGCTATGGGGTATGGGCGTGATGGATGCTGCTGATCATCCTCTGCAACACTGAATTGCCTTTTTAGATGAGAGTTATCAATTTTGCTGCCATAGCAACCCCAAAAGTCACCTAGAGGGCTGCCTGTCTGGGAGAGCAGGGATGGTTTCTGCATGAGATCAGGGAGAAGTCAGGATTTCTGGGATTCTGGGCCCAGATGGAGGGTGTGAGAGCCCAGGGACCAAGGCAGGACAGTGGGGGGACAGAAGAGAGGAACCAGCCCTGAAAATGGGTGCTGGTGTTTCCTGTCACAAGCCAGCAGCTTCCCCAAAATCTTTCCTTCATGAGTCACTCTTATGTAGAGTTTAATGACACTGAGAGCCCCTGTCCCTTTGTCACAGTTGAGTAAAATCTCTCAGAGGGTTCAGGAGCTGCAGAAGTGGACAGAAAAGCCTTTTGTCATTGATGTCATGTGTGGTGTGATCCCATACCTCCATTTCCTTGGAAAATCAGGCAAGAACTGGCACACTCCAACCATTTCATTGCTTTTCTTTGAATGTTTTCAAACCCAGAAGTTGAGCTAAACTGCCCTTTTCAATGCAAATAACTACAATTTAGCTAAATAGTGATTTTCCAACCAAAGATTTCACAGAAAATTTCCCAGACAGCTGTACAGAACAGCTCAGAGAAACCAGGGCTTCCTTCCTTCATTCTGACATTCATACATTGCACATTTTAAACATGTTCCTGTCTGTCTGTGAGCTGATGTCAGCTTCTCATTCCTACCAAGCGTTTGAAGTGTATTAATTTTATTGAAAGGCCTTGTCAAAGCCGCCTCTGTGTCCCCATCTAGGCTGCTGGATCTGCAAAGCCATTTTATTTTCAGTCTGACCCACTGAGCACTGATTGCAAACAACGATTTCTTCTGCTTTCGCATCCTGCGCGCGCCGCCCTCCTTTTTGTTTGGAGTTTATGGTCACTGGCTCTGGGTTCTGTCATTATTTGTCTTTGTTCTGTGTTTTAACCTTTGTTAGAGACTCGGCCATTGTGCAATCCCTGTTCAGTGACCTATAATATCCTAATTTAGTTGGCATTTTGATCTGGGTGAACAATCCGCTGTATGTGAGGCTTCTTTCCTTTTCTGTTTCCCATTCCTTTCAAAAGCTCTTCTGTGTATTTCTTCACCCTCTTCACACCCCACTCTGTGTTTCCTTAGGTTGTCTTTCACCCTTTCTCTCTTTTTTTGTTCCAGATCAGCCTCAGCTCTCACCCCTGCTCCTCTCCCAGCCCCTGCTCCGTGCTCTGGCACCAGGAGGTCCTGAAATCCAGTTCATCCTCCCAGGATCAGCCTGAAAAGGAAACTTCTCCTCTGCTGAGGCTGAAAATTTTGTCAGCTGGTGGCGGATGAAATAATGACCCTAAAAACCTCTGGGGAGTAAAGCCCACCCACGTCTGAGGAGCAGCAGCGAGTGCCTGTGGTGTTCACCATCACAAGAGGGAGTTTTGGGAGTTTTTAACAAAGCTTGGTTTTGTTACAGGAGACTGAGACAAAGGAGAGGGAGTCACAGGGCTCTGGACAGCTCCTGGCACTGCAGCCCTTCCCTGGAGTGCCAGGGATAGCAGCAAAGGGAGAAACCTGCCAGGATCCTGTCCCAGCTGTGCTCAGCCAGTGCTTTGTCACAGAGGGCCCCTAAGGACAAGGAGCTGGAGCTCTGTTCCTCTCCTGGGATCCCCAGTGGCTGAGATCCACTGGATCCATTGTTCCACAGCCTCTGTGGGGCAGGGCTGGTTTGGAGCCTGAGTGCTCGGAGCAGAATTTCTCCCACTTCTCCTCCTCCTGTCCCCACTGGCTTTGAGTTCCTCTCTGATGGATTCCTCTGCCAGGAGACCCCAGCTGGGAGCTGCTCCCAGGGGAAGGTGCTCACATCTCCCCTGGCCCTGGGGACACCAATATTGCAGGGCCTGGGAGCCAGCAGTGAGCCAGGGGGGCTGTCCCTGTTAATTCCCCTCCAACACAGCATCCAACACCTCCTCCCCAGTGCAGACAGGCATCTGGTCCTGGTGGAAACACCTCAACCACGGGGCAGCAACAGGGCAAGGTGGGGAGATGGGTGGAGAATCAGTGCCTGGTTCTGTCAGCCTTGCCAAAGCAAGAGGAGCCAGCATTGTTCATCTTCTCAATATGGCTGAGACAATCAGTTTAGGGAAGAGGTAAAATGGCTGAATAATTTAAATTTGGGTGAAGTGCTCTAATTATGATCGCAGGCTGCTTGTCCCATTAGGGCCATGCTTAGGGATCCTAAAGGAACAGCATCCCTGTACCTGGCAGGTGTCAGCTGGTTGGGAGCCCCGTGTCAGTTCAGCCCTCTCCTTCCTCCCCTCCTTTCATCCTGCTAAAATAACAACCCTGGGCATCCACACTCAGCCCTGCTGCAAGCCTGGGAATGCTCCAGTGCACACACCCAGGAGAAGGAAAACACCCTGCTGGCAGCTCCTAAATCTCTGCTGTCCCATCTCTGCATCGTGGCGTGGTGATGAGGACGTGAAAGAGGGAGATAACACTGAAAGGAAGGAAAACAAGGCCTGCTTTTCTCTGTCTCTGCTCTTTGGAAGGAAAGGCAGAGCGTGGCACGCAGGACTATCAGATCTGTCAGCACGACAAGTGGCAAGGGGAGGGAAGGGAAATGCTATTGTACACCCCATCCTGGGGCTGGCTGGGGGAAGGAGAGGGAAAACAGAGGGAAAACAAGGCGGTGTGTTCGACAGGGAGCCAGCACGTTTGTTATCAAAATGGAAATGCAGCCCTTTGTTGATGGAGGTGTATCTGCTTCCCATTGTCTCCCGTGCCAGCCCTGTGAAAGGCTCCTTTGATGGCTCCGTGTTTGTGCACCGGCTATGAAATTGCTTCTCAAGACAAAGGGAGTTGGTGCTGTGGGTAATGAAAAGGAGCCGAGGGCTCCTCTCCTCTCGCCCCGGCAGCGCAATTTCCCCCCGAGCAGCTGTCAGAGGCTCGCTGAGAAAATTGGAAGGCTGAGGCTGGATGGGGGGCCAGTGATGAGCAGAGAGAGAGAGAAAGAGATGCTCTTTTGCAGGGCTAATGTGGCCATCTGCTCTGCTTTCACTGGTCTGCTCCAGCCCAAGTGCTCCCAAGCCCTGCGGCCGCTCATTGCCCACTCCCCATGTGCTGTTCCCATTAGCAGTGAGGACAGGGCCAGGAGCTGTCTGCCACACGGTGCCACCACCTCAGACACTGCCAGGAGCTGGGATGGGACCTTCCCTGGCTGGGGAAAGGATGGCAATCCATCTCTGGAAGAGCCCGAGGGCTGCACATCTCTCTCCTTTCCTCGCCCTGCTGATCACCAGCGAGGGCACCGGGGGTGGAGTTGCATGTAAAGCAGCAGCAAACTGAGAGAGAGAAGGTTTAGATGAGATATTAGGGGGGAAATGCTTTATTGTGAGGGTGGCCAGGCATTGCCCCATCCCTGGAAGTGTCCAAGGCCAGGCTGGGTGAGGCTTGGAGCAGCCTGGTCTGGTGGAAGCTGTCCCAGGGACTGGAGGGAGATGGGCTTCAAGCTCCTTTCCAATCCAATCCCAATCTGTGCCACAATTCAACAATTCTATGATCAAAACTGCAGGGATAACACACTCAGAAAGCACATCAGGCACCGGAAAAACATCCAGCAAAGCTGAAAAAATATTAGTTACCCAAAGCACAGCCCAGCTCAGCTGGACACTCCACCAGGCAGCAGCAGCAGCACTGCATGGCTCAGTCCTCTGGCTCCTCACAGACTCACCTGGAATGTGTTTTTCCGCTGGATTTCTCCCCATTTACCTGCTCCTCACCCTCAGTTCCTTGCACACCTCTCTGAGGGGTCACACAGTGTCCCCCCCACCCCTCCTGTCCCACCCACACAGAACCTGGTGCCAGGTGTGTGTGTGTGAAACCCCTCTCTGATCACACCCACACACACACAGAGGAATTCTCATTAACTAATGGTGCTCCTAATAGGAACGGGTGTCTTTCTTCACCCCTCCTGCTCGGCTGCAGAGTTTAATGGCTCAGTCATGCTCAGCCGGCCTCACTCCTTTATCTGCTCAATAAAGAAATGGTTTATGGCACATCCACGCCTCGGCCCGAGCTGGCAATTTCACACAGGCCTTATCAGCACTCGCACACGCTGTAAGGCCGCTGGAAATTAGACGTGGGATTCGCATGTCTAACAACCGGGGTTAAACGCTTTTTTTCCCTTTTTTTCCCTGCTTTTCCCCTCTGCTGCTCCTTCTTCTCCCCTCCCTCCCTTGTCTCACCGGTTACAGCTCTGACAATGGCTTTAAAAGGATAGTCTTGCCTGGCTTGTGGTAAAAGATGTTAATTTATTGTAGTCGCTCCTTTATTTGATTATTGGTTTATTAAAACTGCCAGGGGTGAGAGCGTTTCTCCTCGAACAAATCCTTTAATCTGTTACCAGCTCTGTAGGCAAGACAAACACGAGTGGCTGTGGCTTTTTGGGGGGATTTGCCCCCTTTTCATCAGGAGGTGGGAGCACAGGGATGCAGCCAAGCCAGAGTCCCGTGCTGTGCAGCTCAGAGGAGCTGCCTGCCAGGAAGGGCTGTCCCCAAAAGCAGCAGCTGTAGCTGTCACACTCTCCTCAGCCTTGGACACACTCAATTTCCATTTGTTCAGCTCACATGCATCCTGAAGAGCTCCTTGGTAGCGTGTAGTGACTCTTTGAAATTCTCTGTTTCAGCCTGCCTGGCAGGGACCCTCTGCCTTCTGCACCCCAAAGGGCTCCTGCACCTCATTTTCCACCCCTGCTCCTGTCCCATATCTCCCTAGAACAGGGGACCCTGCTCTCCCCTGCCCATTCCTTCAGCCCTCAAACCCAAGCATCCCACAGCTGCTTTTACCCTCTTGCCCAGAATTTAGCTGGATGTCACCACAAGTGCCTGTGCTGCCTGCTGGGGACTCGGGTGACTTTTGCAGGTGAAGGTGGGACTGATTTTCTTCAGCCTGCCCACACAGCCACGGAGCCCATCAGCATTCAGAGCCAACCCTCCCGTGTTTGCACTCAGGGATGGAGTTATTGCAGCAAATCCAGCTCTGCCTGGTGCATCCCAGCCCCAAGGATTCATCCAGCCTTGGCTCTCCCCTTCAAGCATCCCCTTCATCCCCCTCATCCCTGATTTTCCTTCTGCTCTGCCTTCCAGCTCAGCCCCAACAGGGAGATTTTCCCTGTGCAGGGATGTTGTTCCAGGGGCAGCAGCTTGTTCCAGGCTGCAGTTCCTGGCACATAAAAGTCAGCAGCAGCAGAGCAGAGCGATTAATGACAGTGGTTAAGGTTTTATACACAGCCTTCCAGTCTAAGTGTTGCAGGGCACTTAGAGGGCTGCATCAAAACACAGCCCCAGGGTCCCTCCAGAGACAGGAAAAGAGTCCCCTGGGCAACCTGAGCTGGATTTGTGGCATGTGGGAAGCTTTGCCCAGGACCTGGGAGGGCAAGCAGAGGGGAAGGTTGAGTCCCTTCCTTCTGAGCTGGAGGAAGGCACTTCAAACAGCTTTAAAATCCTCACTTGCAGGTCTAAAAGTGACACAAATTCAGTGTTTTTTGGTTGGTTTTTTTTTTTTGAGGCATTGCTGTTGTAATTCCTGGATGCTTTGGGGAAGGCTTGGGGCAGATTTAATTTGGCTGAGGGGAGAAGCAGCCCCTAAAGCAACTGCTGGACCTGCAACTTGAACTCCAAGGACAGGAGAGAGGACAAAGCCTCCCAAGATGTGCTGAACTGCCTCCTCTTCTCTCCCTGCTGCTTTTCAACAGAAAGTCACCTTCAGCACCGATGGCTGGGGCAGGACAAGGTGCCTGTGGCTGGAATTAAATCAGGTTTTATCCATCCTGGGGAATCTGCACATTGCCAGGGCTCCCACGCTCAGTGATGCTCCTGAAATATCTTCATCACAACTGTCTCAGCTGACCTGTAATTTAATTTTCTTCCTCTCTGTCTTAGACCTGTGCAGTTGCATCCCTCTGCCTTCCACTGGAGCAGAATCACAGACATCCAACACCTCCTGCAAGCCTCTGAGGGAGGGGATTCAATGACTCTCCTGGATAACTTGTTCCTCACTCCTCTCATTAAAAACCTTTCCCTTCGACTTCACCTGGATTGCCTTGCTGCATTTTTCCTCTCCCATTCATTAGAAATAAATAAGTGATGAGCCAAGCAGTTTTCCTGCCTCCCTTGCTCCACAAGAGCTTTTGACACAGTCCACAGAAAATGAACCTCACCCAGAACTTAATTTTTTGTTCCCATACAGGAGACACTTGAGATTAAGGCCTGAGACCCAGAAAAAATGACTTTGAACATGTAAATAAGGGCCTTTTATGCAAGATGTTGATTATAAACCTGGATCCATCCTCCCACCACGAAATGGTGCCTGAGGGCATGAAGCTCCTGCTCACATGTCAGTGTTAGGGCAGAGAGGGCTGAATAATTCATCAATAATCCTCAAATTTGGCTTCCCTGCCTGTCTGGGAGCTCTGTCTCTCCCAGAATCTGTTCATTAGGTGAGGTAACTCATCAAAATGGCAGAGGGACCCCGGGTGGGAAGCCCTGCTCCGAGTGGAAGTTTAAAATTTGCTTTGCTTTGCATCAGGAATGAGCTGGGACAATTCCAGCAGGGAAATGAGAGCTCTTTGGTGTTGGTTATGCTGCTCACATGGCTCTGGCTGTCTCCTGAGCAGCTGAACTCAACCCCTGGAATGAGTTTCCTGGGTGAATATCACACTGGATTTCCATAAATGTGCTAAAACATTGCTTAAAATTCGCTTCTCTCAGTCAGACTGATCTATCTCTGTGTCCATCTGTACCATTTTATTTCCACAGCACCCATCACTGCTCACTCTTCCTCAATCTAATCTTCCTCATCTAACTATTAATTCCTCCACTGGAATGCTTGCTGCAAGCTCCCATCAAAAGCTTGGAGTAAATCAGTTGAAAAATTAAAAAAAAAAAACAGATATAGTCTGAATTTCCCTACTCTTTAAACTTTTGAACAACATTCAAACATTCAGGAAGGGGTGGGAGATAGGGGAATGAAAATAAATGGGCATTTAGGTTTGCTCAGACAAAATTCCACTAGAAATGGCAAAATCTGATGGAAAGGAGAAGAATTTGGTGATTATTTGGAGGAAAAAGGAGGAGGAAAAAGCAGAGGAAAAAGGAATTCCATCCCTCCAGCTAAAGAGGACCAAGGAGGGGGCAGTGACAGGCAGGCAGCAGCCAGAGATTATCAAAAGTAGGAGATACCAACATCATTCTCCATGGATTTTAAGCCTTGCCCAGCTGGAAGGGAGGGAAAAGGAGACAAATCCTGGCTGCTGCCAGGAATGAATCACTCTCCCCTCACCCTGGAGCGCCGCCGCCGTCTCCTCCAGGTGACAGCTCACGTGGGAGGATAAATATAAATAAAGAGAGGGAAGCTGCAGCATTTTGATGACTCATGTAATATTCATTTTGAATTAGTTTGTACATGATTCTGTAAAAAAAAAAAAAAAAAAGAAGAGGCAGACATTCCNTCCTTTTTTTTTTTTTTTTTTTGCAAGCTCCAATTTGCTGCTGGCAAGGAGCAGCACTCGGGTCTTTTATGGGTATTAGTTCCATAGTGTATAGCAGGAGGCAGAGGAAGTTTAATTATGATTCACTGAGCCACATTGTGGGTATGTTTTAAAGCCACTTAATTAGTGTAGAAATATACAGCTGTAATTATCCTGAAATATGGCCTAATTAACCTATCGAAAACCCATGCACGTGGCTCAGGAAACTTGGAAGCATTAATAGTCTATTAATACACCGGGGCTGACAGCCCATCATGCTCACATTTGGGAACAGGAACCTCCTCCCGTGACCTCCCATTGAGCAGAGATTCCTGTGGCAGGTAAATCCTGCCCTTTCCCTGGGCTGGAACAGCTCCTGCCACAGTCCTTGTGTGTAAATTCCAATAAAGCTGCTGTGGTCCAGCTCTTCTGCTGATCATCCAAACCTTTGTTCTGTCCTCTTCCTCAATGCTGGAATTCATCTCCTGCTCCCTCCAGCCCTCAGCAGACATTCCTGCAGGCTCAGGGTGTCCTCAGCCCTGCTCTGTCACTGTCCCCTCTCTGAAGCTGGAGCATTAAAGCTGCAATGGATGGATTCCCAGCCCTGGAGCAGAAAGGAGATAATCAGGGAGATAGCTAAAGCACAGCCAAGCAGAAAGGTGATGGTGAAAGGTCTTGTGTTCAGTGCTGGGTGTTAAAGCTGATAAAAGCTGGGAAAACCAATTATCACTTCAAAACACTCTGATATCCAAGGCCAGGAAGTGCCCAAGGCCAGGCTGGACAGGGCTTGGAGCAGTCTGGGATATGGAAAGTGTCCCTGCCATGGCAGGGAGTGGCACTGGGTGGGCTTTAATTCCTTCCCACCCAAACCATCCTGTGATTCTATCACAGATTTTCCCAAACCATCTTGGAGACCCAAGGAATTTGCCCTTGGAATGCTGCCTACAGGAGCTTTTACACAGCAAAACAGCAAATTAATGCCCTGTCCCTTATTCCATCATTTTATAGATGAGGAAACCAAGGCACAGGCCTGGAAATTTAATTCCCTGACTCTGCCTTCCCTGCTCCAACAATCAGGCCACGCTGCTCCTTCAGTGGGAAAACTGATTTTAACAGAGCTTCATCTTCCAGGAAGGAGCATTTATTTCTTCCACTTGAGCTGGAAGTACAACCCCTGGATTGGCAGGGAGGGGTGGTGAGAGGGAGAGGGAAAGGCAGGGAGCAAGCAGCTGGCAGGAGGTTCTCCAGGCAGAGCACAGCACCAAATATTCCAGCAGTGTCTTCATCCTCTTGGTGATAAAAGCAACCAGGATTGAATCCGGCTCGTCATCATCCGCAGGGTCGTTTGCTTAAAATTCCCCTAATTATGGAAGTGCAGAAAATTACTGCTCCATGATGAACTGAATAGGAAATTGAAGGCTCCCACAACCCAACTGCTGCCAAAGACAAAGCAGGAGGGAGGTTCAGAGGGAAGGAGAGGCAAAGAAATCAGGGGGAAATGAGCAGGGAGAGGAGGGGAGGACCAAGGGAGGGAGGGAATTGTGTCTCTCCTACATCTCTCTGGGATGCCACCAGTTCTGGAGAGCTGAGAGGAGAGGAGAGCACTGAAATGCAGCCTTGCAGAGCTGGCCCTGCCACTTCCCCAGCAATTGTGACACTTGACACTGTGCCACAGGCAGTGTTTTGACCAGAGCTTCTGGCTGAAACGCAGGGAACTCATCTGAGCACCATCCTTCCCGATATGCAAGAGTGGGGCACCTCTCTGGATAAATAATCTGTATTATTTTCTCTCAAAGTGCTCTTGCAGTGGCAATTCCTCATGAGAGGTGACAGCAGGTACCACAGAGGGCTCAGCTGAGTCACTCAGGGACAAGGGGCTGGAAGAGGCTGTTCTGTGTTAACAAGAGGTATTCTCTTCCAAATTTACCCACATTTTAGGGCAGTTCTCAGAGCAAGCCCTCTCCTTGCCCTCTTCAGAGAAGCCGTGCCCAGGATCCTGATGGAGTTATCTTGCTCTGGATGTTCTGTACTGAGTGTGAGGGGGAATTCTGCTGCCTCCATCTCTCTCAGGAGCACACACAGGCTGTGATTAAGCAGAGCACTTTGCTTACTTAATATCAGTGTCACTCCCAGAGCCCCGGAATGAATGAGCTCAGCAGTGCAGAGCAGAGCCTGAGCTTCCCCCAGTCACAGGCGGCTGCTTGGGCTCCATCCTCCTCCTCCTCCTCCTCCTCCTTCCAGCACAACACATCAAAAGCTGCCTACAGGAGTCAAATCATCCTCCTGGGAATGCCACCCCCATCAGAAACCAGTGCTGGGGTGGGAAACACCACAGACAAGTGTAATCCATCCCACCCGTGTGTTTCTACTCGAAGAAACCCTCCGGTTCTTTGGAGATAAACAACAACAGAAAATAAACACCCAGCCAAAAATGGGTGTTTTTGCAGCAGCTTTTGGTGTGGCTCTTTTCAACAATCTTCAGCCACGGGGAGTACCTGTGTTGATAGGAGCTCAAGTGGGAAGGGACCCCAGGGCTGCTCTGCCCAATCTTCTGCTCAAAGCTTTGTGGGGTCAGAGGAGGTCACCCAGGAGGAGGAATTTAGGCTGGATATTCAGAATAAATTCTCCCCTGAGAGGGTGGGCAGGCCCTGGCACGGGGTGCCCAGAGAAGCTGTGGCTGCCCCTGGATCCCTGGGAGTGTCCAAGGCTGGGTTCTAAGCAAAAAATGCAGTTTCTCACCAAAAAGTGGTTTTAATCTCTACAACACCATTTTAATGTCCTCCAACACTTACAAAAAATGAGTTAAGCATTGACCACGTGAGAATTTCTCTTTCTCAAGGAGGAGCAGTGGCTGGCCAGGATTTAAAGCTCTGCAGTGGAGCAGAGTCTGAGTGTCCAAATTAGCTCCTTCTTCCACTTCAGGTGTAGCATTTCTCTTTTCTATCATATCTCATTGTAAATCCAGGTGAACACAGGGGTTTAAATATTTTCATCACATGCACTGGCACAGGACTATTCTTCTTTTTTCCTTAATCCAGGTGGTTTCCCCCCCCCAGAGTTGTTTATTTCATAGTCAACTTCCAGTATAATTTGTACCTTGTTTTGCATCACTGTAAATCATTTCATTAATGAAAAAAAAGCAAAAAACCAAACCAAGTCATTATTAAGCAAATATACAAAATGTGCAGAGCTAATCTCTCCCTTATATTGCAAGGATTAAATAAACAGAAATATCAGCAGAAAGTATTCCAGACACGTTGGGCTGCCATAAAATCTAGTAGGTGAACTGTTCATTTACATATTCCCCAAATACAATGGGATGACACTTTTGAAATTAAAAACTGATGATACAAATGGCATTTAAAGTTCATTTAATATTATTTGTTAAAATTTCACTGACAAATCTGTCATATGTGAGGCAGATCCTATTACTAGAAGGAGTGAAAAAAAAGCAATTGAAATCCAAACCCACCCCAACACTGAAGGGTCTATTAAGACAGTAGATGAGAATTTGCATTATCAAATAATCCTAACAGGAGAATTTATAAATGGAAATGTAAACTGTGCAGGGTTTTAAATGTTAATTCATCCCCATAACTAGTTTCATAAACAGCTTGACTGTGTTTCTCCTGGAGACAACGCAGAGATGTTTCCCTGGGGGATTGGGAGTACCCAAACAGCAGCAGTTGGGTTTGTGAAGAACAGACCTGGAACCACCTGGGATTTAGGCTGAAGAGTGCAGGTGGGTGAGGAGTGCAAGGTCTGTCTGTGCCCTGCCTCCAGCCCCAGCCCTGCTTTGGGCATTTCAGAAATGCTCAAACCCCCCCATTCCTGAGTGTTCCCCTTCCCACCCATTCCTGAGTATTCCCTTTCCCACCCATTCCTGAGTATTCCCCTTCCCACCCATTCCTGAGTATTCCCTTTCCCACCCATTCCTGAGTATTCCCTTTCCCACCCATTCCTCAGTATTCCCCTTCCCACCCATTCCTGAGTGTTCCCTTTCCCACTCATTCCTGAGTATTCCCCTTCCCACCCATTCCTGAGTGTTCCCCTTCCCACTCATTCCTGAGTATTCCCTTTCCCACCCATTCCTGAGTATCCCACACCCCTGCACATCACCACACCCCAGATCCTAAACCCCAGGCAAATCCTGAATTCCAACAGAGCACTGACCCCATCCCCTGGCCTGCAACTTGGAAAATTATCCCACTGCCCAAAAAGATGCAGAGGAAAACTCTTTTATCCTGTTTGAATGGCAGGTGGGTCATGCACTGCTTAAAAGCAGGTAGATATTTGGATTTCTTTTTGTTTGTTTATTTATTTTCTCCTCACATAAATATGGAAGGGAAGCATTGCAGGTGAAACAGTGCATGGAGATTAATCTGGTTCATAGCCCTCATAAATATTAACAGGCTGGTAAATGTGTAACCTTATTTCTTTGTCCCTCTGCTCTCATCTTTTCCAAGCTATTTTCACCAGAGAAGGTTAAGTGAGTTGGTAAATGAGACCATGGAAAAAGGAAAGGTGTTCATGCAGAGCTAGTACGTGCAGAGGTGGGATCAAAGCCTGCCTTCCTTCCTTCCTTCCTTCCTTCCTTCCTTCCTTCCTTCCTTCCTTCCTTCCTTCCTTCCTCCCTCCCTCCCTCCCTCCCTTCCTTCCTTCCCTTTCTCCATTCCTCCCTTCCTTTTCAAACAGAATTTTTCCATTCTCTCCCCTTCCAACAATTCCACCACACAAACAGCAGAGTGGGGAATGAAAAGACATTTTCATTTGCACTGAAATAAAATGTGTATGGGGGGAAAACAGTGGAGGAAAAACTTCACTTTTTCACTGATTAAAGCAACAGGTCTTGTCCTTAGAGAATTTTCCTGGAGGATGAGGGTCCCTGGGTGAGGAAAGGAATTTTCCTGGAGGATTGGGATCCCTGGGTAAGGAAAAGAATTTTCCTGGAGGATGGGGATCCCTGGGTGAGGTGGGAGCTTGGTGCCACAGGAACCACCTGAGTGAAAAGGGCATGAAATGCACAAGTGGGTTTCTAAAAGCAGGATTTATCTGGGACTCCAAGCACTCCCAAAATTACTGAAATGACGCTTAGAAAAGCAAATGGATGGGGCCCTTGGGCCACAGAACCCCTCAGAGTCTGGCTGCAGATATAAAATGTTTATGGGCCAGGTTCTGGAGGGAACTTGGGTGCTCTGAGTGGGGCTGGGGGAGATGAGGGCAGGGAAAGGTCAGTGCTGCTCCCTGAGCAGGGAAGGAGGGGACAGCAGGGACATTCTCCTTGCAATCATTTCATTAATGAGCCTGCAGGGGCTTGGGGGTGAGCACTGGTCACAGCATCACCCCACGGGCTGCTTCCCCTGCCTCTCCACGCTCCCTCCCCAAACCCCTTCTGCAAAAAAAAGCTGCTGAGGCTGGAGAAACCCGCAGGGTTTTATTTCACACTCATCTCCTGGGTCATGGGGGATGTTCTCCTCACGTGAGCAGGGAGGGGGATCCTCAGCACCCCAGAGACAGCACAGGAGCTGGGGATGCTCACAGGAAGGATGGGACTGCAGAAAGATCTGAACTGCAGCTGTGTCTCCTCCTCCAATCCCTGTGGGGCTTGGAAGAGGATCCCTCAAGGATCCTTGAGGAATCCTTGAGGAATTCCAATCCCTCAAGGGCCAAACCTTGAGCTGGAGTCCTCCAGCCAGAAGAGACTGAGAGGCAGAGAGGCACACACACAATTTAGGAAAGGACTGTTTCTCCAGTAATTAACATTTGTGTCCTGCTGGTTTTATTTCCCGTGTCCATGTTTTTCCATCCAGCAGCGCAAATGATGTGGGTTTCAAAGCAATCATGCCATTTTCTGTTAGCTGATCTTTTAATGCCTAGGATTTATGAAAGATGGCACCCTATATTTTTGTGTTTACATGGATCATTGCTGAATTGGAACTCATCCTGTTTTCATGAAAGGATTCCTCCCTTTTTGGCAGAGCAAACGAGTTTGTTTTCAAATCTAGCCTATGTGAAAGATCATGTGGCCATGAAGGAAATCTTGAATCCGTTCCAAGTGGTGAGTCTCATGAAGGCAGATCTGTACCAAAACCTCTAACACTTGCAGTTTCGGATATTTTCAGCAGGGAAAGCCCTCAGCTTGGCGAAATCTCACAGAGGAGACATATTTCACTGACATGAGCTTTCCTGAAAGACAAAATTGTGAATTATACACAAAGGAAGGAAGGTGGGGGGGAAAAAGCAGCTGAGACTTATTACAACATTGCCATTGATCAGCTGCCCTGAAAAGCAGCCACTGCTGGGGAGAGCAGAGAGCCAAAAGTCTGCAGGGATGCATCAGGTGAGGATGCAGATGGGGATTGGGAGAAGCATCCAAAATCAGGGGAGCAGAGGAAAATGGTGCTGGATTTGGTTTTAAAACCCTGGCTCTGGGTTTTAACAGGAGGAATCAGATATTGGTAGAACATCTGCACTCCTCTTCCTCGGTGGGGATGGATTGCTGCTGGTTTTCTTAGTTTTTAGAGAGATGGGGTAACTGAGAGGTGTTTGAAAAGATTTTATTCTGTTATTAATCTTGATAAATAGCGAAATACAAGAAATGTCAAACTCAATGTCACCATTCTATCAGAAACTAACATATTTCTTAGTTATAATACTTAATAAATGTTTTTCAGCTTATTAACTTTTAATAATGCAATAACAATAACAATACTACTATTGCTACTTAACAATACTACTATTACTTCTAACACTAATCATATATTTTTCTCTACATAGTCTTGCTATAATACATCTTTCACAGTTCTAATTTTCTAAAATATTCAATCTTTTTGTAAAACTGTATTTTAAAACTTATTAAAACTTATTTCTAGTTCAACCTCTCTCTCAACAACGTCATCTCTATTCTATAGCTTTCTTAAGCCAACACACCTTATCTCAGTATTTCCATATAAATATACAAAACTCTATAAGCTTTCTATCAAATTTTAAGAATTCTTTACAAATCCATGTCTCACAGATTGCACACGCCAGCAGAGCCCTGTGCCCCTGCCCTGTGGCACACCCTGGATTGAGTCCCTGGGAAATCCCTTCCTGGGGGCCTCTCCTGGAAAAATCCCACAAAAATCCAGAGGCAAAGCCATGGATCCACATCCCTGCATGGAATTTCCCAGTCCATGTGAAAGTGAGTAAGAAAAGGAAACAATCAGGGAGTCAGGAGGCTGAGACATGGATTTGGTGGTGCTGATGGCACCTGAGGGTTGTTTAAATAGCCCCATTCACCTGTGGAGGTGTTGGCTGTGTCTGATTCCCAGGAAGATGATGCTGCTGTACCTCAGGAAAGTGTTTTATGAGCCCTGCTGGAAAATCAGCTCATGCCAGGCTCGTGTGGAGCGACACTGATTTGATAGCACCCTGTTCTTGATGGAAAACCCTGTGTTTGTTCCACGTAGGAGGAAATATTTCTCCAGCAGCCTGCAAAACAACATGTTCCTTCACCTCCTGGCTTTTGATACCCATCAGAAAAAGTTCACTGGCAGAGAAACAATCACCAGCAGCTCCTGGAAGTGTTCAGAAACTGCTTCAGGAAGGGTCTTAGGGGTTGGGAGTGCAGCAGAGCCACCCTGCCTCTGAAAGCATCCAAATTTCTGGTAAGAACAACAACAAAAAGAATAATAAAAGGGGCTGGGCAGGGGCTGTGAAGTGCAGAGACCTTGCAGCAGCTTCACACTTCCCATCCTGGCTCCACAAGCACGGATTCCCATCCAGAAGGAGCCATTGATCGCCGTGACTAATGGGGGCTTTGAGGAGGAGAGCGTGCCAGATCAATATGCAATCCTCAGTACATGAATCACTCCAGCTTTCCCAATTTATTCCCCTCCAAATCCAATGGAGGAACAAAAGATAAATACACAGCCGGGCTGGGGGGGCCCGAGGAAGGCAGGTGGGGAGGCAGAATCTCATAAGGGATAATTAACTGGCTTTTATCATTCTAACAAAGCATTAAGCCAGTAAATCTATGGAAATGGGAATACTCCAGAGGGTCGTTACTGGCATAAAGCAGAAGCTCTGGAAAACTGCTTGTCTTCTTCAAGTGGCTTGGGTTGAGGAGAGGAGGGCCCTGACACTGTCCCTTTATCCAGCCAGGACAGCATCCCACATTCCCACGCTGGAGATTCCCCTTCCCACTGCCCTCTCAGAGCTCCTCCAGGCTGGGGGAAAGCTAGAGAAGCCCAAAAAATTGATAAATTTAATTCAAAAGAGGAGAAAACTGATATTCTCTGGGGATGAGACAAGAGAAAATGATAATTTCTTCTCTTTGGGGTGAACAGTGCCCAGCACCAGAGCTGCTGCCCAGGCTGGCACAGGGAGAGACTCCCCTGAGAGGTTTTAGGTGCAGAGATCACAGTGTCCCCCACACCCAGGTCCTGCAGACATCCCTCAGAGTGCTCACGTTGCACCAAACAGGGAGAGGAAAAAGCGTGGGGCATAAAACAATTTTTTCTGACTGACAGAAATCTATCTCAAATTGAAGCAAAATGTCGATGTGTTGCCAATTTTCCCCAGATGACCAGTAGAAATACAGTTTAGATTGGGTTATTCCTTTCCTCCAATAACTTTAGATTGTTCCATTTTGATTTGAAGCTTTAGGGTATTTTAAAGCACTCAAGTTTAAACTTCAAGTGAAAGGGTAAATTTCGACTCAGACTTTCCCAGACTTTGTGTCCTGATTGCATGAGACTGGGATGCCTTGATAATTTCAAACCGTGTTTTTCCAACTCAGAAAATTCCTCATGAACGCTTCCAAATCTTGAATAGTTCTGCTACAACAAATGAGCACTTCTCAGTGAAGGACAAAAATGCATCTCGGGGAAAAAATTGCCACTGTGTCTGCCTGTCAGAGGCAATCTCATGCTCACCATTCTCCTTCCAGTTCTCTTCTGCTTCTTAATCTCCCCTCATTCCCAGAAGCAGCACGGGAGAGATTTGGGACAGATTTAGGACAGATTCCCACCCTCTGCCATAGTAACAACCTTTCCCTGCGTCCCAGCTAAGGCAGCGTATTTTGGCATGGGAAGGGCATTAAAGCCTTGTTGTTTTAAAGGTTTAAATTTACATTTTAAATCCTAAATTTACAGGCATAACCTCAGGTGCGACTTCAGCCTCCCCAGTGAGCGCTGCACTTGTGTTTCCAGTGGTTTTCTTCATCTCCCACCCCACCCAGAAGGATTTCCTCCCTTCTCCACAACCTCAGAGCGGCACATCCCTCTCACTTGTGATTCCAGCTGGGAATTCCTGTGCTGCCGGGGCAGGAAGAGGGATTTTGTTGAGGCAGGAAGAGGGGCTGTGCTGCCACGTGGCAGATTTTCATTTCCCCGCGCGCGGCGATGCTATCGCGGCTCTCACAGTGGGCTGAGCACGTGCCTTATCTGCCTGCCCGTGGAAAAGCAATATCAATTTGGTGGCGTTGAGGGCTGCAGCGAGAACAATGAGCTGTGCATTGTTAAACAAGGCACCAGCCCTGTGCTGTACAAGTGGAACAAGTGTAATCGCTGACACAAGCTCTGAGCATAATTACGGCTCACCAGCGAGCACAGAAACCTTCCCTGCCTTCCTCCCTTGCCTGGCTAGCCTGTATTTTATATATCCTGAGTCCTCAGTGAGAGGAAACAGCCTCAGCTGCACCAGGGGAGGCTCAGGTTGGGTATCAGGAGGAATTTCTTCATGGAAAGGCTGCCCAAAGGGGTTTGGAGTCCCAACCCCTGGCGGTGTCCAAGGAATTACGGGATGTGGGGATCAGTCACAGCTTGGACTCAGTGATGCTGGAGGTTTTTTCCAGCCTCAGTGATGCTGTGATATCTCACAGCCTTTGAGAAAAGCCTCACTAATCCCACTGAGCAGCTCCAGAACCACGCTCTCACCTGCCTTCAACTGATTTTAAAATGGGGAAGGGTCTTTGCTTGGAGCCTCGATGACAGCACAAGGCACCTCTGTGTTCCTCCAGAGCAGCCCCACCACCTGACACAGAGAGGGAGCTGCCCCATCCTCCCACCTGAACATGCCTGAATTTTATTTTATTTTCTTTAAAGCAAACCCTAAAGCTCTGAAGTCTAATTGCTTCTCTTAGCAGCCAGATTCACATAATGACTACAGTGTTTTGCCACGCTGAATAGCAGCTGTGTATCAGTAATATCTCTGGAGCAAGGTCAACTGCTCTGCAATAAAACTCCATCCTGCCTTTCATATCCCATCAGCACAATCAGCGAATTGGGCTCTTCCCCGAATACCAAATGCAGCAGCAAACTCCAGAAGGAGCTTCCTGTGAGAGTGACAGCTCTGCTTGGTGAGCCAGCACTGGATGCACATTCCTGATGCTGCTATCCCCAGTCCCTGCTCAGGGCTGTTTCCAGCCCCACTCCAGCCAGGTGAGGCCACAATCTCAGCAGATCTCACAACTGATTAACACGGCCAGGCAGGCAGAGAGGTCACCCTGACCCAAACGTGTTCAGGAATTGATGGTAAAACCCATTTCCTCTCTCAAAACCACTCTCCCTCTCCATCCTGTCCCCTGCCAAACCAACCCCTGCTCGATGTGTGCGCTTTAATTTGTTCCTGCTTTCATCCCTCTTTAAAAAGCAAAGGAATAAGAGAGTTAAAACCCCCATTTCAACAGGTTTTCCTTTCCTCCTCCCCCTTCTTAAACAGATATTCATAAACCCATGCCTGTTTTCCCATGGCTAATTAGCAGTGCAGATAATAAGCTGGTTTCACGGAGTTAGCATGCATCAGTGTCTCTGCTAACTGGGTTAATTACACAGTGGATGGGCATTTGTTGAAGGGAGGATGGTGAGGATGGGTCTGTTTTTCCCAGCTGGGCTCAGGAACCTGCAGCATTTTCCAGGCAGTGCCACCAGATTTCGCAATAATTCAGATTCTTACAATAACTCCGATTTTCCAATGGTTTTCCCCCAAGCTCCAGTGCCACCAGCAGTGTTGCTGTGTCCCCACCTGGGTGTCCCAGGTGGCTCACACCCATGGTGGGTCTGTCTCTGTCCCAGATGCTCCTTTCTCCCAAGAACTGTTAAATTTTTTGGTCATTGAAGGGCTCTGAGCATTCAGCACCTCGAATTCTCCATATCTCAAGAATGAATATACAAATGAATTGTAGACAGGTAGAGACACCAAAAAAAAGGGAAATTCAAGGCCAGCCTTCAAGGGGTTAAGAGCAACATCTCTGCTGGCAGAGCAGAGAAAGGAGAGATGAATTCTCAGGCTCAAGAGCAATTTCAGAATCCACTCAAGCTTCATGCCACTCTGTGAAATCTCAGTGCACCTCAACTAGATCAGAAATTGGTTTACATTCCCTTCTTTGTGTTTATGAGTTTGTAAAAGCTGATTTATTTTAGTCCATTGTTACTCTAGGATATTATAGCAAAGGCATCTATTGGGAGGAGAGCTGGGGTTCATTATAAAGTTGCTTAAACAAAGTCACTGCTATCAGGAAAGCTGGATCAGAGAGTATTTTATTTTTATTGCACTGCAAGGAGATACCTTGGCAGCAGAGTTAACCAAGGCCTGGCAGCTGATGGGAGAGAGTAGAGCTGTGGTCAGATGCAGTCAGTAGAAAAATTACTTTTCACTTCTCAGAGGACACAATTTCACCTGGAGGGTTTCATTTCTTTCTCCGTTCCACACCTGCACTGTGGCTGTGATTCCTCTTTTGCTCTCACTGCTGGAGAAAAGACACCAGGCTGGGTATGCCCCCCAAAAAAGTGTTATTTTAACCATAAATGTGAAAGGTTTTTGCCTTCTTGTAGAGCTTCACATCCCTCTCCTTCTCCTCTGGAGAAGGCTTCTCCCTCTGGAAGGCCAAAGGACCCTTCCCTTCTGCTGTGACCCCTGAGCTCCTGCTGAAAACAGGACATTTCACCCCACCCTTCACCTCCTGATTCTCCCCAGTCCCAACCCCTTGGCCTCCTCTCTGCTCCCTCCTTCCCAGATGTTTTTCCCATGTCTTACTCCACCAAGGAGCTCACGAGCAAAACCCAATTGTGGAACAATTTCAAAGCAATTTTGCAGCTGGCTCGTGATCAGAGGCAAAGCTCCTCTCAGGGATGTTCACTTTGGAGAAATAATCATCTCTGCTTGAAGAGAGAGAGAAATTTGGGGAAATACCCCACACTCAGCACTGCCCAGTTGGCCTGGCTGGCTCCTGCCTGCTTTTCTGAATTGCCACCCAATAGTCTTGGCTGTGTTTTGCCCAGGACACCTGGAGAAGGTTTTTCCTGCAGAAACAGAGGCTGGAAACTCCCCCAGGCACAAGAGGAGTGCATTCCTTCACCCACTGCACTGGCAGGGCTCAACAACTCCTCTGACACCTCAGCAGCTCCACTCAGCTGATCTCAGGGGTGGGTTTGCACCAGAAGGAAGAGAATTAGGAACTAACAGCATTCCACACATCCATTGCTGTGATTCATTACTCACTGGCTGATATAAGAGATGGAGAGTGACTTCTCACACAGGCAGACAGTGATAGGACAAGGGGGAGCAGTTTTAAACCAAAAGAGGAGAGATTTACATCAGTGTTGGGAAGAAATTCTCCCTAGGAGGGTGGTGAGGCCCTGGCACAGGTTACCCAGAGAAGCTGTGGCTGCTCCATCCCTGGGAGTTTCCAAGGTCAGGTTTTCATCCTGGGATTCTGTGATTTCCTCAGTTATTCTTAATAATTAATCAGAGTCTCTGAGCCCTCTGGGGAAGGACTGTGTTTGCAGAGAACACTTCTCTGCTCTCAGCTGGCTTTAGTCGGTGCCACAATGAACTGAATCCTTAAAAACTGCCCTGACACATTAAAAACTCTTCTTTGAAAGCAGAGTGAAAAATAACACTCTCCTCCACAGAGCTAAACCCAAATGCAGGCACTTTCAAAACTTCCTTTATAACTTTCTGATCCAGATCTGAAAATTGGCTGTCAGATCAGGCCAACAAATCGCAGCTCTGCCCTTCCTCCCTTAATTCCATGCCAGGAGCTGCAGGAGGAATGAATAAACAGCTCTTGCCTTCAGACCCTGCACCCTGCACCTTTCCCTCCAAAGATAATCACACACACTCTTGATTTAATGGCTGATTCCGGAGGAGATTAAAGCTGAAAGGAATAGGCCACATATGAGGAGTTTTTATCTGGATGTGGGAGATTTCCAAGGCAGCCACACAGGCTGGAGGAGTGGACAAAGTTTCCTCTGTCACCTGAAAAATGAGGCTTCTTTAAGGAATTCTGGCTCAAAACCCAGGGGATTTTAAGCCTTGCTGGGGCAGTGTGTGACATTCTGGGGCAGTGTGTGACACCCTGCCAGCCTCAAAGGCCCTGGCCAAGGGTCATCCTCAGACAGGGATATTATTCAGATTCATTCTTCATTTCTTATTCAGGGAAAAAAATCCCAGTTTAAGGATTGCTGACCCTTGGCTGGTGAATGAGGTGTGAGTGAAAGCAGTGGCACTGTGGCTGGGTACCCCTGACACCTCCCTGATCCTCTTGTTGGGTCAAACGGGTTCTGCAGCTCTTTGAGGCTCCAAATCCTCAGAAATAAATCCTCCTAAAGACACCAACTATGCCTAAGCTGGCTCTCCAAGTGCCAGCTCCAAGCTCTGAGCTGCAATACAGGGAAGACAAACCGTGCACCCATTAGCACCACATCAATATCATTTAAAGCCCCATTCTGAGGAGGGCCTGGCAGCCCTCTTAATGCATTTCATTTCCCTGTGCCTCTGAGTGGACATAAATAATTGTGCAGAGCTGGCCCTTCCCACTCCATCCTCCCAGCCAGACAGATTATCTCTTGTTCTTTCCCCAGATTTGGCTCCAGGATTCAAACACCATTTATGGCCACTGATTGTTCAAAAGGCCAAGTGTATAATGTACCATAAAATGAGATTTTAATACTCAGTGGGAGATCTGAGCAGCTCTGTTTTGTCACAGCAGCCTCTGTTCCCACACTTGAGTGATCCCCAGCTCTTGGAGCTTCCCACTGGGCTCAGGAGAACCTGGACTGAGGAGAGCACTGATCCAGCATGGCCTTAATGATTCTGTTTTCTGCTGTTGTTTTCAGCACTTTGCCCTCAGGTTTTTGCCTTGCAAGGGCTGCCCTTGATCCTAATCCTAGCTCAGACTGGCAGGAACTCTCTGTGCACAGGACAGGCCAAGAGATGAAGGAAAGTTGCACAAATAGGGATGGCAGGCTCAGCTCTGGATTGTTTCTCCCACAAAGCCAAGCTGAAGGATCAGTTTTATCCTCCTAAAGTTGGGAAACCAGCAAAGCTGAGCCTGGGGAGCAGACTGCAAGCAGAGAAGAAGAAAATCTATCATGAATTAATCACAATAGGGCATCTTTCCTCAGCCTCCTATAAAACTCCAGTGTGATAATTTAGTGGTGAGAATATCCTCTAATGAGCTTCGAGGAAACTGCAGTTGTCTTAATGGGCTTCTTAATGAAGAATCATTTAGGATTTTATTAACACTGAGGAAAAACACATGGTGTTTGGTAGCTGTTTGGAGCTGGGTGAACATGAATAATTGCTTCAAATGCTCAAACACAAGTGCTCTAATGGGCCCCTCTTTGGTGCTTGAAGGATATCACAGTTTGGGTCTTTGTGAAGAGTATCCAGAAAGATTTTCTGTTGGTTCCTGAAACAGAATTTCCAGCATATCCAGTGCTGTGGCAAGTGCCATCGGTGCCATATGGATCCCAGATGTTCTCACAAGTGAAGAGAGAGTGAAGAGCCAGTGGAAACCACCAGTGGGTCTCAGCTTTGAGTCTCATCCTGGGTTTGCTCCAGGTTCATCCAAAGAGCAGTGTTTGCCAAGTGATCCCAGCTTTTCATTTTGCTCCTACGTGTTATCTTTTATTTTAAGTCCTGACACCACTCAGACTTCAAGCAAGGTCCTGATGCACCAGCTGAGGTGGATGAGGAGAGCTGGGAGAAGAGAAGTTGTCATTTACCAGGACAATTTACCCAATTAATGGGCAATTTTTTCTGTGGGCATCACATATCAGCAGTTTGAGTGAATAAAGCCAAGAGCTTCATGCTCTGCAGCCCTTCTATGTGGGATTTGTTCACTGCAGAAAGGCTGAGCTTGCCTGTAGACCCCAGTTCCAAATGCCAGCAGCTCATGGGAAACGTTTGTTTCCAGTTCTGAGAATGGCTTCAGATGAAGATAATTCCACCTAGGCTACTGTGAGCAGGCAATTATGCAAGCAGGGATTCTGCAAGAAGTGAAAGAGGTGCTAAATCAGTGAATAAAGAGGTTATTTTTCCTTTCCCTAGGCCTAGGTTTGCTGAGGGACTTTTCTCCCAACTTTCTCTGATCATATCCCTCCTTCCCTGTCCCCTGTGGGAGCACAAGGCACCTTCCATCCTCTGCTCCTCCATCAGGAGAACGGGTGATGGATCTCTCCTTCATCCAAAAAAAAAGGTTTTCCCTAATTTTAAGCTTCCTGAAGAACATCTAAATCTGTCCCTGAGAGACCAGCAGTGGGGAAAGACAGAAATAGCCATGAAATTACTGCCTTAATCTATCTCTGCTGCTTACTGTGCAATCCCAAGGCCAGCATTAACCACACAGTTATGGAGTTAATTAAATGGGTGTCTGTGCCCTTACACATAAAACACAGCCAGGAGGTACCTGCAGCATTCTTTGGATTTCACAGAAATAAAGAAGGAAAAAAAAAAAAAAAAAAAGGAAACATTTTGGATTAAGATAAAGGAAGGAAGGGCTGTTCATTTTCTTCCCTGATGCTCCACTTTGATAGATGCCAGGAGCTGAACTCTTGTTTAAACAAGATCTTGTTTTTCCAAGATTTGTGCCTCGGTGCAGTAGAAGCAGCAAGGGAGGGGTTTTTGCCAAATTCAATAGAATCAGTCAATAATGTTTCATTAAAACAGAGGCAGTATCACAAGCTTTTAAGTGTGGACAGTGCTCACAATTTATTTTCAAGCTAGATTTATTCTGCCACTACAGCTGGCAGTAAAATAAATGGCAATATTACCATTATAATTAATCTCTAACCTTGAAATTCTAGTAATGACTAAAAAAAAAAAGAAAAGCAAGCTATCTTTGAGGGGGAATGTTCAGGGGAGGTATTATATGCAGGTGGATTTATTCCACATTCAATTAAAACACGAACACTTCTGTTACTCCATCAGCTTTGATTTGCCAACATCTTGCTCTGGTTTTACTGCAAGCAGAAATTAGGTTCTTGTGTTTCTAATGAAGTCAGCACCAGATTAAAAGAGTATTTACCCAAATAGTTCACGAGTGCTTTGGGCTGCATTTGAATGGCTCCTAATTCACAGCAATTTGAGGACGGCATTCCCCGCAGTTTGTTTGGATTATGGAATATATAACACATAATATCTGCCTAAAACTTGCAGGTTCCTGCCACAGAGGAGCTGTGGATCGTGCATGGCTGAGTTACCAGCCCTTTTTGTCTGCTTCAAGCATCCTCTGATGTCACCCAGATTTTTTCAAGTTTTCCCAAGCCTTCTGATGTTTGCATTCTTTGCACAGAACTTTCCCACAAACTTTATGTAAATAATTTATTGTTTTTCATTCCTTTTTGGGGGACGAGCAACCTGACGGACAGTTGGGTTGCCCAGTGGCATTGAGGAGGTGGCACTGTAGCCCTCCAATGACAATGGCATTTCAAATAGGTATATATATGGAGTCAGATGTTTTAATAAAGAGTTTTTCAGTTTGCTTTGACCAGAGCTGCTCCGTGTCCTTCTTGTGTCGCCCCAGGGTGACATCTGGATCAGAAGGCTGCGTGTTCGAATCACGTTGGGGTCACCAGAGGTCGCCCTGGGGTGACACAAGAAGGACACGGAGCAGTTCTGGTCAAAGCAAACTAAAAAACTCCTTATTAAAATATCTGACTCCATATAGATATCTTTTTGAAATCCCAGTGTCATTGGAGGGTGACAGTGCCACCTCCTCAATGTCACTGGGCAACCCAACTGTCTGTCAGGTTGCTCGTCCTCCATAAAGGAATGAAAAACAATAAGTTATTTACATAAAGTGCATGAGAAAGTTTGTGCAAAGAATTCAAACATCAGAAGGCTTGGTAAAACTCAAGAAAATCAGGGCGACAATCCTTCCCTCCTTTGGCTTCCCCTGGGCAAATTAACAATCACCACTCAGCATCTGGAGGTTTTTCCAGCCACAGAAGATCCAGCTACTGCTCCACAGCCTATCTGCTGCACTGAGAGCCTGAGATTGGCATAGATTAAAGAAATGAGAATAAGAATCTGTTAAAATAGGGCAGAAAAAAAAATCAGATGTCCCAGGCACATGGTAAGATTTGAGTCATTCTCTGTGCTGGGAAAGAACTTGGAGCCTTAAGAGTGATAGAGACAGTTCTGAAATTAGGAAATTAGATATTATTTAAGCTTCCACTCTCTCTGTTGGTAATTAATGTGGATTCACTGCTATACTGAGATTCACTGGAGATGTTCCTCTCTGGTTGTTCCTGTTTGGGCTTCCAAGGGAGGTGCACCCATCCATGGGGTGTGAGAGCTTGGTTCATTTTTGGCTGAATTCCCTGCTGTCATGCCTACGTGATGGACAATGCACCTGGACACCAGTGTGGAATAACAACACTAACTCTGGATCCAGCAAAAAAACCCAAACTTCCGAAAACGCTGCCAAATAAACCCCGAGGAAGGGAAAGTGATGAAAATACAAATGATTAGGAAGAGATAAGAGACAAAGAACCTAAACATACCCAAGGAGAGAGGAAATGAAAGTTGGGAAGTGGTGTTCAGTGGGTTTAAATGAACTCCCTGATTATCACAGATTGGCACCACTGATGAGCTGCCTCCCTCATGAGCTCAGCTCCAACACTCCTCAAGCCCTGCCAGCTTTTCTCAGAGTTAAAATGGTTCAAACTGGGTTTGTTTCCCCCATCAGCTTGTGCTGATCTCTTTCTACCCCATCTTCAGACACAGCAAAAGAGGCAGAATTTGGAAAGAGACAGGTGATTTTTGGCCCCGGATGATGATGATCCCTTAGATGCCATCAGGTCTGCAGGAATCTCTGTGTGCTGTGCTGTGAGGTTTCCTTAGGAACATGGGCAGGTTCTCCCATCCTACAAGGAAGAATTTATGGAAGTGGAGAAAGTTGTTTTAAATTATTCAATATAAATGTAAATAGGAGAAAGGCTTCCTTTGAATAAATTGTGGTTTTTATGTTCTGCCCTGGAAAAGTGGGCAGCAGGTTAGGATCTGCCTGCGAAATCGAAGGCAGTATTTTTCTTGGTGCTTAATGCAAATAACATAAATATGCTTTACATTTTAGAAGGAAGCTTATGAAATATTAAAGCCAAATTCCCAGGTCCCATCTCCTATTGAAATGGAGTGCTCTTGAGGGAGGCTGGAGGATGGCACAGGAAGGCTGAGGTGCCTGTGCAAGGCAGGGAAAACAAAGTGTGGAAAGGGCTGGCTGGGAAGGGAGATGTTTATACAGAGGGAGAGATGGCCAGAGGGAAGGAAGGATGAAAGGAAATGTGTAATGTTTGTGTGTCCCAGGAGAGGCTCCCCCTCTCCCTGTGTGTGGCAGGGGGTGGATTCTCCCAAGAGACAACAACAAAAAAAGGAGCAGGGCACGGAAGTCGATTGAATTATTCAGTGCTCATAAATTACCTCTCTTTGTCACTGCCTGTTTTATTT
Organism: Peucedramus taeniatus; assembly: GCA_013400575.1. Taxonomy (NCBI): domain Eukaryota; kingdom Metazoa; phylum Chordata; class Aves; order Passeriformes; family Fringillidae; genus Peucedramus; species Peucedramus taeniatus. Next base: position 18,498 of record WBNO01008049.1, on the reverse strand, counting down.
CAGGGGAGGGATGAGGAGGTGGGGTTTGACCAGGAGCCCTGGTGGTGTGCAGGTCCATGCATTGTTCAGGCAGGGAGAGATCCAAGAACACAATTTTTCAGATTTCACCACTCTTCCATAGCATGGAGCTCATTTATTCTCATCCAGGGAATTCAATTCATTACAAAAATAAAGTAAAAAAGTGAAGGGCAACTTTCTAGCAAGGGGTGGGAAGAACAGATGCTCTTGTTTCTCTCAGAGCTCACAGCCTGCTCCTCTCTTTCTTCACACCACAAAGTCCCACAGCCCCAGGGATCTCCCAGAGCATTCCAAAGACTCTTTATCCCATGGAATGAAGGAGTTCAAGCAGCTGTTTTCCTACCCCATAACCAGGAGCAGCTCTCCTGGCACAGAGGCCATGGGATGTTCCATGTCAGTACAGCAAGGACAGGGAAAGGTGGTTTGGGAGGGAGGGGAAGTGAGAAGTTCTTGGAGCAAGCTTTGCCTTGATCCAGGAAAACACACCAAGAAATAAACATCAGCTCTGTAAGGCACTGGCAGCCCTAAGGCACCATTGTTTGGTTTATATTTCTGACTGCTCCACCTCTATCTGAGATCAGCAATAAAAAACTCAGGCTCTGGGGGGTGACCAGAGGAAGAGGAGGATGGAACACAAGCAGTGAGGTCCCTGCAGCACTGGTTCATCACAGCAGAGGCACATCCCTGGGTGCTGCACACAGCTTGGGCTCAGAGGCAGGCAGGGACATCCAGAGCCGGTGTGATCCCCCAAAGAGAGCACAGGTCAATGAAATCTGTGCTGGGGAGCAGGGGGTGGCAGCTGTCAGGGCTGCTGCAGGGACAGGAGGGTAATTACCAGCTGTGCAGGGAGCTGCAGCAATCTCTGCTCGGGTGCTGTTCGATGATCAGCCTGCGCCGCCCCCCGAGAGCAGCTCCATGAAAAATGCAGGAGAGTGGCTCCTGTGGGAGTCCATAAACATCACTCCTGAAAGGGAGAGGGGAAAAGGCTGCTTGTGCAAGGGAGCAGCTGTGAGCCAGGGAGGATGGAACCCAGAGCACAGGAAAGGCTCTGGAAAGAGGAACATCCTTGCATGGCTCCAGCTTGGTCCCATCAGGAAGGGGTGGGTGGGATGGGCCAGGCACATGAGCATGGGGAGAGACAGAGCTACAAACAGGCCATGCAGAGACTCCCACACATAAATATATATATTTATAGCTTTGTTTAAATCTACATACAGTGCATCTGTGAGTGAGGCTCCTGTGACACAGGGCTCTGCCTTCAGTGGCCTCAGACAGTGCAAGCTGGCTGTCCCCAAGGGCTGTGTGACACATGGGAGCCAGGGACAGGATCAGCCCTGGCACTGCCCCACAGCTGAGGCAGAAGGCCACACACACACTTCTTTAACATGCCTGGAGCAAACAACCCAGCTTCTATTTTGTCTGATTTATTTTCTTCCTTCCCTCTTGAGATAGGCAGCATGACCACTTCAGATATTTCTGGGGCTAAATATGGAATGCAGCAAGAGGCAAGCAAAATCAGGGTTTAAACATCTGCCTTCCTTGGCTGGATGGGTCTGGGAAATCTGAACAACTCCTTTGAAAGACAGGCAGGAGATCAATTCCATCACTGCAGTGATGTCCCTTAGCAGGTCCCTTTTCTCCAAGATCTGATTCCCAAAGTTTATACATTTCTTACATTTCTGAAACACCTTTTTTTTGTTTTTTTTTTTTTTTACTGCATCCACCCATAGCACTGCCAATACAGCAGAAGGGAGGGAAAACAAAAAGGATAATATTTAACTTCTCATTAGGGCATCTGACAGTAAATATGGACCTGCCATGAACATTTTCATGACATACAGCACCCCTGCAGCATTTTAAGCAGCACCCCCAAAAAAAAGCCATCAGTTTGATCCCCTTGAATTGATGACAGGCAGGTCATTGCTGGAAGCTGTGTTTGTATTTACAGACAGGGCTGGGGATCCCAGCAATGCAATCATTTGCTTGAGTTCCCCAGGCAAGGGTGGATAATACGTGGCTATAAACAGTAATGGATAGAGAAATATTGGTGTGGTGCAGAGAAAACAGCCAGGGATGGCTCCAGGATGTGCTGTACCTGAGCAGGAAAGGGAGGGCTCACCTGGATCCCTCACTAGAACAGCACAGCTGCCCATGCACTTTTTTAGTGCAATTTTTTAGTTTAATCCCTGACAGGATTCTCTTGGCCCTCAGGCATTAAATTCCCCCCTTATTCCTGCAGAAAATCACATTTCTTTTGCCATCCTCCACCCTTGCAGCCACCTTTCCCTGCCACTCTGAACGCTGAGTTAATGTTAATGGAAACAAAGCACCTGATACAATAAATTCAGAAACCTCAAGGGAATTGTGATGGTTTCCCTGCACTGGGAGCAGGAAAACCTCTCTCCCCACCTGGGATCTGCTGGAACTGCCCCGTGCCTGGCTGGATGCAGGGAGAGCATCACGAGGCTCCTGCTGCCAGCTGGATGCTGGTGTTGCCACCGGCTCAGCACCAATTATTTATGAAAGGAAATAGAAACAAAACTGCTTGACATTTGAAAAGAAATCATTACCACACACTCGTGGCGAATCAGAGCTGGAGTGCTTTAAAGTTCCATGTCCCAGTGCTTAATTAGAGACGAGGCAGTTTATGTTTAGCTCTCATGAAAAATTTAACCCCCCGGATGCTTTGCCTGTTTCCAGCCAAACCCAGCTGCTGGCCCAGCCCCTTCCACTTCAGCAGGGTGCAGGGCTCCCCCCCTACCCAGGGACATCAATCCCAGCTGGAAGCAGCCCCGGGAATGCTCAGGGGAGGTGTTTCAGCAGTTTCAGACCCCACAGGGATGGTTTGGGGTTGAATCCATTAGAGCATGACCTTGGTGAAGCCTTTCCCCTTCTCCCTGTGCCAGGAAAATCCTTGGGACATCAGCTCTGTGGTGTCACCACCCTCCCCAGGGCAGGAGCAGCTTTGGCTAAATCTCCTTGATTTTTTTTCCCACTTGTTTTTACAAAACACACCTCCACGGATGGGGCTGAAAAGATATTTTTCTTTATTTTCCTGACAGACCTTCTTGGCTCACAGGGCAGCAGCAGAGCCTACTCCTTATTTCGGGGGGCTGCTCTCAGCTGGAGATGACACTGCTCACCTCCATCCCTCACCTCTAAAACAGATGTAGCAGGTGTAGCATGAAGATAAATAAACTGAGCAGCACAAACTGCTCAGATAATGGGATCTGGGAAAGCTTCCACAGCCAACCATCATTGTAGCTACAGCTGAATTTCCCTAATCTAGACAAGCCCCTGCTTCCCTGTCCTTCAAACAGCAGTTTCGTTTGCATTTAAAAAAATAAAAAATCCTTCCAAGATGATGTGGATTGCACATTTTTTTTTCCCCCTTCATGCTTTACAAGATATAAACATTGAGTCTTCTGTTTAAACGTAGCCTCTGGGTAGGGATTCCTGGGAAATTGAGAAGCAGGCCATTTTTCAGATAAATGATTTATACAGAAGATGCTATGGATGACCTGATGCTGACCTGTTTGAATTAATTCCAGCATTTGAGCTTCCATTTCTATTAAAACTCCATTTACCAGGAAAGTGAAAAGGTAATTATCGTCCCCAGCTTTAAATCACTCCACTGCTGAATTATTAAAGGGAAGAATTAAAAATAATCAGGCTTTTTCATTATACTTCATAGAGAGGAAATTAAAGGTGTAAGAATGTATTTTTTGCTTGAATTTAAGTATTCATTTCTGAGATTTATGTAGAAATAGAAATTATTCTCTCTGCGTGCCCAGCTCATTCTCTTTATGAAGACACACAGACACACAGATGGGGGGAAGGCAAAAAGTAAAAGCCCTCTTGTAAAATGAAAAAAAAACAGAATAGAAGGAAGAAGAGATTTAACATGAAGAAGTATAGGAGAGCGTTTTGCATTTTAATACCCTTTTTTCTGCACAATTACACCTCTGAGTGATCCAGCAGAGGGAGATTAAGCTGCTACTAATTTCAGATATACAGTTGTAAAATGCTAGGTTAGTTCTTATCAGGAGATGTAAGAAAATCCGACAGTGTCAGGCAGCAGGAGAGAGCTGATTGCTTCAGATGTCTGCAAACTCACGGGAGAGGCTGCAGCAGCATCAGAGCATTCAGAGCTCCCAGGGAAAGGGACTCACAACTTTACACCAACCCTGGCTTCACTAATCCCAGCCCCTGTGCTCTTTGCAGAGTGAAAATGGGCTGGGAATGGTCCATGAGGATGCTCACAGTGAGAGCTCACACCTTCCCAGCCCCCTGGAAAAGGAACTGCAGCAGGAAAAGCAAAGCTGGTGCCTGGATTTCATAGCTGGAGCAGGGAATCTAGGCCAGCCAACATCTGTCCCTGGCAGAGCTATCAGGAAAGCTGATATATGATTCAATTGATAAAGAATTAAAGGGCAGAAATATAATTAACATCAGTCAACATGGTTTTATGGAAAATAGGTCTTGTCAGTCAAATCTGATTTCATTCTTTGATGAGATTACAAGTTTGGTTGATAAGGGTAACTGCAAAGATATAATATATTTAGTTGTTGTAAGATGTTTGACTCTGTATCTCACAACTTTCTGATTAAAAAATTAGTGTTATATGATATTGGTGAAGCACGTGGTAAATGGATTAAGAATCTTATTTCTGATGGAAGGGACTATCCATGGAGGAGAGAACCTGGGGAGAGAGAGAGAGGCACAAGTGGAGCTTTGACACATTTCCAGCCTTGGACTCAGTTCCCCTCAATAATCTTGATATGAAGAATTAAATTAATCCTAATGAAATCCACAGGAAGCCCGAAGATCTAAGGGGAGGAATATGGCAAAAAAAAGGGGGAGATTGCTCTAGGAGAGAACAGGCATTCACTGGAGCAGGGCTGGTGTGTGGACGAGGCTTTCCCTGGAAGAGACCAAAGGCAAATGCTGAGCACGCTGAGAGCACTGATCCATCCTCCCTGGAGAGTGGCAGAGAGAGCTCAGTCCTTTCAGTTTATCAGAGATTGAGGAGTGACTTGACTAGAGCAGATAAAAGCCTTTGTGGGGAGACAATAGCAGGTACTAAAAGACTCGTTAATCTGGGAAGGGGGAAAAAAAAAAAATAGAGACAGCCCAATGACTTCAAGATGAAGCCAAAGAAATTCAAATGAGAAATTAGGCCCAAATGCCTGACTGAAATGTGATTAAATACCAAAAACTGCTCAAATTCTCAAGCTCCAAACACATTCAGTGCTTTATGAAAGGGTTGCTGAAACAACAAAACTGATTTTAACCCAGGACCAAGATAAGACTTAACTGGATAAGCCTGGCTTTACTGTCCTCCTGCTCAGTGCCCAAAAGTCTCCCAAAGTCTTTCCATTTTTACCACGTTCTGCACAGAACTTTGACTACCAGATCTCCTGGGCCATGAATTTATTATCCCTTAAACTGAAAAGAACTTACAGCCCTTTTAATAATACTTTACATCTCTCCGGGGTTTTCCCTTTTAGGATCTCAAAGAGCTCTGCAAATAACTATTATTCCTCCTGTTCCCACACCTGGCCTTCCTTCCCATCACACAGATCTGGGAAGAGGCTGAGATGACACGATTTGCTCTGTGTTGTACATGGTATCAGCTGGTTTTTGACACTAGATGAGAACATGGAGACATTTTCCATCCCTGCTCTGCTTCTTTTGCCTCCAACACCCATCCATCCATCAGCTGGGTGGAAATTTTGATTAAAAATTAGGCAGAGATGCCTTTGGATAAAGCAGAAACACAGTTTTGAAACACTGTTAGAAAGGAACACCTTCATTTTTCATTTTAAGTCACAACATGACTTTTATACTATTATCTTCTCAAGGCAAAACTGGAAAGAAATATTGCAGTCGCCCCAAAACAATGTTTCTTCCAAGAAATTGCATTTCACAGGAAAAAGGAGAAGTAGATTTTAATTCAGAGTAAGAAAGCTGACATCCCCTGTTGGGAGGGATACTGCAGGAAGAGGAACAGACAGACACGGCAGCAAATAGGTCAGTAGGTAAACAGGGGATGGATTATGCTGTAAATGGATTAATAAATATGCAAGTAGAAAAAACAGAGGCACCTTTCCATTTCCCTGCCCTCCCTTCCCACCACGAGAGTCTGTAATGTATTAGGGGAAACGCTGCTGAGGTGTCAGAACAATTTCTATTAAAGGTAATTTTCTAATGAAAAGGTTATAAGAGAGTGTGTCAGAGCTAATCAAAATTCAATCTCCCTGTCACCAAACAGCACAATCCTGCTCCAGCAGGTCTGCCTTGGAGGGTTGAACAGAGTGAGGCAGTGGAGCCCCATTCCAGAGCTCCAGGATCCTCACCAGAGCACAGGGAGAAGGAATATTTCACTGCTCAGCAAGCCATGCCCTCTCAGGGATGAGTTTTTCCATGCCTCCAGCATTTCCCTTAAATTATCCCTCTCATTCCTTACTGTCCCTCCTTCCCTCCCACCCTTCCTCTGCTCCCTGTCTTCCCCAAGCCACCAGAGAGGATTGGAGGCAGGATTACTTATTGATAGCAGCAGCCACCCTCCTAAATCCAGTCAGGGCTGCTGGCTAATCCCTTTAATGAGTTGGTTTAGCCCTGGCAGCCGAGCTAACCTGCATGTTTAACTCCATGTTCAACTCCCCAGCTCTCCCTTCCTTCACCCCCTCCCAGCTGCTCAGCAGAAGCTGCAGAACAAGAGATTGTCCTCAGCCCTGAAGTATTTTTTAATTCCTTTAGAGAATACCTCAGAGAGCCCCACACTTATGTCTCTCCAGCACCAAGAGCTGGAATAAAACAGGTGGGCAGATCCACTTCTCTCTCCATCAAATACCATTTGAGAAATGCTATTATGACATCCAAGAAGACAATCTGGAAAGGTGCTGCCTGTTCCCCATCCAGTTTGTGTTTCCCTGCCATCCTCGCTGGCAGGAATAAAGGAATTTTTCCCTCCCTTTCCTTATTAAGATAAAACTGTCACCAGCTTCTCCATTCCACTGGTTTGTTGGGACTTTCAAAGCCTGGAACTGTATTAAATATTCAGTCTACTCCTTTTGGCTACATTTCAGAGCCTGTATCCCTCCCTTTAATTGCTCTGTCAAGAATAGATGAAAGTTTGATACCAAGGCTTTGACTGGGAAAAACTCAAACACTTTGGGCTCTGCTGTTTTATTTATTTAAAGAGGAAATATCGGGAATACTCTGCTTAAATTAGGCTCTATGCAATTTCTAAGGACTTCTTTTCTCATTTGTTCTTTTATGCATCCTTCCATTAACTCTTTTCCTGCTATTTTTTGTTATGCTGAATTATATTCATGGGCTCTCCTTTATCTCTTTCTCTCTTTTGTCACCAAGTGCACAACTCCTCAAACACCTCTTCTGTAGCAGTACCCGGCCCAATAATCCCCCAGGAATGCAGATGGAGATTTCCATCCAAGGAGAAACCTCCCCGGGGCATTGCTCCACCAGCGAGGTGGCAGAAAGCAGAATTTGGAGACAACTTGGCTGCCAGAGATGAAACAACCACAGCATCCTCTGCAGGGCTTCAAAGGCTGTTTCTGATTCATATGCACCCAACAGAAGCTCCTTAATCTGCACCACATCATTTCACTCCTAGGCCAACCTCGCTGAACAGGCTGAGCCCTCAGCCATGTCTCCAGGGCTCTTTCCCTCTTTTTGCCTCTCCTGAGCATCTTTGTTCTTGCTCTGAGCACTGCTCCATCCTCCAGCAGTTTTCCACGCACAAATTCAGCTCGCTCCTGTTGCAGGCTGCAGCTGGAAGGAGATTTTTGTTTGTTTGGGTTTTTTCCCCTTTGCTTTTTTCCTTCTCACTGAGGTCTGGAGGGGGTGGGTGAGCACATCTGTGCCAGGATCAGGGGACAAGGACAGCCCCCATCCCCGGGTGGCAAACAGCAGCCAGCCAGCTGTGCTGCCCTCCTGCTTCCTTTGATGTAATTAACATCCCTTCCTCAGTGCCTGCAATCACCCCGGCTCTGCTTCAATCATCCTTTCTCAGCAATGAGCATTCCTGTCATTAGGGCCTTAAAAATCTCCATTATGAACATGTAAATGGGATGCAGCGAGGAGGGAAATATTTTACTACTCCAATTTCCTGTTGTGCCACTGCCAGCAAGTCCTGATATTTTTGCTGAGCATCTCCCAAGCAGCTACAGGACCAGGCCCACGCTGTGCTCGCATCCAGAGTCTGAAAACGCAGCAATGTCAAGGTTTTCCAGGATTTTCCTTTGAGGGAAGAGTAGAGACAGATAGAGGAAAGCAAAGGAGAACCTTGTAATATATGTCAAGTGCTGACCATGGTGTAAATATAATTGTTTTACACAAGGAGAACCTTGTAATATATTAGAACCTTGTAATAATAGGTTATTCGTGCTTATGTGAAATATATGTGAAATAAGTTGTGCCTGTATAAAAATCCTTAAAAGTCTTAACTCACAAGCAGCAGCCGGGGGAAAAAAAAACTTGCTTCACAAAATTAGGAAACCACAGATGGCAGCGGGGAGAAAAACCTAATTAGCAGACTAAAAGATGTTGCTCCAGCGGAGATGGGCCCTTTCCCGGGACAGGTCTGGGAACACCCTGGCAGTGATTACTCGATAAATATCTACAGTCAAGATAGCCAGAGTAGTCAAGGCACACAAATCCCGATGCCAGGTTCCCTAACTCGACATCAGCATTCATGACTTCCCAGAAAAGGCTTTGTCCAGCCCAGCACAGAGAAAAGGAGACTACATGAATACATGAAGCTGCGAAAAGAGTAGGAGAACCTCTGCCCCAGGCTAAAAAAACTGTATAAAGACCAACCCGATGGAGGCAGCACTTGTGTGTGGGAAACCAGGACTTCTCTCTTGTGGTTTTGGATGGGCTGAGACACGGGCAGGGGGCTCAGAGGGTTTGGCACAGAGCCCAAGACCCCTCTGCCCTCGATCTCGAGCNAGGTGATGGGTATTGGGGATTAACTGTAAATAATGTCTGTGTAGTTTATAGGATAAAAAGACAACACTGCCCTGAGGGTGGGCAGTGTGCCTTGGGCTGAGCTGCTGAGAGCATCTGGGCTGGGCAGGGAGAACATGGTATAGATAAGAGAAAATAAACAACCTTGGGAACCAAAGCCAAGGAGCTCTGACTCTTTCTTGGATCACCCAGCTGTGAAAAGGACTCTGGGAACATCCCAGGCAGGGGAATCCCAAGACTTGTGAACAGAGGGGATCCAATGCAGTAGAGGTTGGATCAGAGTTCACCCAGCACCAATCCCAGGCTCGACCCTGTCCCTTTGATTGTGGCTACCAGAGTATCTCGGTCGCTGAATAAAAACCCATTATTTGATTATTAATTTGGCTTTATCATTTATTACCTATAACAACCTGATCTGCTTCCCTGACCCAATTGGCAGCACAGTCTCAAGGTAAAAGCAGGAAACTGAGCAGTATTTATAGCACAGGAAGTGAAAACTCAGATTCTCTGGCAGCATCATTGAAGGATTTTGACCTCCTCAGATCTTCCTGCTCTAACAGCATCTGAGCTCTAGCCCAGCAGGTCCTCTCATCACAGGCACTTGGATCTGTTGGATTCTGTCAGCTTCCTTCTTGGGTCTGGCCAAGCACTGTCTCCCCTTCTCTCAGGAAGAACAGGGTCATGTATTCCAGAGGGATGCTGGCCTCTCCTTCCCTTCCCCACACACTGCACACAAGAAAACCCCACCTGACCCCCCTGCACAGCCCCTCTCCCATGGAGGCAGCAGCCAGGTGCTGCCAAGACTCCTTCAAACACAAATTGTTCCCCTCAATAACATCTCCAATGCAAATACCACTTGTGTTTACAGGCACACAGGCTCGGGGGGAAGTGCAGGGGAGAATTTATCCTCCATCTCCAAAAAAGCTGTGTGAAGCCCATGTTACAGTTTTTGTCCTTTTCTCTCCTGTGTTTGTGTTTGTTGTAGGGTACAAGGGACAGTGGATCCCATCTCTCCAGACAGCTTTTCCACCTCATGCATACAAAGGCCTCTGCAAGCAGAACCCACTGAATAAACACAAAATATTTCTCCCCAAGTTGCCTAACAAACCCCTAAAGGCAGAACCTGCAGCCAAGGTGCAGAGGAGAGATAGCAAATCAGGCACTACAGTGCTTTCAACTCCAATTTCCTTGTCCTACCTCCTGATAAGGTGTTGCTGAGACCTCTTCCATTTCTCAGTTCCACTCTAGCATGTGGATTTGGCACTCCTGAACTTTTTAATTTCATAAACCACCGGTGCTTTGCCTTCCCTTTTGCACCCCTGTGCCTTCTTGGAGCTCTCTAAGCCAGGTGCAGCCACCTGATAATTCCCTGTAATGCAATCACAGGGCCTCAGTGCCAGGACTGAGCTGAGCTGAGCTACAGCCTCCACTCAAAGACACCACTGCTGATAAAAGAGGGGACTCAAAGTGATGTGGAACTTGAACCACATCACACAAACCCCCTGATTCTGCTGCTCCTCACATTGACATCCTCCTGGCTGACAAAATCCTGCCTGCCTGCATTTCCCAGGCTCCACACATCTCATCTCCAAGTATATTGATACAAAAATAACAGCCTTTGGCTTGCTGATGAGTGCTTTATATGCTCAGTGCCCCTGAGGAAAGGGCACACATTGCTGGTGTCTTCCTTGAGGAAAAATCCCAGCCCTCCTTTTGCACTCGAGTCATCAGGACCAGAACAAGGCAGTGCTGCTCATCCAGTTAAAGGGGGAAAGGCAGGGAAGTTAAGAGAGGTTAAACAGACTTAGGAACACTCTCAGCCTTTTGTGCAAGACCCTGTGCTTAGGGGCAGCCCTCATCAGATTAAATCCTCTTTAAGAGCTGCTCTGGCTTTGCCCCTGGACCTTTCTGTTTGTTCCCTTGGAGACAAGCCCTGAAAGCTTCTCTAAGAGCCCTGAGTGCTCTCATTTCCTGCCTCAGCTGCCATCCACACTGACCAGTGCCCAAACTGGGGATGGACAGGGCAGGGTAAAACAGGGCTGTGGACTCCTGCAGGGGAAATACTCCTGTGTTAGCAGCTGGCACCTGCAGGCAGACACAAATTGTGATTTATGTGCTCAATCCCACTCATCCTTGCGCCAAGCACTGCCATGGCTGGTCAGGGCATTTCTGTTGAGATCAGAAGCCTGATCTGGATGTGCACAAACAGCTCAGGAGCCCTCCCACTGGGCCAGTGTGCAGGGAAGTGGAATTTACAGGTGAACACATCCACCTGCCCAGAGACCTGATGCAAAGATCCTGATGTCCCATCCAAGTACAACTCAGGCAGAATTTAACACTCACACTTTCCTATTTATGTGCCCATCCTGTGGTCTTAAAGTAAAACCAACCTTTTCACAAGTTCCCATGTCTGTTTTTAAACACAGGAATGCCCTTCCCTGCTGTCTTCCCCAAATAACTTCATTTTCTCCTCAATCAGAAATTAAAGCTCTATGGGACAAGTAGATCTCACTCAAGTATCTGATAAAAGCTGAGTTTAAAAGCAATAGACACCCAGCTCTGTCTTTCTCTGGCCTCAGCTCAGGGGTTAGGAGTTATGATGCAGGAATAGGAATATTTAATAACAAGAGGAAGATTTGAACCAGTTGTAGAGCTAAAACATCAAAATTGCAGTGCTAATTAGGGGGTTGAGGGAGGTTTACTCTTAAATGGTCATGAATGAATGGGGAGTGGATGAGGGAGGAGCAGAGAGATTCATGTATGAGTGGGAATTAATAGTTGTGAAGATGAAATTTGGCTTTGTTTTGTGGTTAGGGCTGGGATATGACAAGACTGCCATCAGAGTCTGGATGATTTCAGCCTGTGCTGGGTAGGACTGGCCAATATTCTAAATTCCCTTTTGTTTCACTTATTTGGGAGAAGATCCATCTATGGATGTGGAGATTAAAATGGCTTTTTTCCTTGTCACTTTGGGTGCTGATTTTAATCAGGGAGGTTTTTTTTTCTTCCCCTTTCACAGCTCCATTTCTAAAGAAAAAAGAACAGCTCAGAGAGAAATTGGAGCTGCTCCCAGGACAAATGGGCCTGACTGGCAGTGCATAAAATTACCACTGTCTCTTCACCTTGCTTTCTGCAATCCCTTTATTAACTAACTGAATCCTCAGTCATTCTCTCTTGCCCAGCTCATTCATTCTCTTTCTTTCTGTCTCTTTACTCCCAGCTAAAAGGTTCATTATCTCATGCTCCTGGACTAGTAATGCACCCAGATCATGGGACAGAGCAATTACCATGTCCTGCAAGTGTCCCCAAGCCACCAAGCTGGTGGCAGCAGCCACCTCTGGCCCTGTAGGGCTCTGTTTTCTTATGGGGTCATGCACCTGGTTGGGACTAAGGGTGTTTCATTCCCAGGATAAAGTGGAATCCTGCCCTCCCATGGGCAGTGGGAGGCAGGAAGAGGAAACTGATGTTAATTGTGACAGAAGACTCAGCTAGCCCAGGATTTTGCCCCCAGCCAAGGAGAAATCCCACAAGTTGCTTGTGGGGCTTAGCTGCCCTTGGACAGTGAACTCAACTCCCATGATCTGTTGCCTCATCCCCCCTCAGAGTCCTTCAGAATCATGCTGCCATCGCCTTCCTCATGACTGAAAAAGGGGCCAGTTCTGATTTCAACCTCTAAAAAAGGCTCCAGATACAACCCCCAGCTGTCAGTCAAAGCACACATCCAGGTTTCAGTTCCAGCAGGGTAATTAATTTCTATCCAAAGACCGGAGGAAAGGTGTATTTGTTTAATGACTGCATTAACAATTTGTTCTTCTGCTCAGTATGTGTTCTGGCATTTTATTAAGATTTTTTTTTTTTTACTGGGGGTGGGGAACAAAGACTAATAAAATGTGCTAATGACAAATACCAGCTGTGTGAAGAGGAGACATAAAAGGGACAAAATGATTCGTGGGCTGGATTGTAAAAGGCTCTGAACCCTCAGTGCACAGACTGGGCTGAGGAAGAGCTGACACCATTTCTAAAAGATTTCTGGCACTTAAATCTTGCTTATTATGGTCTATCTTTGGTGTGATGGGGTCTGAGGGAGCTCAGCCCTCTCCCAGCAGGTGCTGTCTGACATTTCACCTTTTTTCCTTGCACTCCCTGGACTGGTTTCATCTCAAGGAAAGGAACCAGTCCCACTTCCCTATCCAGAGGCTTTTCCTACTCTCCTCATCCCTCCTTGCTTGTGCATTCAAGTCTGATGCTCCTGGGCAGTCTCTCGGCCACCAGACTTCATCCAGGATAAATTAAAATTTTTTTACTTCCTTAATATTTTGTAGCTGACACGGCAATAAATAACTAAAATACCCCTGCTTTTGTTGCAGGAAATATTGTTTTACAGGAGATAGAGGCAGATATGACCCTCAATATACTGCCCTTCATTGTAGTTATTTTCTCTTCTCTCTATTATTTGGTGAAGTTTTCTAGAACCATTTATATTTTTCCGTATATCACTTTAAAATCAGAATGAGCTTTAAAAAGTAAATTGCATTTTTCTCTCATCGCAGAGCCTTAGATTTCTTACTCTTCTCTTTGATTTTTCTTTTTTTTTCCCCTAAAGTAAATAAGCAACAAAAATTTTTACAGCACTCTCGAGAGGTTATATTCTGGTCATTTCTCATGGTTGTTTTTCAGTGTTCAGTGACAATTATTACTAAAAAAGAACAATTTTTCAAGCCAGGACCTAGAATGTAAACCATGATTTCTAAAGGATGAAGCAATCAGGCTGCATCCACCTGTTAGAGAAATCCAGGGAACCTCAGTGACCTTGGATGCACTGAGATTTGCACAAGTTTTTCAACTTCTGCACCCCCTGGCACCCTCAGCTTCACTTGTTCTTGCCAGACACAGAAAAAAATGCTCCAAACATTTTATTTCTGGCACTTCTCACAGTTTGGAGGTGTCACCCACTTCCCCAGGGTTCCTCCAGGCAGCAGGAGGATGTTGCTGCAGGATGCTGAGCAGGGATCAGCCTCAGAAAAAGGAGGGCTCAGGTTTTGCTCCCAGTGCCTCATCTGGCTGTGGGTGACCTGGGGAACCAGCTGGGCTTTCTCCTGCTGATCCTGCACAGAAACCACAGGAGTTTTCTCAGCATAATCCAAAGCAGGAGCTACCTACAGATTAGCTCACCTTTCCTGTCTGAAGGCAGCCCTAAGTTTTAGAAAGATTGTCCCTCTGGTGACTTCCCCTCATCTCTCATTCCCTCCAAGTAGCTGCTACCATCTGTTCACACATCCAGGGGTTTTATTTTAAGTGGAAGTCCTTCACCATTCAAGGAGAGCCTGCCCCATGACACACAGCCCAGGTAACACCTCTGCTTTGATCAAGGCTTCCTGCAAGTTCCAGGTGTGTCCCCATCACCTCAGCAGGCTGCAGTGAATCTCTCAGCACAACAACAAGCCATGCAAAGCAGAAAGCCTTGTCATCCTGCTTTTTGCCTTGGGATTCACTGAAATCGTGGACAGAAGGGCCTCAGGGACAAAATGCCACTCGATGAGCTCTTTGCTGTCTGATCTGAAGGGCTCCAAGAGGGGAAAAGCAGGAGGTGGAATAGCAACAGGTCAGGGAAGAGTCTATCCACTTAAAAACCACTTGATTTTCAAAGGAAGAAGCATCAAGGACTTTCTTGCCCACTTGGTGATGTCAGTTCCCAAAGGAGACAGGAAGAACTGGTTCTTTGGATGACCACAGGTGCCCACAGGGTGAATTCAGATGAAAACTCAGCGTGGTCCTACAGGACAGTGGCTGACCATGTGTGGACACTTCTGTCCTTGCAAAGTGGGAGGAGGTGGCCAGCAAACCTCACTTGGGGGCTCTCAGTTCTGCACTGAAGGATGCCCAGAGTTTGTCAAAAGCCTTCAGGAGGAATCACACCCTGAACACAAACTCCAGAGCTCTCCTTGCTCTTCCTCTGTCTGGTCTGAGTTTGGAACGGCCACCCCATTACTGCTGGTGACAGGCGTGTGATAACATTGCCATTTCATTAGCAGGGTATTGTTCAGGAGATTGATGGCTGGCAAGCTAAGAAAAATTGCATCTCCCTCTGCAGCTGCCTGTCTCAGAGACAGCATTCATCACAGAAGGAAGGGAGGGAAGGAAAACATTCAGGAGTAAGAACCTGATGCATTGGCATTCCACCAAAATCAGCTGTCTGTGGGTGAGGATCCTGAAGCCTGGGAATGTTCCCTTTGCTGCTCCAACCCCAGGAGAAAGTAGAGAAAATGAGAGTGTTGAGACCACTCTTCCCAGTCTGAAGCTACAGAGGCCTCACCTCTCCTCTGTGCTCAGGAATTATTATTATTAAACAGACAGTTCCAAAGCAAAGCAAATATTGACATTAAGTAAGAAAGCAAATGCCATTGTGCTTCTGGGTGCTGGAAGAGAGGAGAGAGATGATGAAGAGCAGGAGGAAATGAGGCTCTGGAAAGATTTAGAGAGGCTTAGGTTTGTTCCCCAGCCCTCTCAGGATCCACACATTCTCCCCTTGCTGGGATTTGGGGCTTTCTGCTGGAGACAGGAACACTGCAAGTGCAGAGGAAGGGCACGCTGTAGTGCCATGTGTTCATGACAAAAGAAAAAAAAGCCCAGCTCATATTAAAGCTGCAGCCTATCCTGCCACTTCTGGAATATCATCCCTGTTTTGTCTGGCCCTCTCCATCCTCTTGGAGGCAGCTTCTGACGTGGGAGGCCTGTGAGAGCTCCCGATGCGACGAACAAAAACCACCTCGCGCCTGTACACAAAAAATTAAAACCTCATTTGTGTCTGCTGAGCGAACAAACCACAGCTAATGAAATCCCCTCACAATAGGACATTACACGAATGAGAGCCACCTCCTTCAAAGCACAGCTGGGGACAAGCACAGCCATTCGTGCTGTGCCCCTCCGGAGTCATGGGGTGACAAGTCTTTCATGGCACAGGCAGGAGGGAGCTCCCTCACGCCCTGGCAGATGAGCCAAGGAAGATTTAATTTGATTTTGCCAAGGAAAAAACACACTCAGACACACAGAGGCACGCAGCAGGAATGCTCTCCTGCTGCCTCCCTGGGGAGCAGAGGAGCTCTCAGCCATCGCTCCCGCTGAGGGATGGGGAGTTCCCTTGGTGCTCTCAACGTTTGCAGCAGGGGGGGACACTCAGGCACTGCCAGCATGGCCATGGGCTCTGTCCTGCCCTCTGTCACTTGTGACGTGCAGGAGCCCAGCAGGGAGGATTTATTATGGTCTAATATCTGTGCCAGTGAAACCATCCCCATCTGCAAGGCTTGAATAACCTCCTCTGCTATTGTGCAGGACCTCCTCCTCGCCAGCTTCACACATCCTTAGGGAACAGAGTTGGGAGCTGCTTTTCTTTTCTCACGTTTTTGGTTTGGTGTTTTTTTTTTCAGACAGTGAATGGAATTTTGGCAAATCTGAATGCCAAAGCTGGGGCCAGGAAGCACACCTGCACCAGTGCCACCGAGCATCCAGATCTGATCACAGAATCATTAAGGCTGGAAAAGGCCTCCAAGATCATCCAACCTGTGACAGATCACTGAGTGCCACAACCAGGTGTTCCTTGGACACCTCTGGAGATGGGGACTCCAAACCACCCTGGGCAGACCTTTGCAATGCCTGACAACCATTTCCATGAAGAAATTCTTTGAGTGCTTCCTGAATTCTTCCTGATGGTCCATGACAGCCCCCTGACAGTCTCCCTTAACCAAAGGCAACTACATGAGCAGAACCATGTGGGAGGGTGGATTGTAGGAGAGTAGAGATAGTGCTGAAGGTGATCTCACCCCTGAGGAGTTACAGCTGTACCAATTACCAAAGAGCAGGAACTGCCCTTAATAGGTCACAGCTGTGTCCAAAAACATGGGGGTTATAAAAGAGTGGGTTAGGTGGTTGAGAGGAGAGTTTGAGTTTGTTGGCTGTGTTGTGAGGAGGAAGGGGCAGCTGGTTGTGCAAGGGGCAGTAAGGGTTGGGCAGGGACACTAAGGAGTCAGCAGAAGAAAGAGAGGAGGAGTCAGTGTTGTGAGGAGCTGCCTGTGGGAACTCACAGAGGGAAGGTATGAATGTTTTACAGTAAAATAATAAACTGGTGATGATAGCCAGGTTCCAACCATCATTGATTGGTGCTAAGCACAGACACTGACAATTGGTGCCCGAGTGGGGATGAGTCCTGACAGAACCATGTCCCACACCAAGGGAAAAGTCCCCAAACTGTGGGGGACAGATGATAAAAAAATCTCATCATTTCCCACACTGTTTATTTTTCACCCTATAGCAGGTGTAATTTCAAACTGTGCAAGGTGCCTGCTCACAGCTGTGGCTTTGCAGCGAAGGGTGTTTAAAAGTCAAAGGGTGGTGGGGAAAAGATGTGTTTTGTATTAAAAGGATGAAGTTCATTCAGCTGAGCTTGGTCTGGACTGCTTGAGCAGGAGGATAAGAGCTCCTTTGCTGTCTGCACCCACACAAGTTCAGCCTTTGTGGTTTTTGGCTTTTTTTTTTTTTTTTTTCAATATGGGTTAACTTTCTTTTCTGAACAAAATATAAAATGGCTTTTTTTCATTTTAGAAGTGTTGAAATGGGATGATTCACCATTATCTTTCATTCTTTCCCACAGATATGTTTGCTATCATGCTTCTTGTAAAAAATTAACTTATTTATGGAAGTGTTTCCTGCAAAGAATTTCAGTTTCATTAAAGCAATTTTCTGATGAAGAAGCAGATAATCAGAGAATACCTGACCTTACCTGTGTATCTCGTCTTCCCTTGTTGGTTTTGAGGAGCTTTTCTGACATAGTGGCAGGAGTGGGAGGGCTGGATTCCTGTGTTTGCCATTATTCTGGCCAGGACTCAAGGAGTAATCAGGGAGACAGGACCCTAGCCCACACCAGGAAGCAAGCAAGAGAGAATTTTAGCACCTTTCCCCTGCCTCTCCTCTGTCTGCAGTGTCAGCAGCATCACTGCTATGATTTTGCACTGGTTTGTGAGAGGCTTTCTGATCTCCAGGGGAACAACTGTCATGCCCTTCAAGCCTCTGGTTTGAAAGGGTCTAGAAGTGCAAAGAGGAAACAAAGCAAAGACAAGACTTCATCTGGTTCTGATGCAGAGTCAAACCAAGCCATTCATGCATTGCAGTTTCTATCAGCAATCCACAAGCACTGACACCTGGTGAGTGTATGACCAGGGCACTTTCTCAATAGAAAATCCTGGAATATTCTGGGGCAAACATGCTCTGCCTTTTAAAATTGCCCTTAAGCACCCATAGTGCTGCCTCCCCCTAATGCTTTCCTCAGTTAAGGAAAGACTTCTTCTGCTAGAAGACCAGCAGAAAGGGAGAGGGAAAACCTGAGGAACCAAATGAATGCAGGGGACAGAGAGTGGCTGTGAGGGAGGCAGAGCCTCGAATGGCTGAATTCACTGTCGGTGTTGAAGCCAGCTCTGCACTGGCTCAGGGGAGGGG
>WBNO01008048.1:103065-181774 GCA_013400575.1 Peucedramus taeniatus | reverse complement strand
TGTGACTTTTTAGGAAGAGTTGCTGGAACTGTAAAGTATATCTAATGACACCCCTAGTAGTGTAAAACACCTGGAAAGGAGCTGGCTTTGACTTCAGACTGTTTCATGGCTTCTTTTTTTTTTTCTTTAATGATTTGGGTATGATTGTTTTCCAAACACATTTTGTGTGACTGATGTTTTCATATCTTGATCGTTTCACAGTGTAGCAAGACAGAATGTTAGAAAAGGGTATGCATTTAGTTTGGTGATTTTTTTTTTTTCTTCAAAAAATAGCTTACTAAATGGCTTGCATCTTCCCAAGATGCTTTGAGTGCCAGTTTCATTTTATTGCGCTGTAAACAAGGTGCTTACTTAGCTTCAAGTGTATAAAAGACTTATTTATGCTGACTATTATAGAGTATTACTGAACTAGGGGGAATTAATTAAGCTGTTGGGCAGGTGGGAAGCTGTGCACAGTGTGTGCATGCATCTGTCTCTGCACATGTGGAGTGTGTTGGCTTCTACATTGGCATGTTGCTCTCCCAACATTAATTGATATGCATTGTTTTTACATTTTAGGAAAGGAAACAGGTAACCTTTATTCTTTAGATTTACATTATTTGCATGATTTACTTTATATAAAACTCTACTATGCCAATCCATTTCTTGGATTCCAACATGTGGCCATGGTATTCTGCTTTGAGAGAATGACCTGGTCTCAAAGACTTCCAGTCTTAGCACCACAGACAAAGAGGAGGATATGGGAGATAGGAGGTACTATGTGAGGATTTTCTTCAGAGCTGTGTAAGCTTAAAAGCACATTCTGTTTCCATTGCTTTAGAGAAGCAGAAATCATTAATTGTAACTTGTAATTAGAAAGGGTTACTAATATATTCATATATGAATTTTGGGTATGAGAGATTTTAGAAAGAAACAACCTCTACTCCCAACAGACATAAATAAAAATTTGTGGAAACTTCTCACCGGCAATAAGCCCTGGAAAAAAAGCAAGAGATGTTTTCTGCTGTAGTAGAAATCCACATTATTCTAGTTTGCTTTGGATCATACTTGAATCTATTGTATTAGCAATTAATTTTTATTTTGCAGTTATGGAGCTAAAACCTATTTTAAAATAATGAAAAGAGCATAATTTGAGATGTTGAAAGTACATATTCTTTAAAAATTAGTACTTCTGCCAATGCTTTTTCCTTTTGGTTAAGTACATGTTATACAATCAGGTTTTTTGAGGGTTTTGGTTTTTTTGGTTCCCCTTTTCCAAGAAATCAAGTATGCATACAGGTTACAAGCCCCTGATACATCTTCAGTGACTCTTGGTTTGTGCTATAGCTTGTCTTATACATAACAAGAAGGAAACTGTTACTGTTTTGTTATATAGTGTTACTAGTAAATATAGTAACTTGTAGATAAGATTATGCAGATTTAAATGTGGGAAGTAGTTTGTAACCTGCACCTTTATAGGGGCATTTAGTAGTAGTTATGTTGTCATCTTCAAGCGTGTTAGTTTTCAGTCACTTTTGTAATACTTGAGATGGTGGTAGAGGAAAGGAAGAGAAGTAATAATTCCTCTGGCATAAATAGCATAAAAGGCCCAGAATATGTACCCTTTGTATATAGTTAAAAATCACTATTCTCTGTGGTGTCTCAATATATCCCTTTGAATGTTTGAATCAAAGATCAATCATATTGCTATTGTTAACAGCTATGAAAGGGAAATGTTCTCAGTGACTGGAATCCTGGTATGGTACTCCTTGTCAATCCACACTCTTTTAGGCTTTGATATCTTATTCTCCTTTCTCTGTATTAGAACAAACCTCTTAAGTTTGTCATTTCACTAATGCCTGTCTTTGCTATACAATATTGCTAATACTTGACAGATAGAAAAACAAGTAAATACTTTTTAAATTGACAATTACTATATTAAAATGCACACTTGAATTTTAGGTAGTCCTAGCCTAAATGAGACAAGAAGTAAAGCATGGGAGCATGTACAGATTGGCTCTTCCATAAAAAGTCAAGATTTTTCAAGGTTAATTCATGTCCAAGTGACTTGTTTTGCCTCAATTCCTCATGTGGAGGATGAAGGATTTTAGTTGGATAGAACTAGTTTTCTTGTTGAAAATCTTTGAAGTAATTTCCTTGTGAGTAGAGGAGGAGTGAAATTAGGAAATTGTTGGTGATAAGCTGAAAGAAAACAGCATCACTGTAGCAAAATAATAGCTGCTTTTTAGGCTGCATTTTATGGGGAAAAAAATCCCAAATTAGATGAGTTGTGTCATTTGTGCATATGTATGTGTGGTACTGAGGCACTTAAGGTACCAGAATGAGGAAAAAAATATCGAGTTACTGAAGATCAGCTCTATTCCCCATTCACTGGCACTGCTTTGATAGCAGTGCTCTTACAGCTTACCGAAGTACAACTCCTTCAAAGGCCAAAGCAAACCCCCAAAGCAATGGTGTTGGGATAGCTGTGGTGGTAAGCTGTGGAAAATAAACAAGAGGAGCTTAGAGCACCTTTGTGAAATAAATCTGTGGCTTGTTAGTGTGTAGGACTTTTTTTTGGTGTTTTTTGTGGCCATCACCATCATCCCTTTAAAAGTTACTGACAGCCTGGGACAAAGAGACTGGCTGGACAGAGTCACTGTTTCTGTTGAGTGGGAAATCTTACAATATTGTGGATACTAAGAAATACTTGGCCTTATCTGAAATATCTATTGTTGTAAATGGGTAGAAAGATGAATATGGAAATTAAACCACAAAGCTTTCATGTTTACAGTTATTTACTCAGGAAATAATGCCGGATGGAAGTATTAGAAGACATATTCTTTGTATTTTAAGAATTAGCAACATTTGCAATATCCTCAATTGAGCTGGAACATTCTAGCTAGGTGTCTAGTTTTTATTCTTTACTGCTCTCTGAAGTAGAGAAGGGAGAAGTTCTCAGCAGAAGGAACTGTAGCAGAAAACCTAAATAGAATAAAAGGGGGTTTTTCTTTGGGAGCAGTGATGGCTTTAAACTTTGAACCTCTTTAATTTCACAATAAATGCATGCAGTTGATTGTCATTAAAGAAAATGCTATGAAGGTTTACTTTTTTTTTCCCCCTAGGTATGCCTTACATTTTGTTATACAAAGTGGAATTTCCTACTATATCATGATCATAATAGGAGTGGAAAATATGCACAAGTAAGTTTCCATTCTAAAATTTATTTTATTTTGCTTTTTCAAGAATGCTGCTGTTGAGGAGCTTTTTTGTAATGGTGCATATATACCATAATTCTACTTGTATCATAACATTTCAGTATTTGAATTCTCTAACCATGGTTTTATTTTCAGGTGAGAAGATGGCTTATTTGGGAATTTTTGCCAGCTTCTTGAAATATCTAAAGCTCATTAAAATAATACCCCACTGAGATATATTTTGTGTTCTACATATTCTTATTTTTTCATCTTTGCTTTATCTTAAGTATTTCTGGGTGTTGACAAGTGACAAATGTAAATTGAAAACAGCCAATGCTAGTAGATGGAAGATGTCTGAACAGAAGACAATTTGTGTGAGAAATTTCTCTAGGAACTAACTGCTTATAATTCCTTTTTTAATAGCAGT
This sequence comes from Peucedramus taeniatus, assembly GCA_013400575.1. Classification (NCBI taxonomy): domain Eukaryota; kingdom Metazoa; phylum Chordata; class Aves; order Passeriformes; family Fringillidae; genus Peucedramus; species Peucedramus taeniatus. The sequence goes on along the minus strand of WBNO01008048.1, from coordinate 178,171 downwards.
ATGAATACTGTCTTAGGTCAAGAATACATTTATAAAACACATATGACATTTTTTAAAGTTTGAATGCTTGATTGTATTAGTAGTATCTGAATCCATATAGAAAAACATTTGTTTCTCTTTTTCAGTCATTCTTAAAAGCAGGGAAGGCGTTCATTACTGTATGCATATGCTTTACTATTCCAGTAGCCTGGAGATCAGAAACAAATTAGGTTCCCACTGTGTTAATTCCTGCATAAATGTTTAGTAAAATAGCAAATCCTTGATTGAATAGGTTCCTGAAGTATGTAAGGCTGTGAGAAAAATGCTGGTAGGAAAAACAAAGAGGAAAATTGCTTTACATGAAAAGCACAAAGCCAGGGCAGCCTTAGTTCATGATCCTACCTGTTAGAATACTGCTGAATTGTACTGTGATAGTGAATGTAATTTCATTGTCTGTTAAAATATCCCATATTAGGCTCTTATGTTCAGGATTTTCTTCAAAGCCTTGTGTATTCGAACTACTGTGGATGTGAGAGAACCTAATTTGGTTGGATAGCTGGTTTATAGGTAAACATCTTCTTTGATTACTGGTTGTTGTAAAGCAACTTGTTCATGTAAATTTCTCTTTAGACATTCAACAATGTAAGCTATAACTTAGGTTACTTAATATCATAAAAGAAATTATTAATGCGGTTAAATGCAACAAAGGGAGGTACCAGTCAGGAACACTTTGGTCTTTATAACAAGGTATGTAGGTTTCTTGAAAATGGAAATCCAGCAGTGGTTTACATTCCTAATAGCGTGAGACAGGTAGGCAGATTTCCTGCACTGTGGCAAGGGAACAGTAATTCCTGATCCTCCTAATTCATACCAGCTGGTTTGACTGTGTGGCCTGATCTGCTGAGATGTTGGCTGTGTTATACACAGCTGTTACTGCACAGCTGGGAGGGGAAACCTAGATTCGATTATAGAGCTTATATTGCTTTGTCACCATATGAATTAGTCTGCCATTGGATAAAACCAGAAAACTGTTCTTTCAGTGAAAGAAAAATATGTAAGAGTCATTTGTTACTTTAAACTGTGGACAATGTGTGGATGTTGTATGGGAAGCTCCAGGAGCCACTTCTACTAGGTGAAACAGGCAAGACCACACAAGGTTTGCTTCCTCCACTGCTGGAGTATCCCAGAAGCGATGATGCCTGTACCTAAGGAATGCACCAGGTACACTTAATTTTCTGTCAGGAAAATGCCACTTAGAGCCTTCTGATTGGCAGTATGAATAGAAACTAATGTGAGTTACTCCAATCCCCACATAAGTGTTTATCATCAGGCTATGAACATGTCTCATGGAGCCCAGGGTAGATTGAAGGTTAAGTACTGTACAGCAGAGTGCAGCTGGTACCAGCTGGTCTCAGGACTGAAGAATGTCAGTGTTTTAGTGGGGATGTGTGTACAGCTAATCATAGTACTTGTATATACATGCATAGCCCCAGATTTGGGATTTACTTTTTGTAATGTAGAGGGACTCATTGGCTGTCAGTCCTATTTAGAGGTTACCTGCATTGTTCCATGAGCATCTTAACCTTGGAGTCAAACTTCAAATACCTACATGTGATGTAAATATGGATTCAAGTGGATTTTGTGTTGGAAAAGCACTTGTGTGTTGTAGAAGACATATTTGTTGATTATCTAAACTTATTCACTGACCTAAGTTTCCTTCTTTGCCCTGCCCTGCTGGCTGTTTTGCAGTTTTCATGAGTGTATGGATAGGAAAAAATACTATTTTTCTCCTTCTTGTTTTCCCTACCTGCTATTATAGCTCCTCATGCTCTCCAGCCTCTCTAAAACTTAAACAAGTAAGATAGAACTAAATTTTTTAAATGCTATCAGTTCAGTTGCTGTGCACTGGTTATACAGGCTTCCTTACGCTCTGAAGCAAGGAGAAGTTTTTGATAAACTTTTGCATTCTCCAAAGCACTTCAGGCTTTCATGGTAGCTGTTATGTCTGCTATTCTGTGGTTCTGTTTTGTTTTGATGGACATACAGTTCTTTGTACTGTTCCTATGCCCACGCATGTGAGCTGTTTGAACATGGTAATGTAAAGAGATATTTGAATTTGAGTGAACAGGCTTTGGTTGTAACTGGTCTGGTATCTGTGGAGGTACTTCCTGGTCATGCCTTTCTTGGAATTTTGGAATGTTAGTCTTCAGTAAGTTCCCTTATGCTCCAAGTTAGAGCCAGGACTGAGGGAGAGGCTCCCCTTTGCCTTCACTCTTTACTGTGGGGTGGAGAAACAATGGGAGGTGTGGAGGAGATTTGATTGTTTTATCTTAAAAATCTCAGATTAGAGCCAAATAAGTCTTAATCATCTGAGTAAACTAATTCCCTTAGCATGTTCGTTGTGGCACTTAATATATCAGGTGTTTAATAATGCTGAATGTCGTGATTTTTCTGACGCTTACCCGGAAATCAGACTTGTATTCTGAAGATTGTGAATGGAAATACTGACTAGCACCAGGCAGTGATTCTTTGTATGCTGGAGATTTGATGATTACAAAAATAACCATGTAAATGGATTGTAAATTATCTATCTGCAATTACTTGAAAAATAAGCACTTGTTGAGGTTAACAGCTGTGAAGGAATTTCCTAGTAATCGTTGTTAATTTCTTCTAAAAGTATTTGCTCTAAGTAGCTGTTACAAGTTCATCCACTCTGATAACTTCCTGTAACACTCCAGTCTGAGCCTGAATAGAACTCAATGCATGACTTCAAACAATGAATGTATAAGTTGAAAAATAACTTGATATATTAGCCTTCCTAAAAAAGGAATGTTTAAATGGAAAGGTCTTTAATGAGCATGTATTTGTAATGACAGGAATGGAGTGAAAAGAAAACTACAATTTGCTTACCTGTAGTGCCTATCACTTTTTGCTGTACTTTTAAATAAAGATTAGATACACTTATTTAATCATGGGGGAGGTGTGTGTGTGTCCCTATAGAGGTATAGAGAGAAAGAAGGATAGGAATCATCTAGTATTTGCAAATTTGTAAAGGTTGGTACTTACGTAGAGAGGCTGAAAAAGATAATTCATGGGCATTTTTAAAGTGTTGTAGCCTTCTCGGTTGGTTTGGTACAAAAAAAGACATATGCTGCCTTAATGCAACTAGGAAAAAATCTGATTATATGTTTTGTATTTCCAGAGAGAAGAGTCTAAATCACTCTTTTCCTTAAATCCTCACCTCCTTTTAAAAGTTTTATTTCATTTTATGCTTGATTGCTGATGTTACTCAAAAGAACAGAGTTCTCAGAAGAACAGTGTTTTTAAATAGTGCCATTGGCATATAAAACCTCTTTTATCACTCTTGCAAACTCAGGTGGAAAAAAAATTTAGACTTCTGTTGTAGGAAGTAGCTATACTTTATTGAGTATTGATGTTTACCTGAAGGAGGGTTCCCTTACTTCCTACAGTGTGTGGTTTCTGTATGCATGTGGAGGACAACCCTGTCTTGGAAGGAAGCAGTAGTGTAAAATTGCCTGGGTGTGTTAGAAATCTGTTGGGATGGAGTAGCTTTTTGGCTTGCATATGGATTTTTTTTTTTTAATCTTTGTGCTCAAAGTGAAGCTGAGAACAATCAGTCAATCAAAACAAAGTTGATAGAGTAAAGTTGTGTTTTAGGGCTCTGTATTTGTTTGGTAATCTCTGTAGCATCTATACAGATACTTCTTCAAGGCACATTACTCTGCCTGTCATGCTGCCAAGCAACTTGACTGCTAGCAAATGAGCTCTGAGTCATGGTATCATTGCTGCATGGTTTATTACCTCAACAAACTATTGATGTCAAATAAATCAGGCTCCCTGCAAAATGAAGTGGCAGAATAAATTGTACCTAGAAGAGTTCAGTGAAAGCTATGTTCTTCTTCAGCTCCTAGCAAAGACAGCCACTAATAAGAGTTGATTAAAAATTCTGGTTGCATGGCATTGACTGATTTGAGACAGTGGTGTTTGGGATAAAGAGATTATGTGCAAGGGTATCATATATTACAGTAAATTTTCTTCTCTAAGAGCATAATTGTCCATTTTTTTATTCTTTGGTGAAATTTCTTGCGTTTGAGACAAATTTCACTTGACTAATTACGACAAGCTCAGCAAACAATAATTTAATTGTTCTTAATGAAACTGCTGGCCTAACTGTAAGTTAGGCAAGTCAGTTTTGCCTGCAGAACTGCAAGTGATGGTGTATGAAGTGTCTGAGTTGGAGCTAAAAGATCATGACCTTGATACCAATGCACTGCAAACCATAAACATTCTGTTTGTGGGGTTTTTTTTCCTAAAAGGGAGGGTGGATGTAAATAGAAAGCATTGATATTTAAGAAATACAAACATCTTGACTTTAAAATACAGTGTCTCAATTAAAGATGTTGAGTTTCATATAGCTTTTAAAGCTGATCAGTTTTGCAGATCAAATGTCTTTACTGGAAGTTAAAGATAAGATCACAGAATCATAGAATAGCTGTGGAGGGAAGTGTTTCTGACTCCCACCCTGCCTGTTCAAAGCAGGATCAGCTGGAGCAGGTTGCTCTGTGAAACCCAAGTCTTCATTAGTACTGTCATGATCCTTAATAGTTCCAGTTGTCATAAGTATGCCAGCCATTTCCTTTTAGTATCTTGCTTCAATGTTTATTATAGCTTAAAATTTATTTGATGTGACTTCATGCAGCTTAGTTTTCCCATCTGATCTGAACTTGCACAAAAGCTTTTTATGCCTTAATTTTCCCTCACCCAATGATTGTCCAGATTTGGTATTATTAACTTAAATTTGTCCGGCTTATTTCAATTTAAAGTGAAATAAACTAGCTGTACTTGAAACAGTTAATTTTATAGGAGGAGACCATGTTAGGCAACAAGTAGTAGCATGTCAGTCTTTCCTTTTTTGTAAGAGGAAGTAGTAAAAAGAGGAGTGAAGGCAAAACACATGAAGCAAAGACTATGCCAAGAGAAAGTACAGCAGTCTTGTGTCTTTAGGTCAGTAGAAACAGGTGGAAGCCAGGCTGAGTAACGAAGATATGTCAGAGGGGTATTTGACACTGCAAGTTGGTTTTACTTTGAATTAACATTTCAGTTATGTTTGAAGACAAATATTCTTCCAGTTTTCAACCAAGAAACCCTTCTTTTCTTCTTGACAAAGATGAAGGATCTTGAGGAGAAGCTGTGTGAGGAGAGGCTGAGGTCGCTTGGTCTGTTCAGCCTGGAGAAGAGGAGACTGAGGGAGAACCTCACTGCAGTTACAGCTTCATTGTGAGAGGAGGAGACACTGATCTCTTCTCCGTGGTGACCAGTGATAGGAGCTGAGAGAATTGCCTGAAGTTGTGTCAGGGAGGTTTAGGTTTAGGTTGGATATTAGGAAAAGGTTTTTCACCCAGAGGGTGGCTGGGCACTGGAAAGGCTCCCCAGGGAAGTGGTCACAGCACCAGCCTGACAGAGCTCAAGAAGCATTTGGACAGTGCTCTTGGGCACATGGTGTGACTCTTGGGGATGGTGCTGTGCAGGGCCAGGAGTGAGATTCTGTGATCCTTGAGGATCCCTTTCAACTCACCATATTCTGTGATGCTATAAGAAGGTATGCAGTTGATTTACTTGTACTCTCATCATTATGGACAAATTGGATTTCTTGCACATAGCCCTCCTGAAAGCAATTTCCTTATGTATTGGTTGGCATAATTTTTAATTGAGAAGCTTAGTGTTTTGAAACAGTAAATTTCAAACTTTCTGTTTAAAAGCTGCATTAAATTATGTTAGAAGAAAAATGGGTAAATAAAAGATCGAAATCACAGTACGGTTAAAATTTACTGTACAATTTACAGTACCTATCCTAAATTTGAACTTTCAGTGTTCTATTTTCTGGGAAATTTTAGGTATGTGGTACTTTAACAGATTTGTTGTGTGTTTACATCTGGTAAGAAGATGCAAGTACCTTAGACAATGTAGCCTGGAGTTAATCTTCAAAACTGGATAATACTGAAATAAAAAAATTCTTAGTATAGCCAAGTGCTAAGCAGTTCTCACAGTCATTACTCATCACAGGCACAACAGGAACTGTGAAGTCAGTAGGCTTGCAAAAGGAAGCTCTGGGTAATTTGGTGTATGATTACTTAAAGAGTGAATAATCTGTTTTATTAATAGATCATACCACATGGAAATGCACAATGCATGCAAGTAATGCACTATTTTAAACAAGAGTCACCTGGGTAGGTTTCTTTTTCTTGGTTTTCTGCTCTTTCTAGGAGTGTCTGTTTTAAATCCTTTATCCTGGAAGCTCTTTAATAAGTGTCAGGCTTTTCAGCTCATTGGGGAAGCTCTTTTGCTTCCCTCCACTGTAGTGTCCACTTGTGATACCACGTTTAATATATGCTGTGTCATCATCTGTGTGCCTAATCACTGTCTTCTGGCTTTGATACTGAGTGCTGTTTTTAGTGGTAGGTATTACTGTTTCTGTAAAAAGCTTTTTGTCTTCAAATAATATTAATCTTTTGAAGGCTTTAAAATCTGCTTTAAGGACATCTTGTGAGGTGTAAATGAGGTGGTATGCATACAGTAGAATGCCTAGTAAGATTTTAGCATTTCCCTACATAAGGTGTACAGATGTCAGCTAAAACTTGATAAATGTGTTACAAAACAAACAAACAAACAAAAAAAAACTATTAGAGCCATCTTTTTTTTTTCCTGCAAGATGGAAGGAGGTCTCATTGATCAGCAGTATCCATTGTCTTCAGTTGTAATGAAACAAGAGTCCAGGCTCCTCTGGATCTCTTTCTCTGCATGACCGTGGTGCTCTGAAAAGCTGACTGGTACATGCTGCAGGTACATTCTTCTGCAGAGAGAGGACATTCATATAAACCTTTAGCCTTGATGGTGTTTTCAGTTGTCCTGACTGCAGCAGGTTTGCTAAAGGTTTGCTTCAGAAATCCCTGTAAGCAGTATGATTGTGATTACTTAAGAGTTGTCCCCACAGTAAGTTCTTACCACTTTGTGATAACAAAATGAAAATATGGTCTATGTGACCATGATGTGCTATATTCTATTACTGTACCTGAGGTACCTTTCCAGACCATAGTGAGGGCCTTACTACCAAGTTTCTGTCAGAGCTGCAGTCAGAAGCCAATGGCTTCATCAATCCTAGCTGCTGGAGAGCAGAATAACAGCTTTTGCTGTGTTTTATATACATGTCTGAAGTGTTAACATCCATGTCCAGATAGGATATCTTCACACTGAAAAAGCTGAGGCTTTCGGATGTGAGAACAAAATTTGATTCATGGGTGGCTTCTGAAAAGCGTTAAAATAAAGCTTTATTCTGATGTTGGTTTGATGTAAAGTATGTGGCTTTGGAGGCTGCTTAGTTTTTCTGGTGTTTTTTCCGTACTTCCTGTTTGAGCAATTAGTATATGTGACACAATCTGTATAAATAGAAGAAGGGTCTAAATAAAGGAGCCTAAGACATCTAGAAGCAGAATGTTTGGTTTGTTGTGCCAACTATGTTTTACTACTCAGTGCATTTTTCAAAGATCCTGAAAAAGTGTTCCCTTTGCAGTGCAGAAGTACAGTTACCTCAGAGATATTAAATGATTTCTGGTCTTAAACATCATCCTTTTATATATGAGAATTGAAATACAAGGTACAACATGAACTCAAACACACAAAGATCAGATGCAGTCCCTGTCCAGTTCTTAGGGTAGAAGAAATCCTTTTGCTGGAAGTAGTAAATCCCATATATTTTAGCAGTTAATAATAATCAAATTAGGTAAGTGATGCTTTCTGAAATTGGTAAAATGGGCAATGGTAGAAGCAATGCCAGGGGTTGCTAATACATCAGTTCCTTACAAGCATCACCGCTTTGTGTTTATGAGCAGAATCGATGAAGAAATAAAATCATTCTTAATCTTTTAAATCTTCAGCTGTAGGTGTCAACTGATGTAGGAACATCCATTATTCAATATAATTATTGTAAACTTATTCTTCAGGTCAGCACTGAGAGGCATTTGGTTAAAGTACATTATCAGGATGGTAATGACCTGCTGTGTGCTTGTGTTCATTGTGAAATGAAGCCATTATTTGTCCATAGTGTATTTCCCCAGTGTTTCATAATCACATATTGGATTTTCTTTCCTTTAGTCTCTCATACTCAGAGTGAAAATATGAGATCAATCAGAAAATAGCTTCTGTTTCTTAATTGTGTTTTCTCTGCATCTTCTGCAAACACCTAGGAGCACTGTGACACTGTCCAGTTTGTTCTGGATACACTGCCTCAGTTTTCCTGCCACAGGGCATGAACAGTGATGACATATGTTTAAAATGGCATTTGGTCAAACCACCGAGCAGATGTCTGAGCAACCTGTTCTTGGTCACTTTCCTTTCCTCTCCTTGGCTGTGAAATTCTTGCCCTGTTCCTGTCTGCCTCTGTGTGTTAAGAACTGTACTAAGTTGTGATTAACAGGTAACTCATGCAAACTGTGGTTCATTATGCAGGTGAGAGAAGACGAAGTGGGAAAGAGGAGACCAAGCAACCTAAACAGAATAACTGGTACTTGAATTACAGACTTTGTGTATTTATGGTTGTCCTGACCTGTTCTCTTTTACTTGAGTAATCAGACATTGTCATTGGGTAACTTCAGCAGACAGTCCTTGAACTATCAGTGTGCTCAGTTAAGGATTCTCTGTTAAAGGGAATCTTCTGCAAATGGGAATATTGATTCATTTTGCCAGAGAAGTTCAGAATACCCTATCTCTGAGAGCCTGAGGGATTCCAGAATAGGACTCCTGCCAGATGGATGCTGGTTGGTGGATGCTTAAGATGCCAGGAGATCTCAGGAGGCAGAGGGAGAAAATGGATGGTAGCCTCAGTTCAGCCAAACAGCTCTTATTAAAGGCTCAAGAGTGAGCCTTCCCCTGCAGCAACTGATTGCTTAGTCTGCTCTGTCAGCATCTTCTTTTCTAATGGCAAAGTTCTGAGCTTGGGGGTCCTGGTTTTCTGATGTTCATTTTCTGAAATAATCTCTTATATTAATTGTAAAGGCTAAAAAGTTTTTGCAGAATTTGAGATTGGTTGAAGTTGGAAGGAACCTCCCAGAGGTCACCCTCCTGTTCAAGCAGGGCAACCTGGACCCAGTTGTCCAAAACCATGTCCAGATGGCCTTTGAGTATCTCTAAGGAGGGAGAGTTCTCAGTGCCCTGGGGAACTATGGCAATGTTTCCTGCTGTTTGGAGAGCACCTTCTGTGTTTGAGTTTGTGCATATTGCCTCTGGGCACACTCCTGTCACTGGGCACCATGGAAAAGAGCTTGGCTCCATCCTCTATGTAGCTTCCCTTCAAGTATTTACACACATTGGTGAGATCTCCCTGAGCCTTCTCCAGGCTGAACACTCCCAGCACTCGCAGCCTTTCCATATAGAAAGAATGCTCCAGTCCCGTGTCTTAGAGGCCCTTTATTGGATTCTCTCTGGTATGTCCATGCCTCCCTTGTGTTGGAAAACACAGCACTGGACCCAGCATTCCTTCTGGCCTCACCCAGTGCCCAATAGAGAAGATGGGTCACCACCCTTGACCTGCTGGCAATGCTTTGCCTAATGCAGCCTGGAATGCCATTAGTCTTTGTGGTAACAACATGCAGCTGGCTGCTGTATGAAATAGGCTGTTTTCTAAGTATGGGGAACATTTCTTCCGTTCTGAGGGTGTTTTTTCTTTAACAAAAGCTATTTAACTACTTTAGTCTACCAGCTTAAAAAAATCTGAATTTTCTTTTGTAAAAGTGTTTCTAGCCATGTTATTTATTTGTCTGATTTCTGTATCTGAAGCTATAATGGTTTATTTTAGTTTGATTTTGCTTTTATCTTTTTAATTATAAAGCAATTCCTGAAGACATTTGCAGATTTCTAAAGATCAAGTCTCTTTTTTAGTATTAATGGGATTAAAGAGTTGTGATCAGTGGCTCAGTGTCCTAGTGGAGACCTGTGATGGGTGGTGTCCCTCAGAGGTCTGTACTGGAATCAGTGCTAAGGGATTGAGTACACTCTCAGCAAGTTTTCCAATTACATTAAACTGTGGTGTAGCCAACACCACTGCAGGGAAGGGATGCCATCCAGAGGGACCTGGACAGGCTTGAGAGGTTGGCATATGCAGAGCTCATGAGGTTCAACTAGGACAAGTGCAAGGGAACAATGCACCGGGGTTGGGGCAATCCCAAGCAAGTACAGGCTGGGTAGAGAGTGGATCGAGAGTAGCCTTGAGGAGGACTCGGTTGTTGTGTGAGGAGATGCTCTGCATGAGCTGGCAATGTGCCCTTTCAGCCCAGAAAGCCAATTGTGTCCTGGGCTGTATCACAAGAAGCGTGGCCAGCGGGTCAAGGAGCCGATTCTGCTCCTGTGGGACCCTACCTGGAGGGCTGCATTCAGATCTGGGGTCCCCAACATAGGAATATCAGACTGTTGGAGCTGGTTCAGAGGAGGACCATGAAGATAATCAGAAGGCTAGAGGACTTCTCCTGTGAAGATAGGCTGAGAGTTCAGCCTGGAGAAGGGAAGGCTTCAGAGAGACCTCAGAGCACCTTCCAGTACCTTAAGGGGGTCAAGCAAAAGAGCAGGAGAGGGACTGTTCACAAGGGCATGTAATGATAGGACAAGAAGGAATGGCTTTAAACGGGAAGAGCAGAGGTTTAGATGAGATATAAAAAAGAAATAATTCCCTGTAATGGTGATGAGGTGCTGGAACCAGAGCAGTTGCCCAGAGAAGTTGTGGATGTCTCATCCCAAAAAGTGTTCAAGCCCAGGCTGGATGGAGCCCTGAGCAGCCTGTCTACTGAGAAGTGCCCATGGGCAGGGGGGTTGAAACTAGATAATCCTTATGGTCCATTCTAATCCAAGCCATTCTGTGATCCTATGAATGGTTCTTCTGCAGTTCAGTCCCCTTCTGGTTCCTTTTGATTCCTAAAAATGGAAAAGCATGATGGGCTGTATGTGACTGGTTTAATCTTATTTTTTTCAATCCCTTAATGAATAGATACTAGTGCTGTGCTTGTGCATTTGAAATTGGCTGACTGGTTCAATCAGCTTGGGCATAAATTTGACTTTTTTAAAGATAATTTTCTTTGCATGTCATGAGAATTGGAAGCTGAGTGAGGAGAGTACTATCATGCTATATCTGTGATGTTTTCAAGGCCTTTGCCCATCTCTTGTGGACTTGATGTCCACCTTACAGACAAACTTTGCCATGCTTTTGTACACTTGGGATTCCCTTTTGGTAGCTGGACCTTGTATTTCCATTCTGAGTACCTGCTAATGGTTGCGTTCTTGTGAACTGGTGCAACTCCTTGCTGTTTTCCTTCTGCCTGCCTCTCTTGCCACTATGGAGAAACTGTGTGGTGCGGTGACCTTTGGTGTGTGAACTACCATACCTTTCTGTGCTTTTCAGTTTGAAGGGTGTGCTTTTTTTTTTTTTTTTTTTTTTTTTTTTTTTTTTTTTTTTTTTTTTTTTTTTTTTTTTTTTTTTTTTTAATTGGTGATACTTATCTGGCTGTTTTGTACTGCATGCTCTTTTTTTTGTATCTGCTCAAGTCTGGGCAGAGGACAGCCTTTTCAGCTTCAGATAGGAAAGAGTTTTCTGTATGTCTCTTCCAGGATTTTGTGTTAGATGATATGAGAGAGCCTGCTACTTCCAAGTTATTTTAATGCTCCTATTCTTTTCCAAGGGATTAACTACTCAAATACAGGATGCTGTCACAGCATCTATCACAATCTCATTTCCTTTAGGGATCTTTTAAAAGATCATTTTGAGATAATCTTTTTTGCTAGGGTATCTTGATTGTGAAAAAACACAGACAAATAACCAAAAGCAAATGAAAACCAAAAAAACCCCACCAAAAAGCCTCACCCTAGAACTAAGCACCAAACAAACAACAACAAAATGCAAATCGTGGGCATTTATTTTTCTTTTATAGTCTGACATAGTTCAGTATTCCAAATTCTAAGAAGAGGGAAGGACAGCAAAAAAAGTTGAAAACCAAGTTGGGAACAGGACCTCTGACTTAATTAGTGTACATGGGGACTTTGGTAGGTGTTACTATTTTCAACTAATATAGTTGTGAGGTTTTTTTTTTTAATCTTTGCATCATGCTTTCTGACTAAATCTTGGGGGAGGGGACGATTTAATTTCTCAAAGGGAACTAGTAGCTTTACCCTTTAAACATCATAGGCTGTTTTGGAGATTATTTGGCTGCAGTAATGAAAGATGCTGTATTATTCATGAAAAGTCAATTTTCTTGCTGTTTGAACTAGATAAATACAATGAAATGTGATTTCCAGAGATTGCATAAATAGAGCTCCAAATCCATAGGAAGCATTTCTAGATAGTAAGAGAGCATTTCTGTTTGACTGGAACACAAAGCTGTCCACAATACAGGGTGCAGAAAGTCTACTGACCAACCACTAGTGTGTAAGTCACCATTTAAATGAGTATACACCTTCCTTTTAGACAAGCTTAGACTTTTGGAAAGAGATAGATTGATTCTTCAGGATCTTTTGGAATGAAAATGTTAATTGAAAATTGAAGGCTTTTTTCCTGAACTGGAGACTATCAAGAGTGTTTTCAAGTTAATATGCAGGAGTTGTTTGGGGTTTTTGTTTTCTTTTCTTTTCTCCTTAAAATCAAAGAAGATTTCTGTATTTAAGTGTTTTACTATGGTTTTGATTTTTATACCCTTTGGTAGACTAGGTAGACTGTGAAGAAACCCGCAGAAATAAGGAATAGATTAGAAGCAGTATTCCACATCTTTCTACTCTTGTCTTCTCTGAGTTGCTGGAAAGGAGAAAACAATAAGACTTTTGTCAACAGATTAACACTTCTGGAAGTGCCTTTCTGAAGGAAGAAGCCTTCATCTATTTTCATGCTTGTCTGTCTTCCTGTTTCTTACTTGTGCTCATCAGGGCATGCCTTGTGAGAATCAATGTGTGGGTGCAGTTCTGCTGCAGAGTCCAAGATCTCTGCCTGAGGAGGAGGGACAAAGCTTCTCATGGAATGTAACTCAGGTTCTTAATCCACAACTTCTCTACACCTGTCCCCGAGGTATATATGCACCACTGGGTTTTTTAAATGAAAATTTTAGAAATAACATGTCTTACAGTGGATTGCAGTCTATGTAGCTTTTGGCCACGAGCTTTGTACCCCCATTTGGGATGCTGCTGAATCAAATTAGAGTTCTATTACTAGGTTTGCATCTTGCTCATTTTTTCCTCTTTTATGGAAGTTAAGAAATCTGTTATTCTAAGCATAATCTTTGTATTTCTGCATTTCTTCAGAGGTTCTGTCTGCTTTCTTGTAGTCCCTGCTTTTCCAAAGGAATTAATAAGAAATGCTACATCTGGCTTTTCAAGGAGACAGGCATGTAGAGTAAAGGCAATACATATAGAAGGGAAAAAGTGTGGGTGAGAACTTCAGCTCAGTTCAATTTTTTACACTGCCTGGTTTTTTTTTTACATTCAATGATGTGTTCTGTGACTGACTGCAAACAAGTTTAATACATAAAATATTTGAACAATCTGTAAATTAGAAGGTAGATGTTGTAGGTTACCTCTCTCTTATGAAACAGAGGTTTCTGAATTTACTGGTGCTTAAGGCTCATCCTCACTTGAAAATATTTGTTTGCATAGATCAGGAGATAAGGGAGGTGTAGACTGCCCGCCCTCACAGCAAAGCTGAACTCCTAATCAAGGTTTAACATATGGAATGTGCTCAAAACCAAGTACATGACTATAATGTGAAATCTTTTCAGCAAATGTAACAAGACAAGATTGGAAGCATTTAAAAGAAATTTGAGTAGTACTAGAATGGTATGACACAAAAACAGCTTCTGTGGGTGTGTCTTGTTCCTGTACTTGAGTTTGTCTTGCCAGATCATCAGTATCTTGACTGGCTCCCACAGCTGTTTTTCCTGCCTATTGCATCTGATCTCTTAACAGACTTTAAATTATAAATATTTTAAATACAGATGTCTCTTCATCTATGTACTGGAAAATTTTTTAGGCAGACTCCTTTTCTCCCATTTTGAAAAATATTTCTTTGGTAAACAAAATCCAATATAGAATTCTGGAAATGGAGGCTGAAAGGAATGTGAGAGTTTATCTGCACCTTTGATCAAATTCAGTTTGAAATCTTTAAAAATAGTTTTAAAATTCTAAAAAGTTTTTGGTTTGTTTGGCAATCTATACAGGTGCTTAACTATGCTTGCTTTTAGGTTGCCCTAGAAATTAGCCCAGGTTTAGCCTAAATCATCTGTAGTTTGAGCCCCTTTCATCTGTGTAGGGAAGTGTATTCCCCTTGTGTTTGCAGGAATCTTCTATTTATATTGTCTTCTTTCAGTCCTGTAAAGCCTGAACAAATCTATTTAAGTCTCTCCTTAGGTTGTGTTTTCAAGGCCTCTGTCCTTTTTTTTTGTGTAGCTGCTTTTGGAATTCTTCCAGTTGTTCTATGTCATTTGGAGATGTGCTTCTCAAAACAGGTTGAGGTATTTGTAATGCTAAGCAGAGTCAAAGGCTTATTCTGTCTTTTTAGCAATGCTGTTACTTTGCATGGACCCTTTCCTGCTCTAATCCTGCCTAATAGTTGGTTTCCATTACAGATTTTTATGGTTGTTTATTTACCAAGCAAAATTGTGCTTTGCATGTAACTTAATTCAGCACCGTTTGAGGCTTTTAAACCTTTTTTAATTTTTCATTTTTCCCCAAGATTTTCTGATCAACTGAGTGTTTGTGGTTTTTATAATATAATGTCTAATTGAAGATTTAATTAGTGTACTTACTGGTACCAAAATATTTAAATATTTCCTGTTGTTTTCATAGGTTTGAGTTAGTGGAGTGATATCTGATACATCCTTATGATTTGATGGTATTTCATCAATTTTTTTTGTACAATTTGGATTTGGGTTGGTACTCTCCAGCAGCCCAAATGTTAGGATTAAGACAGTCTGACTGGCTATAAGCATGCAACCATAGCCAGCAGCTAAGTTCTATGCAGTAATAAACTAATAAAAAGGGAGACAAATAAGATTGCAGAGAAACAGGTGATACACAGTACAATTGGACATCACCCACTGACTGATGCCCTGCCTGTCCCTTAGCAGTGGTTGGTCCCTGGAGCCAGTTCCCCCAGTTTTTATCCTGAGCATGATGCCCTATGATATGGAATGTCCCTTTGACTAGTTTGTCACCCGCCCAGGCCATGTTCTCTCCTGGCTTCTTGTGCACCTCCTTGCTGGCAGAGCATGAGACACTGCAAAGTCCTTGACTTGGAGTAAGCACTGCTCTGCAATAACTAAAACTTCAGTGTGTTACCAACATTATTCTCATTAAATCCAAAGTACAGCACTGTGCCAGGTACTAGGAAGCAAATGAACTTTGTCCCAGCCGTTCCTCACCCTGGCTGTGCTAAGGGATAGGTTTGGTCATGGATGGTGGTCATGCTCATGTGGCAGGCCACATCTGTTAGTTGCACTCATATAATCAAGTCTTGTTCTGGACAAGCTTTTGATTCAGTTGTGTTGCACTGTTTGCCTTCTAGGTGTTTATCAATACATACTGTGTAAAAAGCCAACAAAACCCTTAATATTATTCGGTTTCAAGTTCAAAGGTCTATGATTTTTTGAATTCCCTTTCTACTTTTAAAGACAATGTTCTAAAGAAATGCACCCCTTTTTTTCCCAGTTTCAAGAAAATCTTACCCATGCAAAATTGTTCTTGGTGGATAATTATTAAATATGGCTAACCAGCATTTAGCTTAATATCTTAGGGATTTTACTTGTATTTTGATTTGTCAGGTTCTACTTCTCCAGATTGTTTCTGAACCTTATCTTCCATTTGCTTTCTGAAATTGTCCATACTGCCTTTAGGATTTACAGGCTATTTGATTTGTGGTTTTGAATGCATTGTGACTATTAAAAAGAAAGATGTCTCAAAAGCAGCTTCTTGTGAAGAGCTTCTTGCACTTAAGATTTAAGCAGTTGTTAGAGAGAAGGGGTGGCTGTCAGTTGTCACCTTCTGTTAGGAAGCTAGTAGGAATAGGCTGCTTCTGGGTGAAAGTGCAGTAACTGCACAACTCAATTATGGTTAATAATGATCTGAAAGAGACACTAATGACCATAGAATCACAGAGTGATTAAGGTTAGAAGGAGCCTGTGGAAGCTGCCTGGTCCAATCCCACTGCTCACGCCAGGCCACCCAGAGCATACTGCCCTGGTCCATGCCCAGATGGCTTTTGAGTATCTCGGAGTGGGGGGGAAGACTCCGCAAGCTCTCTGGACAACCTGTGCCGGGCCTCAGTCACTCTTGAGTAAGAGAATGTTTCCTGCTGTTGACACAGCACCTTGTGTGTTTCAGTTTGTGTCCATTGCCTCTGTCCTGTCACTTAGAGCAGCTGTAAAGGGCCTGGCTGCATGCTCTTTATACTCTCTCTTCAGGAGCTTACATTCATTGATGAGGAACTCCTGAGCCTTCTTGTCTCCAGGCTGAACAGTCCCAGCTCTCTCAACCCTTCCCCACAGGAGAGAAAGTCCAGTCCCTTCATTATCCTTGTGGCCTTTGGGACTCTCTCCACTGTGTCCATCTTTCCCTCTTGCTGAGGAGGCCAGAACTGCACCTTCTACTCCCTGTGGCCTCATTATGCAGTGCTGTGTAGGGAGTATGTGTCACCTCCCCTGAATTGCTGGCAACTCTTTGCAAGGTCTGGCTGAACGAGGCAGGTGTTTTGAAGAATTTCAGTATAGGAAAGAATAAATGGACAAAAAAGACAGGCTTGGTTCAACAGTGAAAAAGCCAACAATACATACTTCAGTGGAGGCTGTTCAATTGTGTGTACAACATGGTGGTTTGAAATTAGAATGGGATATGTATGTCATGGACAGCATCCAAGAGAAGCTTTGTAAAGCAAACTGTGTGGAGAATAACAGGGAGGACATAGTGTTGTTACATGGATAGGGGATGTGCTGTAATTCTGAGCCCAGTGTCAAGGACTTTTTCACATGGAGTGCTGCACATTTATTGTGGATTTGGAGAAGATAAATTAAACAAAAAAACAATAGGTGTGGAAAATTCAGGTGAAGCATTGTGGATGTCTGGGTTGGCTGTCTTGCAGAGGAAGTTAATTAAGAGATGCAACATTGTAACCTGCATAAAGCTGTTTGTCTGCGTAGGAGAAACTGTATTTCACTTGTCCCACAGTGAGGAGGAGACTGGGAAGGGATCTGGGATGGAAACTTGGATTTCATCTTCCTGTTGCTGAGAAAAGCAGGAGTTAATGATTGTCCTGTTCAACAGGACTAATAATTTCTAAAAATAAGTATTTTTGTTCATGGTAGTCTCTTGCCCTGAGCATGTGCCTACTTTTAAGGATATACCTAGTTCTAGCTATGAATGGAGATGCATATGAACATCATAGAAAAGTCAGCTTATTAATTTTTCCCTCAGGAGGAATGTAAATCCAAATTGCTTTTAAAATTCCCCTTTCAAAAGGGGCAGGCATTTGCTTCTATCTCCGTTCACAGTGGAAATATAGATTTTAATTTGCTCAGATATTGCTGGGGTTAAGACTAGAAGAATGCCAAGAAGGGCCCCAGTATCCTTACTAAAGAGAAAGTATTCTGGAAGGTATGTGCCAGGTGTCAGGATCTAAAATGGTTTCCTACTGTAAAGAGCAAAAATAAATGAACTCTTCTGGAGATAGACTTTTAAATGGAGATTTTTTTTTTTTAGTTCACCTTGGCTTCTGATGTAGCACAGACATAATATTTCCATGGTTAAACGAGTAAGTTGTTTAATTAAATGTATTTCAAAATCAAGATTAGACTGCTTTTGTGTAAGATTCTAAGAGTTAGAAAATGTTTTCCATTAAAATGGATTCTGCTAATCACTTTTATTGATTCTAGTCTGAGTGTTTCTGTGCTGTATTCCTGGCATTATTTCTTGTTATGCCTGCCTGGTTTTTTCCTTTTTACTTAATGTCCTAATGGAACTGTAATTCTTTCACTCTGAAAGTAACATTTGTCTTCTAACCAGGTGTTTTCTAGTCTGAGCTACAGTGCCATGTGGTTCTCACAACTGCTTCTGATGTATCTGTTCTGACAAGGGTACTGTGCTAAGCAAGCCATGGGTTTGATCCTGTATGTAAAACCTAAAAATTGCCTAAGAAGTATCAAAATCGATAGCAGTGAACAAAAGGCATCATTCCTAGTTTCTTCTTTTGAAGACCAGGATAGGAGGAGGTAGAAATTGTGTTTTCCCATGAGAGCTTGCTTAGGGGTTAAGGGACTGGGAAACTGCTGAAGTGTGGCAAAAGGAGAGTTGCAGGGGGAGCTGCAGATGCCCAGGGCTCATTGAGGGGCTGCAGGGCTGTGGTGAGGAGCTGGGAACAGGCAGCCAGTTCTCAGAGGAGACAAGGAAAGCTTCTGAAGGATTGGGGTAGTTGAGCAGAGTCTGCCGCTGTTCAGAAAATACTGGACTTGGCTGGAAGTACGGGTCTGTCTGCCAAGGACACAATGAACAAAGGGAGGGATGTGCTTTGTGTTTTGGCTGCCCTACTTGCTCTCAGATTTTTCTGTTAGGAATTTAAGCTTCTAGTTCTTGTTCTAGTAAAGTGTGTGTTGTTTTGGTTTATTGTGTGTCATGTTTCCCCTTTTTGTGTCTGTTGTCCCTCCACCCCCAAAAAGAAAATTTAAAAGCCTTTAAAACAATTCTCAAAAACTGCATAAAGAGGAGAGGGATGTGAGAATTGAGACACATGATTTTAAAACTGTGGCTTACTCTGGGTGTTTTGCATAAGTCCTGTCTTTCTTTGACTAAGCAGTTTGGGTCATTCCCATGGGGAGGTTTTCTTACTGAGGCTTTCCCACAGCAAATTGTAGGGACTGATGGAGCTTATGGTTACTAAAGTAAATTTCTTTTTTGATACCTTTTTTGATGCTTCCCTGTCATTTTCCAATTATTTGTTTGAAATTATCTTTACAAGTGTTTGGTGTCTTTGATTAAAATGCTAATTTTTTTCTAAAATCTCTGCCACCTGTACTAAAAGTTGAGATGACACATTTGCTCTTATAGTTACAGAGCTCTGCAACTTAAAAATGTGTATTTGGGAGTAAATAGTTTTATAGCTAGAATGGTAAGAGAAATCTGACTTAACTGTGATGCTTACAGTGCAACAGAATCTGCTATTTAAATTAACATTTTAGGAATTGCAAATTTGTGTAGGAGGTACATGTTCCTACTATTAAGTTAAAATATTGGGATTTTAGAGTGAGAGGCTTTTAGTACAATTCCATAAATGCAGCAATATTTTATAACTTGCTGTATGGAGATATATAGGTACTATACAGATGAAACTGTGTGAAAGTGTAATTATTACATTTATCCCATGTGGCCCCATCTCAGTTGTGCTCCAGTATTCATTGCAATGCAATGTAATTTCTTTCAGTAGGGTTTGCTTTACCCTGCATCTGTGGCATTCTTCTGTGCAACTTTCCCCTATTGCAAGTCCTAAGAAGGATTTGAATTATTTGAGGAAAATTAACTTGTTTTGGAACAAAAAACTGTTAAACACTATTGTTTTATATTTGGAATGCACATATATTATGATGTGATAGCGAGCTTTAATAAAAGAAATTGCTGATTCTTTCTCATTTTATCTTAAAAATTAGCAATTAATAAACTATTAACAGTTAAATAAACTGAATAAATTCATACAATGAGGGGCATCAAGGTTTCTGACTCAGCCTCCTGCTCAAGGCAGGGTCAGTGGTGGGAACAGATGAGGTTATTCAGGATTTGTCCCGTTGGGTCTGGATAACCATTGCCATCCATTGCTTTTTCCTTCAAGCTGATCATCAGCTAGGAGTAGATCTATATAAGGTCAAGGTGGACCTTGGGAACAAAAACTTACCCAATGCCTCATCATTCACATTGAATTAAAATTACCTGCATTACCACTTCATAAAACATCTCAGAGGCTCACAAGACAAAGCTGTGGGCTGCTTAACAGCAGTTCTGATTGAGGTTTCCCTCTCTGCCTTGTAAACCTGGTCTCATGGTTTTGCGGTGATCCAGTGTGATTGGGCCATGATGAATAACTATGCCTTTGGATTAAAATATTTATCCCTTTATTCTTGCACTTGTAGACTTTATAGGAGACATCTGTTTTCACTTTTTTATACATCATTGCATTCACAGACTTTATTGGTTCACTGTTGAAATAATTTGAGAAATGAATTCAGTCATTGCAGAAGTGCAGCATGTCTGTGTCTTGTTAAAGTAACCAGTTTAGGCTAGAGGTGTGCTAATATGTTTGTAGCCTCCTAAAATACCTTCTCTGGCAAAGGCACTTAGGGGTGCACTGCTGATTTTTGGCTGTGTCACTTATCTTAATTTTCTAACAGCTGAAGGCTAACCTGTGTACTGCTTTCGGTTATGATTGAAATATCTGATCTGTATGGTAGAACTTTATAAAGACTGAATATACTTCAATAAATTATCAACTGAAAGGTTTGAGACTACTGTGGTTAGTTATTAAGTATATAATTCTCTATGAATTGTGACAGGACTGCATCTCCCTTTTGTAGGTGTCCTTTACACTTGATGCTACTTCAAGTAGAATGTTTTTTACCATGATGGCTTCTGTTGTTTCTTTTTTTTCCTCATCCTTTCTCAGTCAACACTTGTTATCTTCGCATCTCCAGAGATGAAGTATGACAAGGTTCTGGCATTCAGCTGAAATCACTAAAACAAGATATGAATCTTACAATCTGTTTGCTTGTTTTTAGTTCTGTTATCTTCTCACAAGACTGCCACCAACCTTTTTCTTCCTGTTGCCTCTTTCTAATTTGAATGTGTGTGCTGGCATAAGACTGTATGTGAAAAGGTGTTACAGCAAACACTACTTGTCCCTAGAAGAAGACCCAGCAGAAGTTTGAAAAGTATTCCATCTTTAAATTATTTCCCCAACTTCTGCCTTTGTCCAGCAGAGAGCTACTAAATTGGTCTGGAGAATCTATCTTACGAGGAGAGACTGAGGGAGCTGGGTCTGTTCAGCCTCGAGGAGAGGGGACCTCATCAATGTGTATAAATATCTACACAGTGGTTATGAAGAGGATGGAGCCAGGCTCTTGATGGTGCCAGCCACTAGAACAAGAAGCAATGTGCAGGAACTGGTGCGCAGGAAGTTCCACCTGAACATGAGGAAGAACTTCTTTACTGTGTGAGTGACCATACACAGAAACAGGTTTCCCAGAGAGGCTGTGGAGTCTCCTTCACTGGAGAGATTCAGGAACCATCTGGACACAATCCTGTACCATGTGTTCTGGGATGACCCTGCTTGGGCAGGGAGATTTGACCAAATGAGCCACTGTAGCCTCTTCCAACCTGAGTCATTCTGTGATTGAAATTTTCCGAGTAACAGCAAGGCCTAAATAGAATGTCCTTTCACACTAGTAATGTCTTTACAGAATCTTTTCTCAACTCTTCCAACAGCTACAAGTAGGAGGAGAGTGATTACTAGTAGCACAAGAGCATTGTAATTTATTTAAGAGCTAGCACTCCAAGTATTCAATAACAATTGAAATTTAGCCCTGGCTGGATGGATACCCGGTGGCTTAAAGATCAACCAAGAGATTTATTCACATTGTGAAAATATATTTAATTAAATAGATAGTGACAAAACATAGGCATACAAACTCACCATGTTTTGTTTGACATAAATAGAATACAGCTGATCCAAACCCCTCATGGAGGAGTTCTCATTACTCTAGTCTGGGACTTGATGGGTACCTCTAGATTTCAGCCACCAAAACAGTATGAAATTGTTTACTTACAAGATACTGTTGATTTCTTTTCATATTGGCAGGTCAATATTAAGTGTCATAATCCCCAAACATGTTAAACTGTATTTTTTAAGGCATGTAGACCAAGACATGCACATTTAGCTGAAACATTTGTTCAAATTTGGTTTATGATGAAAATACAGAAGGAAGCTGAACTGCAGTGATACTGCCAGGCTTCACAATAATGGAAAATCAGAGTATGTTCTGTGTGCTTGTGTTACAGATTAGTTTGTCTTGACTGTTATAATGTATGTGATTTTTCAAAGTCTTGACATTCCTGGCAAGTGCAGCGTAGGAGCTTCTGGATGCATTCTAAATTTCTGGCTGACTGGCAATCACACTATTTTTAGGCTTGAAGGCTTACAGTGTAGAGTTTCACATGCTTAGAATAAAATTAAAAGTTCTATCTGAAAATTAGTGATTTTGATTAACTTGAACAAAATTTATGTTAAACCCTTTTTAATAAAAAACTTGTTTTGGAGAGTAGACAAGTTTCATGTTTAGGTGTCCTTATAATAGTGACCAGTTAATATAATAATAATAATAATAAAAAAATAATAATAAAGCAGTTCAGCATAAATTAAAATCAGGGAAAACTACAGAGCCCTGGGAGTCCAAATGAAAAGTATTAGTGTCTTTTTCTTCCATTTTGACAGTTAGAGGAAGGGGTGCAGCCAGAAATAGATGTATGATGTGAGTTAACTTCTGACTTTGTGGCTGATGCCATCACGAGAGTTTGGGCTTTATGACAATGGAACATTCTTTGGTGACTATAGTCTGTTATAGAGGGGTGGGATCCACCTGTGTGGAAGAGGTGAGGGAATCTTTGACAGCAGGCTGACCAACTTGGTAAAGCTGGTTTTAAAGTGAAGGACTTGAGGGGTTGGGTCCAAAGTGACAATGCTCGCATCATCACATCCAACTGGGGAACATGAGGAGCTGGAGCTCCTTATGCAGCCACAAAGTTACTGTATCATAGAAATAACTGAAAGATGGTAGGACCAGTCATGTGTCCCGAGAATTGCAATGGACAACTGTAGGCTGTTTTATAAAGACAAATAGGGAGGAAGAGAAGGAGGAGTTGTACTCTATGTTAAGGAGAACCTTGAATATGTAATAGCCGTCTATGGTGATCATGGAGGCCCTTTTGAATGCTTCTGGATCAAGCTCAGAGTAGTTGTCTCCAAGGGGAATCTTACAGTAGACATCTGCCATTGACCTCCAAGCCAAGATGATAGAGGCAGTGAAGCAATATTTGGGTCACTTAAGCAAACTTCAGGTGAACAGAACCTGGTTCTTATGGGTGAATTCAACTACCCAGACATTTGTTGGAAGAACCATACAGCAGCTGATGTGTCATCCATCAAGTTTCTGGAATGCATAGGGAGCTGCTTCTTCATACAAATGTTATGTGTCAACCAGGAGTGAGGCACTGCTGGACTTGCTACTCAAAAATGGGCAAAACCTGTTTTGTAATAGCTCAGTTAGTGATAGCCTTGGTGGCAGTGATCACAATATTGTGGTGTTTGGGATCTGGCTGAGCATGCTGAAGGCAGTACTGAGACAAAAACTTTGGAGTTTAGAGGAGCACACTTCAGCTCACTCAGAGCTCAGTTGGTAGGGATCCATGGAGGATAAAGGAGCTGGTGAGTGCTGGGAGTTTTTGAAGGATGTTTTCCTGGAAGTACAAAAGCAGTTCATCACCTTCAAAGGTGAGGGGAGTAAGCAGAGCAAAAGAATCCCCTCTGCTTAACTGTGAGCTTCTGAGTGTGTTCAAAACCAAAAGAGAACTGTAACAGAGATGGAAAAGTGGTTGCACACCTGTTGAAAAATTCAAGGACATTGCCAGGGTGTGCAGACATGAAGTTAGGAAAGCAGAATATCTCTTTCTACTGCAGATTATCACAAATCAGATGAAACATGTGATTGGGAAAAGCCAGCATGGATTCCCCAAGAGCAGTGGTGCTTGACAAACCTGATTGCCTTCTATGACGAAGCAGCCTGCTTGGTTGATGGGGAGTGAAGGGTGGATGTTGTCTACCTGGATTTCTCCAAGGCTTTCAATACCATTTCCTGTGGTCTTTTCCTAGAGAAACTGATGTGTGATGGCCTAGACAAGCGATTTGTGCAGGTGGTGGAGAAGTGGCTGAGAAACTGCTCTCTCAGCCAGGTGATGGTAGATGCCTTCTCTTCAAACTGGCAGCCCATCCCAAATTGCATCCCCCAGGGCTTGATATTGGGCCCAGTGCACTTTAATATCTTCAAATGTAATCTGCAAGATAGAATGAAACCAAGTAGTAAAGTGGACACTTTAGAAGAGAGTGTCATCCTGCAGAAAGACCTGGATAGGCTGGAAGAGTGGGCTGACAAGAACCTGGTGAAGTTCAACAAGGGCAAGTGTAAGGTGCTGGGAGAGCAAAGTCCAGGAGTGCAGCACAGGCTGGGATCTACCTGTCTGGGGAGCAGCTCTGGGAAAGGGACCTGTGGGCCCTGAGGGACAACAGCTCAAGGGTGAACTTTGTGCTGCTGCAGCAAAGGAAACCAACAGGATGCTGGTCAGGGACATCACCAGCAGAGAGAATTGTCCCACTTTATTCAGTGATTGTCAGGCCTCATCTGGAGCACTGTGCTCACTTTTGGTCCCTGCTCTGCAAAAGAGGATGTGGACAGGCTGGTGAGGATCCAAAGAGGGGCACAGAAAAGTTGGAAGGACCGGGCAGCCTGCCATATGAGGAAAGGCTGAGAGAACAGGGTTTTTTCAGTCTTGAGAAAAGAAAGTTCAGGGGTGACCTTACCACTGTATTCCAATATTTAAAGTGTGGATATAGAGAAAATTGAGACTTCATATGATTCCTTTTAGAAAAAAAAGGAAAAAATGACATGTAATTGGTGCAGGTTAATCCTGTGAAGATTCCAATTAGACATAAGAAGAAAATTTTTCACAGTGAGAACAATCAAGTATTAGAATAATCTCCCCAGTGTAGTGGTGTATTCCCCAATATTGGACACTTTCAGGATTCAGCTGGACAGAGTGCTGGGCTATTTGTGTAGAGTGTGCTTTTTCTGGGAAAGGTTGGATCGGCAAATTCTTGTCCCTTCTAATCTAATTCTAATCTCTAGGTATTCTGTTATCCTGTAATTCAGTTCAGTGAATTGTAATCTATAACACACTTGCTCACGGAATGCTCTCGTGCACCAGGTGTTTCTGTAGTGTTATATAGATGGGGCAGTCAGAGGGATTGAAATAGCTCTGTAAATTTAGCAACTAAATATCAGGGTTCTGTGGATGTGTACAATGGGAATTTGAATGCCTAGAGAACAGCTGTATAAAGAGGAACGCTGCATTCGTGGATCTTGGTTTAAACCACCTGTTTGTAATCATATGATGAGTCTGTGATAGGTTTCCCAGGCTGCTGGAGTCCACTTCTCTTCCTTGATTCTGCCTGTCTGTGCTGGATATTCAGTGGTGTTATGGTGAATTGTCTAACATGCAGTGGGACCTTTGCCTCTGTAATCATAGTAAATGTCTTCTAAATCCATATAATGTGTATTTCTTGCTATGAACAAAAAGGTGTAAACTGCTTCTTGTAAATTTTTTTAACTGTTGCTCTGAGTTTAACAAACTTTGAATTGATAATATTTGGCTTTTAATAAATACTAAGCTTTTCACTGCATAATGGCTCGAATTATGATGAAAAAACTTGGGCATATTTCCTAATTCTGAATAGTACCAGTCATGAAAAGTGCAACTCAAGATGAACTCCCTTCTTTGTCTCTTTTTTTGTGATTCAGGTTTAAAATTCATACATGTCTCTTTAGAATGATCTTGTGACTTTTGTGTTACCTGTAGATAAAAGAACTCAAGTAATAAAAATTTTCACAAAGGAAGCTTTGAGCTGGCAAAATGATTGCAGATGTCTTCTTTGTGTGTAACTTGCTGTCTCTAGACAGTCCTGCTAGCAGCAGAAGATTTTGTTCATTGATAAATCAGTGTTGCAAAAGATTTGGGAGTGAGGAATTCGTTTGGACACCCTGATTATGATGAGGAGAGAAAGGTCTTAACCTGCATAAAGAATGGCTCATTGTGTTTGGTCATATCCCTACTTGTACAAAACAGAAGAAACAGTAGTATGAGGAAATTTCCAGATAGTGAGTATGAAAAGTGTTTGAATGCTGGGAGAAAGAAATTGTTGAAGTATGGTTGATGATTATTTATTTTCTTCAGAGAATCTTAAATGGCTTTTCTCTATTATGTAAATTCAGTGAATTGAAAGTTGAGGTCTATAGTGAGTTCTTACATTAGGAAGTATAAGAGAGAAAATAGGAAGGTAATGGAACACCTTGATGAGGAGTGATAGACAAATGGCAGTAAGATGGGTATACATATAAGTGAATAATTCATTGTTTTAATCTCATATCTCAAAGGATAATTGATGAACAGCCTGAAGTTCCTTATTAGCATTGACATGAAGACTGCATTTTCACAGCAATGTAGCCTCTTCTGCTAGCATATATTGTGATTAAATCTACCCAAAAGTATCTATTAGTTGATACAACTCCATACAACTTACTGTGAAGGACAGGTCATATGATTAATTTGTCTGGAATAACCTGAGCCATTCTAATTTTTAAAATTTGTCTTTATTTTTAATAAAATGTGAGATAATTTGATTGCATTGGGCATTTAAAGGGAAATTTTTGGAGCGTATTAGAAAATAAAAAACATGAGTAGTTTGTATGTCTCCACTGAAGAGCAGGGAGGTGACAAACCAGAGTGCAAGCAGTTCAGTGGCTGTGGCAGGTCACAAGTGCTGCCAAGTTCAAATATGCATGAAATAGGATCAAGACAGTATGCCAATAAATCAAAAATTTTAAAAGGTATGGGTTGTTATATAGATACAAATATGTGTAATATGTACATACATGGGCAACATAGTTACTTACTAATTTAAAGAACATAAATACATCTTTGTGTTATATTATTTGCCTGTGGTTGAAGTAGGTCATAAGTGATTGTGCCATGACTTGTACTGTCATTGAGTAGGTGTTTGTTTTGCTGTGGGGTTTTTTTGTGTGTGGTGTTTGTTTGTTTGTTGGGGTTTTTGTTTGTTTTTGTTTTTTCAATTTTCCATTACTAACTGGAAGTATGAAAAATGTTCCAAAAATAAATGCAAGGCTTTTTAATAATGGGTTCCTTGTGTATTGTGTATCACTGTTTTTTGTGGAGTATCTCAAATTCATCCCCGGAAATAGTCAGCACTTCTCACATGCGGGAGAAAAATCTACATGAAAATAGAAGTTGCCATCATCTATCCCTGTGTCAGTCTTCATCATTGAGCAAAGAAAATGGAGCTACCCACAGGTTTTCTCCTGAGTGAGAGCAGGAAACAGCTGATTTAGGTCTCTGAGTGTGTTTCTGCAGGACCATATGACAAATGCTGTGACAGTGGTGACGTTGATGCATCATGTGAATGTTATATACATCGGCATGCATTGATTAAAGGATGCAGAAGATAGGACATTGTAGCAGTGCTTTAACTTAGCTGGGGGATGGGGATTGGGCAGAAATGAAACAAGTCATCTGAAGGGATAGGTCTTTCCAGGTTAGAGGAATGTTAAGCATTGGAGAAAAGCAGGCATTTCATTTATGCTATGTTTTCAGCAAATTGTGTTTTTCAGAAATAGTTTTATTTGTTCCAGAAGTGTTTTATTGCAGCCATTATGCTGTTTGAGACGTATCTGATTGCAAGAATGGTGTAAATAGCTCAAGCAAGGTATAGGGCTGCAGTGTTGGTGCGGGTCTGACCAGCTGTGGGGCTTGCAGTTGATTCAGTACCCTGCTGAAAACAAAGGATTGTTTGATTTTTCCTAGAGGCAAAACAAGAAATAGGGTGGGAAATATAAATAACATCATCCCCTCTGATAAAATACCTCTGTAGGGCATTTTGTTTTGAGAAATGGTTTAAAAGAAAATGCAGCTGTGTTACGTTGTTAGCACAAACTCCTGGCTTTCCTTTGGTCTTGGAATCATTAAAATACTTGGTTTTTGTAACTAAATCTGATTCCATGCCTTTTGTTTTTCATGCTGCTTGCAGGGAGTTGGGTTGTTTATTAATCTGCTGGCTGCCCTGTGTACTGATTCTGGCTGCACAACCACCTTCTCAGCAAATCATATCCCGTATGTTCCCCAGCTGCTGCCATCCTTAACACGTGCAGAAAATGTCCCTGGCTGGCTGAACACAAATTCCAGCTGGCATCACCTCATGGCTGAGCAAACCTCACCTCTCTCTCCTGGCAGTGTTGCAGCCACAGCGGTTCTCTGCCTCAGTTCTGTGTCTCAAGGCAAAGATGTGGGGCTGCAGCAGAGGTTGGAGGGCTGAGGCAGCTGGGAATCTGCTCCTTCCCCACAGAACGTGGGCATGTGCACGGGGCACAAGGGGGTGTGTAGCTGGAGCAGGGTGATGAGTGGGTGAATGGAAAGAACAGCTCCCTCTTATCTTCATCCAAGATGATACTTGCCAAGTGCCGAGTTAAGAGCAGTGATGGGTTTAATGATTGACCTTGCTATTGTTTTGCCATCAGAGAACTTGTTCTGTTAAACTACCTGTGAGTTCATGTATAAAGCTTACTGGTCCACTGAAATGGAATTATTACAAAATATTTTGTACTTAGCAGTTCTAGTTTACCCTTTCTAAACCATTATGACTATTAGGCCTGTTCTTTAAAATAGCACTGGCAGTAGTCCCATTATTGTCAGTGTTCTGTAATGACATTTTAATTTCATCAAAAATACTCTCAGAAGTTGTGTTGCTACCACACTCCTAATAGGAGACTGTTTTCTGATTCTGTGGTCTATGGGTTTCTGCTGGTTTGCAAAATTAATGATACTGGGTGCAGTTCTGGCGTTTGCAGAAAAGTTACTTATGTATCACATAGAAGAAAGAGGAAGCATAAAATTACTTGCATGCTGTGATGCTGAAACATCCTATAGATAAGCAAATATTATGTAGAAAAATGAGTGAACAGACGAAAATTCACAGCACCAGCATGTCAGCTATTTGTTTTGTGAGTTATGAGTACTTATTTTTGTCAGAAGATCTCAAGATTCTACTTCCTTCATCAGGGTTTTGTAAGGCAGATTCCAGCATCATGGAGTTCTGCCTTTACAGATTTTGTGTTGTGAAGCTGTTAGGCTTTCTTCTTTGTGTTTTTAAGTGCTCTATACTATTGTCAACTTTTTGAAATGCAAAGGTCAGACTTAGTGCTCTTATCTGCATTGTTTACTGTTATACTTTCAAGTGATTGCAGAAAGAGGGGTTGATATGACACAATAAGGTTTTTCAAGTGAGAGAGAACTTAGGTGACCCCTCATGTTTCATCTCAGTTTAACATTAAATTTTGGACATAGTCAACTTCAGCTCTCAGCTTTGATTTTCTAGGGGATCAAATCCATTTTTTTATTCCCACCTTTCCTAGTTCTGTGTTCCTTTTGGAGTCTTACAGGAAGAATGAATCACGCAGTATGTTTCTTGCATTCCAGGGAAGACATGAAAGCTCCCTCCCTCCTGCCTGTCTTCTGTTTTAGATGGTGTTTCCCTCATTTATGAGAGTCTGAAGCTGGTCTCCTTGTCCTTAAGATGTTCCAGAATTGAAGGGATCGAGGGGAGAGGTTGGAAAGCAAGAGAGTGTAGCGTTAGGGAGCATGTGGACGATCTGAAGTGTTTTTGCATGTGTTTTTGACAAGAATTTCTGTGTTGCATTTGTCATGTATTAATGTTGCATTTGGAATATGGCCTGTAGCTATTACTGGAATGATCATTTAATTTAGCTTGGTAAAGATTTACTTTACCAAACCATTATGTTGCCATTATGTAGCAAACCATCAAAATACATTAGTCAAGTGATAATGTCAGCAGAGGTTCTGCAGTAAACAAAGAGTCAAGCCACCACAAATGGTTCTGGGACAATTGAGCTAAAGAATCCTCGTGTACCCAGCCTTGTGTGTCTGTTTGTGTGCAGGGGACTGAGGGGCCTGGATGGAGTTTTCCCTGTGGCTGATCAAAACTTGCAGGGCCGTGGGCACTGCCGGGACAGGCAGGTTTAGCCAGGCTCTGCAGGCTGGTGCAGCCCTCCTGTGCCAGGCTGCTGTTGGATCTAAATGTTGGAGAAGTCTGTCCATTTGTTAAATTTGCTTTAAAATGGCTCTCAGACCCAAAAATCTTCATCTGAGGGTTGAAAATGGGTGGAATGTGGCAGTCAGATTGCTTATTACCAAAGCATGATGGTATGAATGCTTCCATCTCTGGAAATGGGCTCATAGCCTGGTTTTGTCTTTTTATTTTTGTTTACTTCAATGCATTTTGGAGCTCCACTTGAAGTAATCAGGAGGGACAGATTAGTGTGAATCAGAAGCTTCTGAGTGGGCAGAAGGATTAATATTGCTTGTATTTTAGAGGCACACACACTCTGAGGCTGTTACTGTTTACATCATAAAATTGATCTGTTTCCTCAGAAATACCAATTTTGTATGTCAATAAGGCATACATAAACAAATTGTAAATAGGGAACTCTTTTTGATGTAAAAAAAGCAGATTGAGCAGCGTAGCTTACCTTGCAGCTCTCAGACAGTCAAATCTAAGCTAATTCTAATCAGTATTTCTGTTGGCTTTTGATAGATGATTGCAGAATTAGATGTTTAGCTTTGACACTTTGGACCTTTTTTGATGTACATTTTTCCCTTTGAAGTTTTGTAAACAAATATTGTATGTTCTAACTGCACAGAGTTGAATTTCTCTGTATGAATAATGCAAACTGATTGTGATCATTAGAATTAAAAAATAATATAGCTGGATTTTAATAAGAATTCAATTCTGACCCTAGAGGTGAGAATTTAATTTTTTTAAAGTTTTTTTGCTTGTTTGTTTGTTTTTTAATTTGGTATAATCTGTAGAAAAACAAACAAACAAACCCATGCAGCAGCTTTCAGCACAGGGCTTGGGAAAATTCAGAGGCTATTCTGTCACCTTTCCTAAAAATCAGTGCAGTGTAATGTTATGTGGTGTCTAGGTCTGCCTTTTGAAATGGAATAATTACACATTTAAAGAAAAGAAAAGTATTTTTTCCGAACATAGTGGAAGAAGTAGATCTTGACTGGACATGAAGCCTTTATTTCAAGGCTAAATCTGTAGTATGTGCCAACTAGCTGGTAAAAAAGCACTCTGTGTTGATTGGTTTATTTAACTTTCTTCCAGCAAAATAGCATATTGTGCTGTTGTCCTTC
This sequence comes from Peucedramus taeniatus, assembly GCA_013400575.1. Classification (NCBI taxonomy): domain Eukaryota; kingdom Metazoa; phylum Chordata; class Aves; order Passeriformes; family Fringillidae; genus Peucedramus; species Peucedramus taeniatus. Next base: position 147,013 of record WBNO01008048.1, on the reverse strand, counting down.
TACTGCAGGAGAAGAGCCTAAAATAACAGAAGCTGTTATGACATCTCTCAAAGCCTGCCTTTGTCAAGGTCACAGTTCTATTTTTGCTGCATTTTGTGCAAACAGAGATAGGTACATTAGGAATGTACATTTTATAGCTAAGATGCTGAGTCCCCCAAAAGTGTAAAACGAAAATTCAACTCCCACGCCTTGTTACGCAAAAACATAACATAGTTTGGCTGATTGTTAGCCTGGATCTGTGTGCTGCTCAGCTTGCTCATCAGCAGATACAAAGCTCTAGAATTAACCTGTGGATGTTTTTTCTTGACTGGCAACCCAAAATTTCTAAGGAACACAGGTAAAAGATGGGGGGGACTGCTTTTAAACCACATATGTAATCTTTATATTCTTAAATATGTGGAAGCTTTATAAAAGTAGGTTCTGCTGGCTCATTCAGTTCTGTCAAATTTGTGTATAGTTGTGCTGGAGATGTTGAGATTAACAGCTCTTTCTCAAGTGTATTTGGAGCAACAGAGGGTGATAAAGATCAGGATGTGCTTTGGAGCCAGAAGTTGATAGAGGTGTAGTATGCTGAGGGTTATTAAACACACGGATAATGTGTTTGAATCTGGGTCTATGCTGATGGTTTGAGTGTGGGAGAACACTGGGAAGCTGTTTCTGTGCTTGTTCTGCTCATCTGCATTCCTAGGCATCTGTGTTTGAGCTCCTGCTGTGGGGAGGACACAGTCTGGATCCTGGGCTAGATGGACACTTTGCCTGAGCCTTTATGTCCTCCTGTTAAACGTGATGTGCTGGGCAGGATAGTTGCTGTATGTCCTTGCTTTTGACTGGGACAAGGTTTATTTTCTTCCTAGTAGCTGGTGCATTGCTGTGCTTGGGTTTTAGTATGAGAATAGTGTTGATAACACACTGACATTTTGGTTGTGGCTAGGTAATGCTTACTGGTAAGTCAGATGCACATCAGTTTCCCATGCTCTGCCAGTGAGGAGGTTCACAAGAAGCTGTGAGGAAGCATGGCCAGGACAACTGACCTGAGCTGGCCAAAGGGATATTCCAGACCATAGAGTGGCATGGTCAGTGTATAAACTGGGGGGAGTTACCTGGAAGGGTACTGATCTGCTCCTCAGTAAGCAGGTGGTGAGCAACTGTACTGTGCATCACTTTTCTCTTGGGCTCTATTACTTGTTCTTCCTCTCCTTGTAGTTTCAATTATTATTATCAGTATTAGCATATTTATTATTATGATATCTAGTTGCACTTAATAAATTGTGCTTATCTCAACCCATGAGGTTCACCTTTTCTTTCTATTTCTCCCTTTCTCCATGGCTGGGAGGTGGATGGTGGAAGCAGTGAAGGAGTGGCTGCCAGCTGGAGTTAAACCATGATACTGTGTCATGTGGAGTGATTTTGTAAGGTGACACTGGATAAAAGTGCTTTGCCTGTAGGAAAAAAAAAAATCAACTGTTCAAACAAAATCCAACCACTTTACACTGAAGTGAGCAATGCTGGTGTGAATGTTGTGTTGGCTGTGCTAAAATTGTGAGGACAATAAAAAAGAGGGTTACAGGAATGAGATTGAAGTTTTCTGCATTAGCAGAAATGGTGTTTCAGGAGTCATTCTATGTAATGTTAGCAGTAGAAAGTGTAATGGGAAATGCATATCAAATTCCATCTGAATGTTTGGAGACTGGAATAAAGTTCATGTAATGGGAAGGAACCAAACCCTGTATATCTGTGCGTGTGTGCATACACGTATAGATAGAATGATGCTTTTTGGTTTTATATGTATACATGCAGGTAAAAATTCCTGATATGTATGTTGCTTAATGTTAGTTGACAGAAAATGACAAAAAATAGTGAATAGGACAATGTATTCTATTTGCTAATAAGAGATTAATTTGCCTTTAAAGAAATAGAATTAAATGGATGTTCTCTTGATGAACCCCTTCTGTAAAGAATATATGGAGAGGCTGCTTACTTAGTGTTTTTTATATATTTTAATATTTATGTGTATAGTTTAAGGTACTTCATTTATAATATATTAGAATATACTTTTAAAAAAACATCGAGTAGTTACTTTATATATTTCTTTTTACAGGAAAGATAAAATTTTATGGGTAGAACATATTACATACTGTTTTTTAGTGTTCTGAGATGTTCGAAATTTTAAGGAATTGAAATATATGGAATAGCTGTTCAAGGAAAGCCCTTCTATATAATAGGCTATCCAGTATTGTTTGCTTAGTTTCTTTCTTTTTTTTTTAAACTTTTAATCAGGAGGTAAACATATCACTGTGTTCTGCTTTCTGGTATGTGCTACAGTGGCTCCCAGATGTGTCTGAATTTGGTGCATCTGTTGGTAGATAAAGTAAGGTTGTATTGACAAAGATCTTGGTAATTATTCATATTTTAAATGAATGTTTTTGTGTCTTCCTGTTACATAATAGTGTTCATTGCAGGTCAGTTTGTCTAAAAGTTACTTGTAATAACAAGAATGTTGTGAATTGCTTGTAGCTGTTCATGTTCAGTGTGAAATACTTTGATCTTTCTGCTCACAAGAACATTATACAGTGAGAATCAGGTATAGAGTAACATTGACTTTTAAGACCAAAAGCTTTTCTACTGGTGGAGAAACTTAGGGAAAACGGTTGCATTTTTGTGAAGCTTGTAATTAGCTTTGTAGTTGGGTAAAACTTGATGTGGTTGAGCTCTGCAAAACTTCACTCAATTTTCTGATCTAAGAGGGGTTTTTGGTGAATGAATCATTGAAGAGAGTAAGAAACATGTAGTAAAAAGTACTCTAGAAAGTTCTAGAACATTCTAAAAACATTTTCAGGTCTTATTTGAATTTGTTTAACTGAAGATGGATTTACATGAGAGTTAGGATGATCAGCAAGTTGCACTACAAACCTGCAGAAGAAACAACAGGAATGATGCAAGCTGTCGTAAACGTTTGAAGTTTCTTTAGGGAAGAACATATTGCTGCACTTTGCTTGGTGAAATGACTTTTCTTATGAACAAGGGATGTGATTTGGCATGACTAATGTGCAGAGATGCAGTTGGAAGTTGAAAAGCATTGAATGGGTTGCAAGTTCCTGTGTTTTACTCATCAATTAAAAATTTGCAGTCTTCCAATCTGTGTGTAACTTGGAACTGTGGCTGACATAGCTGGAAGATAGTTAAGATTCATGGTTGTGTTTGGTGAGTACAACAGCAGCAAATTTCACTGCTCTGTTGGAAGACAGCTTTTGTATTAGACTGAAATTTGGAATCAAATCAAGAAGTTTAAGGTGCTTTGTTTTTCTTTCTTCCCTTTCTGTACTTTAACTTCAGTGTGGGTATTAACTGAATGTTGTGAGAAACCCCTGCCATGTTGGTCATGATGACTATCATTTATTTCATAGAATTTTGGATTAGTTTGAATTGAATTTTAAAGGATATCTAGTCCACCCTGCAAGGAACATCTTCAACTAGATCAGGTTGTTCAGAGCCCTATTCAACCTGACCTTGAATGTTTCCAGGGGTGGGGCATCCACCACCTCCCTGGGCAACCTGTGCCAGTGTATTCTTACTATAAGCACTTTTGTACCAGTTAGTCACCCAGTATAATACTGTTTCTGGGTTATGAATGTTAATGAAAACAGAAAATAAACTATCTCTAAAACAGACCTCTAAAATATTTTTTTCACCGAAACACATGCAGTTTAATGGTATATAAGGTAATCTAACTTCAAAGTTGGATGCTTTAAAATATTAAATTGTTTCTATATAGCACATTTTTCAGTTAAAGGTTAAACTGCAGTTGTTCTATGTAGCAAGCATCAGATTGAAGAATAATTTCTAAGACCTTAGATTTTCTTAACAAATTTTTGTAAAATATTTATCTGGAAAAGAAAGTCATGTTCCAGGGTTATCTTTTGTTGTCCCTCACTAGTTCAACTAAATCCAGTCCTGGCTGTGATTTTCAGTTTGTTGAAAGAATATTTTCATTCTAACTTTTGGATTTTGGATGCTTTATACAGTCTGCTGCAGGGACTGCACATCAGTCTTGTGAACGTGAAATAAAGACTGTACAGTTCATACATTAAACTCCTAAAGAATTAGTTAAATTCCTGCTGGCATTCACTGTCCTTTTGGACTTCAAAGAATATCTGGCAGATTTTGTGAGATGTATTGGCAAATCAGTTCTCAGTAGTGTGTGGTTGAGAAAACAGTATGTAAAACTAATTTTATCACACATGTAACACTTTCATAAGGTAGTTCGTATATGTGTTTTTTCTTACCTTTTCTCAGGATCAGCTTAATAGAAGACAAAAGGTGTCCTGTTCCTTTTTCACTCAGCTGTGTTTTAATATGTGTATTTGAAAATTACTTGCCTTTTCCAGTTCCTTTGAAAACAGCAGCAATACGATTTGTGGTACTGAATTTTGAATGCATAGCAGTACATGCAATGGAAATTATTTGATGTATCATTTTCCAATGCTTTCCAATCATTTTCTATGCTCAAACAGACAAAAATTAACTCTGAACTACAAAACAAAACCAAACCAACAACCTTAACAGATTAATTTTCTCTTTATAGGATTTCCAGTTTTTACAGTGGCGCTTACAGTTATAGATTCTAGGCTTCATTTATGTGAAGAAATATTTTGGCTACTGACAATAGAATTTATATGGTTGTACTGCAGTCTTTCAAATAAAAAAGTATGTGCTTGCATAGAATAAACATTACCAAAAAAACCTCAGGCAGAATGAAAGTGTAATTACAGATTCCCATTATGTAATACTTTGTAGAAGTAATTGGAGATTAAACTCTATTGAAAAGATACTTTATTCAGTGGAGAAATGTTTTGTGATTTTTAATTGATTTTTTCCCCCATTTTCTTTCCAGGTATTGCTTTGTTTTCGCTTTAGGATACCTCACTGTGTGCCAAATTACTAGGGTCTATATCTTTGATTATGGACAGTATTCTGCTGATTTTTCTGGGTAAGGAGAAAAATAATCTTCCTGTCTTTTCCTCCTAAGTGATACTGTATCTGTTGTTGTGGGGGATTTTTTATTAGCTCCTTTCCCCCCCTCCCAAATTAATTGTGTCAACCTTTAAAACTTTGGGAAAAAGCTGAGCATGTATGTGCATATTGGCACACATGCAAATATATAAGTAACTATGCTTTAATCACACAACTGAGAATTTTTGTGAACAATTGTTCTTGTTAGAACCACCAATGTGTTATCTATTGCCTCTTGCTCCTGTCTGAATGGCATAAAGGATTTGGTGGCTATGGGAACTTTTTCTCTTTGATTTTTCCATTAAAGTGTCTGCTACCATCCTTGACAGCATAATGAACCTTGAATTGTGTCTGGTGTGCTTGCTTGCCTGGCACAGTCTGATATCACTTTTTGAGGAAAATCTGAATGTTTTATGGAGTTTGGCTTTTAGCTTCTTTCTTTTTGTCATTTTATGTTAGATGTTCCAGAAGGACAAAGCTAAGGAGACAGGCACCTTATGTTAAGGTATTGGATGTTAATTATCCTGGAGACAGGATGTTAAGGTAGTCAGAGAGACCTTGGAAACAGAAAGTTTTGTTTCTGTGTGCCCTCATATTATATATATGAACTTCCACCTATATTTGACTTGAACTGTATAGGAGCAAAACAGAATTAAATGGGCAGAATAGAAATAAACCATATTGTTAATTCTTTTTTCTGCTGCAGACACAGAGAAGTGAAGTAAAACATTTCTTACAAACAAGTTTGCTGCTGTGATAGTGCTTTTGTAGATTTAAAGGAGAGTGTTTATTCTGGGAGAAAAAAAAAGAGGAGTATTTGCTAGTCTGCTTAAAATAATGCATTAAGTACTTTCCAGGGATACTGTGAGTGGCAGTGGTCTTTGTAGTTTAGCATAACCTGTGATAGAAGTGTACTTGTTAGCCTTTTTACTTCTCAGTCTTTATTGGTAATAGGCAGGTAGTCCATAAAATTAAGTTGTAGGCTGAAGCCAAAAGTTCTTATGGTTGAGTTCATCTTTTCTGTCATCTCTTGTCTTCTTACCTTCTAAAACATCTTTTTACATTTGTCTCACATCCAAGACAAATCTAGAAAGAAGGCCAATCTGGCCTTCAAGCCAGATATCCAAGTTCCAATTGTAGTCAGCAGAGATGTGATGGATGTGGACAGTAGAGCCTGGAGGGCATTCCAGCTGACCCACCACTCAGTATCTACCTGAGCGTGAACTGGGTCGCTTGTCAGAGGCCCCTGACTCTCTGGACTGCATCTCCACTGGCTATAATGGGAGCTTGCAGCACAGTCATATGCATAAAGACACTAGATTTACTGATGTTGAATTTAATTTCACCATTACTAGAGAACCTGTAATCCAGATGCTGTCCCTTCCAGTTCACTGTAGGGCCAAAGTGTACAACCCTGGCAGGGACCAAAGTTCTGAGCTGACTGGAAACAGTGTAATTGCACCTTGTTGTTCTCATTCTTCAAACAGTTAGTAGAGCTTGAGCGCACCATCACTTAAATGGGAATGTACTGCTTTCAGATGTGGCTCTGATGGTTTCGTGGGAGCTCAGGGGTTTCTGCTAGGTCTAAACACATCCAAAGATTCCCACATCCCATCCCTGGAGAAGTTCAAGGCCAGGTTGGATGGAGCAACCTGATCTAATTGAAGGTGTCTCTGCCCAGGGCAGAGATAATGGAGGTAGATGATTTTCAAGGTCCCTTCCAACCCAAACTGTTCCATGATTTATGAGCTCTGTGCTCTGGACAGGACTGTTCTGAAGCCTAGATCCAACTCTCTGATTGTATGTTTGGGATGGCAGATTTAAACCACCCTTTCATGCACCAGTTTGGGAGCTTGATGTATGCATATCACATTAAATCTCTGGCATACACTGCATGTGCTCCCTTGACATGAGACAGAGATTACTTCCAAAACAGGCAGAGAAAGAAAACTTTCTCTGGTTCTGGGAGAAGAGAGTAAGCTCAAAAGCCCCCTAAAGTTGCATAACTAGCTGCTGAGTGCCTGTATGAACAAGTTCTTCTAAAGATATTGGCATGGCTTTGTACACTCCTTAGCCCCAAAAGAGCTTTAATGTGTGTTTACCTAGATATTTCTCCTAGCATGCAGTGCCTGTCTGAGGTGCTCAAGCTGAGAAAATCTGCTCAAAATTTGAAGGAAGGTCTCAGTGCTCTGACAGTGGAGAAAGCTGGGGACACCTCATACTGGAGATGCAATTGCTTGTGCAGTGCTGTGTGGTCCTGGCTGCAGTGCTAACAGATCCCAGCTGCCTCCTTTGCCTTTCTGCCAGCACCTAAAAGGGATTGTTAAAATCCTGCTTCACAGCCTCACTGTGCCAGGAAGGACTCTTCCTCTTTTAGTCTCTAGATTTTTGCTCCTCAGCCAAATATTTGATGATACTGCAATAGCCAATTCAGGAGAAAAAAAAATAGAATACCAGGGTCTGCTATGATAACAATGACAGATTTATCAGCTGGAATTAATGTAAGGGCTGACTGAGTTCCTCCTGGACTCCATCCTTCCACCAGGCAGGACCCATGCTGTCTCATGTCTGCTTACAGAAGGAAAACCCATTATGTTTAGAGTCAGCTGAGGATTTCTGCCAGCACCAGGCAGGCCTACAGATTAAATGCTAGAAAAAGGTATGAGGGATTTACCAGACTCTCTGTTCCTGTTTAGTCTTCTTCCTTTATGATCCTTGTGTGTCACTCTAGTCTTGATATCAGGATTTTGGGACACTGGTAGTACCGTAGACATTTTTTTCCCCTGATTGCTTGTTGAGGACTGGAAATAATTGCATGCTTTGAGACCATTTTAACCATTACCTAAAAAGAAAATCAATTTGATGGATTGAACCATATGGCAAAATACTGCCTTGTTAATGAAGGAGGACTTGATGGCTTTTGGATTTGTGTTTCTGTGGCAACTTAATGTTATAAAAATGCCAAGTGCACTCAAGACGTGAACAAAACTAAATGCCCATCGTACAGCATTGTTATTTTATTGTGAGGGTTTCTTTTTGTTTTGTTTTGTTTAGTGGTTGTTCTTGGCTTTTTGGTTTGGGGTTTTTTTTTTTGTCTCCACCTCAGATACTTCTAAGTAAATTCAACTCCTGATGTGTTTTTTGAGATCTGATTTAAAAATTAAATTTCTAAATTGCAGTAGTTCACTTTATGCATTCCTCATTGCTTCCCTACCCCAGGGAGGGGGTTCATAATGTTGACATTCACATCAGGCAAAAGCTCTTAGATACTATGAAAATGGTATAATTTCTCAGTACAAAACTGACTTGGCTAGCCAGGGCAGAATATTTCTTGGACAGTTTAAGATTCAGTCAAGTGTACCAAATTCAGAACAAAGTGAACTCTGTTTGAGCCAGCATAATTACACTGGAATTTTTGTTTTGTCAGGTATGTTTACTTGAAGCAAATAATAATTCTCGATGGAAAAATCAAAGATAGGATCAGGTGTTAGTAGAAACCATGGAAGTGATCTGCATAGCTAAATAATTTATTTTAATATTCAACTTTGCTATAATTTTCTTGTCCTTTGCTTACTGCTGCTCTATCTTGCAATGAATATAATTGCTTTGTCCTTTCTTCTTTACTCTTCTCCCTGTAAAAAAAAAAACAAAACTATGTTAGTAAAAAATAGATGTGAAACACTTCAGCTGTATTTGTAGAACCTAATGCAGCAATAAAAGACAGGTGTTATCAAATACTGCATTTAAGGCTTAAATTCTTCTCATTGCATTGAAAACTCTGCAATGGTTTGAGCGAAAAAACGAAGCACTTTGTTCTTGCATTGAAGATGTTCCAGCTTAGAGTAGTTAACCTGGACTCCTAATATAAACTTCCCCATGTATTTATAAGTGAAAGAAAATCCTGAATTTGTATCTAAATTGTTCTTTCTTCCCTTTTTTTGTGACAGTCCAATGATGATAATTACACAGAAGATCACTAGTTTGGCATTTGAGATTCACGATGGTAAGATTTCTTTACTGTGTTTAATTTTCCATACAAAGTAAATTTTACCAAAGTTCATCATGAGTCAGTGAATTACTTTAGACCAGTTTTGTGTTTCAAGGCAAAATAAATTTCTGCGTCTCAGTTGTTTCATTGATGCTTATTATTGAAAATATTGAGAAATGTTGCTCGGACTCTACAGAAGCTCTAAAAATGCTGACACTGTGCAGAAGATATGACCTATCAGAAGACCAGTGATACTTTGGGAGTCAGTGTCTAAAGAGCACTGATGTTCGTTTGGGCTGGGGTATTGACTGTGAGAGTTAACTAAAGAACTTCCAGATCCAGAGACCTCTGTTGCTAACAGATGGATAGAAGAAGCACATGTAATTTCAGTTGTTGAGCACCTTTTGTTTTAAAATGCTAATTCTTGAGCACTTCCCTAGTTTGTGCCATATATGCTGATTTTTATAAAACCTTTATGTGTTTCATTTTGTTTAGTATGATAATTACACTCACAGCTAACAGATTGCTGGGAACAGGGAGATTATCTAATTATGTTTATGTCTTTTCTCCTGTCAGATGTATCCATCAGATAAGTGGGTCCTAGTTGTGACAGTGAATCCTAATGTTGCTTTCATTGGTAGGATAGCTAGGTTTTTAGTTACCTTGAAATTCAGAGTAATTTTCATTTTAAAGTTTGAAAATGTCATCTAATAAATCTGTCCAATTAGCTTGAATCACTTGGAGCTACAGATGTCAGTTGAAGAGTTGGGAGTGTAGCTCCAGACACCTGGATCAAGACACCTGCTGTTCTGATATTGCTTATTAACATTGTGCATGATGTTTAATGTGTTTCTGTCTCATATGCATCCTAGCTTTAGAGCTATTGGTGTTTAATTTTTTTTCATTCTTGTTAAGTGGCACTGTCTGGAGAAGCCTGTGGGCAAAAACTTCCAGGAATACGAAAAGTTGGGAAAAGACCTTTTTGAAGTGAAGGATATTTCTGCAGAATGAAAATAAATAATGCTAGGCTTATCTACTTGGTCAAAGACATTGATGTTTACCTTCCAGAGAAGGTATATTCACAAGTAGTAATCTTGCAAGTTATAATCAACTGAACTACAAAGTACACAAGTTAGTGGAAACAGGTTATTATAAGGAAGTAATAGTTCTGGTATCAAGCATGAATGCTTCCTCTTACTATTATTTTATTAGGGGAAAGAACTATTCTGAATTTGCTGACATCATGCAGAAATAGTGGAGTGGTGGTATGAAACAAGCATGTGAGTGTTCCTGGCAATCTTGAGACAAATGTTTCATTTAGTCACCTCTATTCTTAACTTTCATCATGAACTAGACTAGATTTTTTCCTACTTAAATTAATTCAGATAATTTGTATTTTCTTCTGGATTTCTTTGTAGATACCGTTGAATTTTCGGTGTAAGTCTTGACATTTTGTTCCTCATTGACCTCTAAATTCTTTGTCAGCCCTTGAGGAGTAGCTGACAGTATATTGCAAAAATTTCTCTCTGGTTGTGTCTGCAGTTTAGCAGATTCCTTGAGTTGGATGGTCACAGTTGCAGTTGTGAACATGACTTTCAAAAGTTGATGTGACCAATGTGAATTCAGAAGCAACTGATAGTCTGGTGTCATGAGATGATAAGAAAATATGTACAGGGGAGACTAAGATTGCATTAAAGCAAAAAATTTTTAACTTTAGACAGCTGAAAAGGGATCCTTCATGAAAAATTAATGAAAACAAGCCCTGCTATCAGTTGGCTTTTGTTCACTATATAAAGGTACATGCTTCCACTGGAAATTACTTAGAGATATAGTGACAGGAGAGGAGATAATGTTAGAAATAATTCTAAGTGATTAATGGCACTCTGAGCCTCTAGTCACATCAGCTTGGCTATATTAATCACCAATTACTTTATTTTCTTCTCTCATATTTTACCAGTCCATCCAAGGACTGTAATGAAAATACACAACTGAAAAAAAATGTTGCTGTATTGAAAGCTCCTGGTAAACTTCAAGATTGCAGTGGTAGCTAGGTTGGTTTTTGGTAAAGGCCAGTCTTCTGGACTTGATCTTTCCATGGCAGCCAGTTTGTTGTCTTCAGCTGGTTTCATTTGAAGGTCCTGGAGTGAACTGAATGTAGCCACAAAGGCCACTCACTCATGCTGCATATTCAAGTGTCTGTCTAGTTAAGTGCATATGCTTGATTCCAAGCTGAAAACTAGTATAAAATTCCATACACAAATAACAGCTACCCCTGTAGCTGTTACACCCTTGTGCTCTTACTGTGAGGGATTTTTTTAAGCAGGGAAATCAAACGCAAGTTGCATATGATTTGGACTTAATGATCCTTAGGGGTTCCTTCCAATTCAGCCTATTCTGTAATACTGTACTTTAAGCTTGCTGTATAATGCAAACATTACAGAAGTTTGCATGGATCACAAACTTACACCTGAAGAGATTTGGAGTATGCCTTTCATGTATTCTGATTTACATTTTAAACTTCAGTCTTTGATAGTTCTTACCTTGCAGCTCCTTGTTACTCAAATGAGCAATGCCAAAAAATGAGTAGTCAGTGTGTTAATGTTTGCTTTGTATTCTTTGCTGATTACCCCTGGCATCTCACATGGATATTCTAAAGGTAGAGATGTTTTTATGTAATTTGGAAACTGCTTATGTCCATATTAATATTTTATGTCAAGATTTAGATTTATTTATGCAACACTTCAGGCAAATAACAGAGTTGAGGGAGAAAAAGGAATTTCTTTTTTATTAAAACAAAATATTTGGAGCTGTTTAACAAAAAAAATTGCTTTCTAATATTTCTGTTAATTATATCTGTGAAACTGCCATGGTGTGGTGCTGTTTTGGGGGTTTTTTGTTTTTTTTTTGGTGACTTGTTGCTTTCTTATTATGGTTAGGAGTTCCTTTTAATGCTCTGTCTCCTTCTGCCTCTTGAATTTTTTTTTAATGTGGTCTCTTATGATAGTGACAGCGTGGTGATTATTATTTCAGTATCAGTTACCAAATTATTTTTTTATTGTACGTGTCCTTAGTGGCTAAAGGAATTATATTGTATTTTTCCCCTTCTAAGTCTTCAAGTATAGTTTTGTGCCTGTGTTTTGCTTGTACTGCTCTCTGGATATTAATACTTGTAAATTTTCATACTTTTTTTTTTAGTTTTTTTTTTTCAATTTTACTCAGTGGACATTCATACCTATTTGCTTTTCTTGCTGCCAGTGTGGTAGTAACAACTAAAACTGTTATTGTCTGTCTGTCTTTGGATCTTAAAATGTTTTAATAACAACAAGCATTTGGACTCAGCTGGTGATTCATTTCAGAACTACAAAATTTATTGTAATTGCAACAGAGCCTGCAATGGGATCTATATTTGCTATTAATATATAATCCTATGTCTAAGCATTATTAGTTACTGATTAGCCAGATTTCCATACAAATATAGAAGTGGATAAGTTTAACCACAAAGCTGGGGTGATATATTTGTAAACACTGTTGTAGTGGGAGCTCAGAAGCAGTCATAATATCCCATGATAAAGTCTGTGTGGCAGGATAGTGGTGTGTGCCTAAGAGTGTTGGGTTTGTTACCATTAGGATATGGGCTCTTGAGAAGGAATGAAAAGACAGAACTTCCTTGTGATGTAGACCGCTTGGGAAAATTTTTTTTACTGATGTTTTACATAATTCTTTTACCAGGGAAAGAATATAGGAGTATTTCCTGCTTTACAGATGAGTAAATAGAGTTACAGTTGCTGAGTGACCAAATTGTTTCACCTCTCTAACAGATGTTCAATAAAACCCATTTTCTCTAATCTCTGCTGTGTGATTTGATAGTAAGTAAGAGCTGTAGTTGTTGTGGTAGTCTCTTGTTTTAGGACAGAAGAAATCAATTCTTAAGATCCCCAAAGGAATGCTACAAAACCCCGTGAGTTCCCAGCAGCAGTGTGCTGCTCAAGTGGGAGTTCTTCATCTCCAGGGTGTAGTAGGTAGGGAACAGCTATGGTTTATCAGGTCTCTGTTCCCATGGGCCTGGGAAGTAGTGAATGTGTATTTATTAATTCATCTCATATTGAATAAACATCAATGTAAGAGCACCTCTTCCATGTTTATTTTCTATGATTTAAAAAAAATCTTAACAGTAGCTTCCTGAAAGCTTTCAAGAGTGACAGCCATCATCATATTCTTAATGCTGTGCTAAGATGATAAATGGGCCTTCAAGGCACTGAGAAGGCATTTTAAAAAAGCCCCAACAAAACAGGGAAATCCACTAATCTGACCTCAAAGAATCTACTGGCTCTCCAGGGAAACCATCGTGAGATAGGGAAATGAAAAATTAATGGAGGCTTACTTGGATGCAGCATGTTTCAGACAGCAAGTACATTGCTCACAAAGTTATTTGGGCCTTAAATGACTTCATATGTATGTATGTATATAAATAAAACCTGTTTTAAATAGACCATTTCTTTCCTCCTACCTCTCCAAAACCACAGATTGTATTTCAGTGATAAGATTCTTCTGTTCCAGGTTTGAGGTTCTTTTCTCCTTTTTCGTCACACATTTGTAATATGAACTATTTCATTTGGCCAATTACCTTTATTTAGTGGCTAATCTGGCTTTATGCAAATTCATTTGGAGACACTGGGTGATTGCTTCCTCTTTGTGACTTAAGGGTAAAATACTTGCATGGAATATTATGGCAAAGAAGGCTCTTGCTCCAGTCAGTTTGCATTGTGGGGGCTGTGAGAGACTGAAGGCTCTGTATGAGACACTTCACCAGCTATGTGGTGGGATCTACATCCATCCATAGGTGTCTCTGTGTTACATTTCTGTTTGTATTAAATTCAGAGATTCACTACCTGAGAACTGTAATATTATGGCCTTAAAGGTTACAGAACCTTTCAAAATGCTTCTTCCACATTTTTATTCAGTTCCTTTATCAGCATAAACGTCATTGCTACAGAACTGAGAAGATGTGAAAATGTAATGATGAGGAAGAGAAGGTGAAGGCTGTCCTAGAACAGAGACCAGACAGAGCTAAAGAATGAAGTAGGTATTTATTAGGAGGCCTCAATAGATCCACCTTGGGCAGCACAGGAGCTCAGCCAGGGCTACACCCCAGGTAAACCCAAAATGGTCACAAAAATGGATGACCGGTCACGGGGTCTCTCACTTTTATATGTTCTGGTTCATTTGCATGTTGGAGTTAATTGTCCAATTACAGCTTTAGCCCATGAAGTCACATCTTTCTTGTTTTTCTCTCTTCAGTCCACTGTTGTTTGTGCTCTTGGGCCTGAGATCAGGATCAGCTGTCCTTGGGTCCCCAGCTAGAGAAGGAATTGTTTTGTCTAACCACTCTGTGAAGAGAGGCTTGCCATCCCCTAATATGAAGCTCAGACCCACACACTAAAGCAGCACAGAATCTGAAAAATATAAAAGCTAAAACCTGAGGCATCAAAGGTGCTGGGTGAAGTTAGGGGGTGATAATTTGTTCTTCAGTTTCTTGCCTTGAATGGAGATAACTTTTGACTGTGAGGGATCAGGACAAAGGAAGACATTTTTCCAGGCCATATTGAAAGAGAGGAGGTGGCAAGTTGGTAACTCCCTCTGTATTCTCAGCTTTATTGAAGACTTAAAGTGTGGTTTTGAAGTCATAAGTGTGTGGTAGATTATGGCCACACTGGAGTCACCCTAAGACAACAGAATTTCCTTTTTTGTAGATAACAAGTGTTTCCATGAGTCATACAATTAAATTAGCTTTTACTTCCCCTAAGCTCCTCAATTTTTTTTTGACTGACTGATTTTGATATCTAAAAAAAAATTGGCTCCAGTTGAAACTTACCCTGGATCAAGTGTAAGGGCTCCACTCTGTGGATTTACTGGCATCAAGGAGTGGGGTTGATGGCAACCTTTCTATGAGAGGAGGAGTATCTTCCATAGAAACACCTATTTTTGTAAAGCACGGTAGGATTTCATATCTGTATTGCCCTGCTCTTTTGTAAGACTTGATTGGCTGCTGGGTTTAAACACTGCTGTGGAGGAAGGTAATGGAAGTGTGATCCCATAAATTTGATTTCCTTCAGGAAGCTATGTGGATAAAGTTTTTAGTGCTTGCAATGACAAAGAAAAAATGCCAATATGAACAGCAGAAAATGGCTGCATGTGGGAATGTCTGAGCCATTAGAGAAGGCTGCAGGAGGAGCTGAAGTGGTCATTCTGGCAGGCAGTGCTGGCTGGTATTAGCCAGGGCTTTCTGAAAGAGGGAGCTCTACCTATTTTTGTTCCCCTGAATTAGTGTATTTCATAAAAAGTGAAAATGTTGAAAGTCTTATTTTTTACTTTCATCTTTCAAGGGAGTACAGATTTTGAAGGCTGTTTTTCAGGGATAGGTCACCAGCATTTCAGAAATAGCCACATCTGGCAATAAGATAAAGTCAGTCTTGCTGCTGAATTTAGACTTGGACTGCCCCCTTCTGCTAGCAGGGGTTAGAGCTTCTTGCTAGTGCTCAGGAAAAAGGCTGTGGCACCCTTTACTGCCATGCCTGCTTCTCTGGAGCTTGGTCACAGCCTTTACTTGCAGGGCAAAGCTGTTCTTGAGGTGTGCTGTACGTTTCAAATTGCTGAAATCTCTCTTGGACTGTGTTCATTTTATGCATCAAAACTACAGTGACTAATGGCCATGTTTGGGGCTTGTCTTGTTTCCAGAATTGGAAAGAAAGGGTTTTAAAACCTGCAGACTTTGAAGTCTCGACTAATGTAGGAGAATTGTTTTTGTTAACACTTTTTTCAATTTGTTGTAATGCTTTCCTGAAATCCACGTGGTTTCACGTTTAGGCACTGCTGGATATAACTGAAGATATGAGAGTTTGTAATTTTGTCGGTAAGAATTGTTTGATCCAATTCCAGCAAAAATGTTATGTGACATAATAGCTCTGAAATTGCTTGAGGCATTAAGAAATTACATTGCAGCATGAGGCTTGTTCTGCTGAGTAAAATGTGGGGGGATTTAGCTTTTCTTTATTTTTTTCTTTTCCTTGTCCTCTTCCCTAGGAATGTTTCGGAAAAATGAAGACTTGACTCCATCACAGAGGTGTTTGGCTGTAAGGTAGGCTTTCAGACATTCTGCTTTGGGGATGTTTTGTGTATTTTCTTAATGCTCTGTGCAGTTTCTACAGCTCAGGTTCAAGACAGAGTTTACAAGCTCATGTAAAACAGATCCACGTTTTAATGTATTTTTAGTTTAATTTGTACATCTGTTCTTCTGAAAAATATCACTAGGAGTAGATTTTATAGTAATTTAGAAGAAACATTCTAAGTTCTATGCAGCCTATGCAAATGAATGCTATATCAGATAGGAGACTAGTAAACAGTACATATCTGAAGTAGCTGGTGAAGAAACATTGTTAAATTCTGTTTTTCAGTATTTAACTTGCCTTTTCTCAGCTCCTTATTCAGGACACTTGAAAACAGTATGTTGCTTTGGGCAAGAGAGTGTAGAGACATTTACTTTAATTGAAATTGCCAGTTAACTCAAACCTTTGTTTATCGATTAAGTTGTTGAGGGAAAAATAGAGAACTTGATACAGTTGAACAAATACTTAGGAGAAGAGCCTTCCCTTTCCTTCCTCGGGCTCAGCTTCAGTCAAACACCTCTATTGAGCAAGGACAGACTCAGTAGAGTTCAGGAGGTCTGTCTCAAAATGCTCAGAAAGAAATGCCATGTGCAGAATGTTTCAAGCTGTGATTACAAAAGACAGACAAACTGCTCTTGTCCATGTGGTTTTTACTGCAGTTAGAGTGAGTTACAGCATGGAGTATGACTTTTCCTACTGTGGAAATCCTGAAGAACTACACAATCCATCTCACCAGTTGCTTGTCTTTGAATTGCAGACGCATGCCAAGTCTACTGGAGTATTTAAGTTACAACTGTAATTTCATGGGTATCCTGGCAGGCCCGTTATGCTCTTACAAAGACTATATTACTTTCATTGAAGGCAGATCATACCAACTGCAACAGTCTGAAGCAAATGGGAAGGAAGATACAAAGTATGAACAAACGGATCCTTCCCCAAATGTAAGATGTATGACTCTTGCAGTGCTGATGCTTATGGAATCATTGCATGGAAAGCTTGGTTTGCATTCTTCATTTACAGGCATAACTGCTGAGCTGAATCTGGAGTTCATTCATCAACAGAATAATTCCCTGTTCAAAAAGTTATATGCTTATTTTTTAAAGGCAGGTGTTCTCCATGGTTTCCAGTCTGGATCTTGTGGATAAAAGCAATTAATTTGGAGCTTCCTAACAAGCTTATATGGTAAAAAGCCATCTTTAAATTAAAACTGTTCATGCATGTTCACTTCAAAGCATATACTGTGCATAAAAACCCAGTCATATGTAACAAATTGAAAAAGTCATAGAAATAGTTCCATTTTTCATGTTTGCAGTCGTGTAGAGAGGTATTAAAGACGGATTTTGATCTGAAGGCGTAGTAAAAGATGTAATAGCCGTAACACTATGAACAATACTCCAAGATGCAAAAGTCCTCTTTTTTCTCTTTGGTCTGTTATTTGAGATAGATACATAGAGATAAATACATGGAGAAGATAATCCAGTTGATCTTGCTTTACAGGAGAGATTGTATGACCTGAATTTAAATCAAAAGCTCACAGAACCTGTTACTTTTAAAATTTAGTCCAATTAGGTTAATGCCCAGAGTATTGAATATTATTTTTTCACTCTTTTCCTACTGTCTTAAATAGTAATCTATCAGGCATTTAAATTTGCATGCGCCTAAAATAATTCTTACCTCACATAAGAGGTAGAATTATCATGGGATCAATTGGAACACTTCTCGTGGATGGCTTTTGCTAATTCCAGCACCAGTTGCCCATGTTCTGCTTATCTTGTGACACTAGCTGTTGCTGGAGCAGATGAAGGCGTTGTCAAATGTAGCTGTTTGTCTTTTCCTACCATCCAGAGGTTACACCCCCACAGCTGGGAGTGCTTCCCAGCCTGTTGGGGCATCTCCAACCACTTCCATCCTTGGAACGTGGGTGAGGACTCTTTGCCTGTTCCATTCTACCCATCTTGTGTGATTGCAGTAACTTGCACAACTGGAATCTAAACTCATGACTGGAGGATGATAACACTTGAAGGTGCTCCACAAATTGACAGAGCACATGAGCTCACACAAGTGAGCTGTGGGACGAGTTAGGAAGGGTGAAAGACACGGAGAATTCCTTGTGTAGATCAGCATCACATGGCCCATGCTCTGCTTTGATGTGTTGTATCAACAAAGTTGCAGGCACTTTTGTTTCTAAACATTGTTTTGGCCCAGTAAAGTCTTGTGTACTAAAATCCTGTTTCTGTAGAAAAGTGTTATGTAGTAAAATGATTGCAAATGAATGGAGGTAAACCGAATCTGCCTGTGTCAGTACTGCTGGACACACATCTACTGAGTGCCTGATAGGACTTCCTGGCTTTTTACCACATGATCTTGCTAGTAATATGGGCAAGGTCAATAGAAATAAATATAAACCTATGACAGCTTCTTCTTTCAGGTAAGTGGATTCCCTTAAAATTAATTGCTCTTAAGGTGCTTGAAAATTTTGCAATTTATGCTGCATTAGCTTTTGACATAAAAACAAAGAGAAGCTGTTTATGCTCCTGATACTTCATCTCCCAACTGGTGTTAGAGAAATCTGGCTGCATTTTATAACACCAGTGAGTATTGTGTGCTTTTGGAGAAAGATGAATGACACAATTTTACTGCATTTGCTGTATCAATTAAAATATTCATTGTCTTAGAAGAATGTACATTGTTCTAGAAGAATGTTTAAATACTATTAACTTTATATTAATACTTTAAATTTGTTATTATTTCAAGAAGAATAAATTTTTAGGTAACTCAAAAGAATTTGAAATGCAGTGGGGATCAGCAAATGTTAATGTCATAAATAAAAAAAAAATTCCTTGAGCTGAGTTACAGTAAGTTTCATTTCTTGTTAAATACAATTACATAACTGAAGTAGTTCATGCCAGCCTCCTCCTCTATACTGTGTGTTGACTGCATGATGTTAACTTGGATTAGTACTTTTGCTGTGTTCATTGCATGTTAAATGAATCAAGTCACCATATTAAAACTTATTTCTTATATCCCTCCTATTGTGCCTTTTTGCAAGCTATCAGTTGTTGGTGCTCAAAGTGGTGTCAACTCTCAGAAATTAATATCTGTCTTTGTAAGTTTCTTTTTATTATGGCTACCCTTAAAATGCAAGATTCCTGTCAGCAGATATCAGCTTTCTTGCTTATTATGCAGAATCTTCCTACAGGTTATAATGTTCTTTCTTAAATATCTATAGTTTTTTCTGAGGTACCAACCTCTCCAGAATAATGTGCTTTAATACCATTCAATATTATGTATTATGTACTGATTCTTTATCAAATTAAGAACAAGTTCATTCAAATAAAATTTTTGAGGAGTCCTCTCTACTTTTTTAAATCTATTTTTATATATTATACATGTTTATGCAGTAATTTATTTCTAAAATTTCTGAGCTCTGTGAGTGTTTTGCCTTTATTTCTTCAATTAGAAAGCTGCTCCTGAACCCCTTTCTCCAATTAGCTATCTAGCTTTCAACCTAATTATATTCCCATCTAATTTATGCACGTCTAGTTTTGTCCTGGCACTGTCTTCTAGCTTCTAGCTTAAGTACATCCTTCCCTTCCCAGCGTTGATTATATTTGATATTTTTATACAGGTATGCCCAGTTGTTCATCAAAACTGGATGAAACAGGTCTTTTTACCTTTTTTTGTAAAATAAATTGTATTTCATGCTTCTTCTGAGGTCAAAGTTATCCTGCATCTTACTGTCTTCTAATTCCTTAACAGAACAGTTATTTTCCTATGTTGAAAACTTCAAAGAGTAGATGAAATTAAACTTCAAGTTCCTTCATCCTTGTAAAAACTGACCAACCCTTCTATGTGACTGTGCAATTCAATGATTTCCCATTTATGCCTTGGCAAAGAAGGGTTAATTAAGTAATAGGAAGTGAATGAATGTTTTACCAAATGCATTTCAATAGGTAATTAAACAATTGAACAATGATTTTATTGGTGTCAGTGTGCAGTGTTGTAGCTTGAGTCAGATAATTTGATTTGTCTGGAACTAACTTGTCCTGAGAAAACAAACAAAAAAACCACCAAAACCTACCAAACATACCACCACACCTTCCCACCAAAAAAATTTCCAAACAACAAATGCCCCCAGGCCAAATGCCAAAAATGTAGGTTTTCATCTGATTTGTTTCTCTAATCTGACTCAGCCTAAGGAGCACGAGCCAAACCTGCAGGGCCGGGCTCTGGTTTGCATTGCAGCCTCTGTTTGGCTTGGCCTTCAGAAACTCTGCTTAAACCAGTCTGGAAACAGCAGCTCCCTGCCTTCGTAGAGGTGGGAGATTATTTCCACCACAGTTTTCTAAGGACACTGTTATCCCTGATTCTGATCCCTGTAAGTGGTATCAGCATGCTGGGATTTATAATTATTGAGTGAAGTAATGCAATTAAAAAAAAAAAAAAGTTTAATTTATGGCAGAGTAATGTATGAGTTCACTATTTTTTCTTAAAATTAATTTGTTGAAACCCTGATGCTCTTTTGTAAAAGAGGTGATTTCACCTCCACAATTTAGTTAAGAACCTTCAGAGAAATACAAAGCATATTTGGTGTTGAATAGGCAGGTGAATGACATCTGTTGGCTAATACAAAAATTGGCAAATGGAGGTAATGGCACAAAGCAGGTCTTTGAGCAGAGATAAAATTATAAGTGGCCAAAACATTTTTTGATACTTTGTGGTCATCTTCAGATGGAAAGAACCTATTTTATATATTTATAATTATGTTTTAACTTGCATGTTACTGTTACCAGCTTATAAGTATTGTTTCTCCTGCAGAATTGAACATGACTTGTAATTATGGCTTAGGCCTTAAAGTTAAATCCTTGCAAATTTCTTCAGAACTTGGGGTGATGCCTTCTGGTACTTACAAATATCAGACTTTTGCATTTTTCAGATACAGCATCCCAGAATTAAAGGTTCATTAGTATTAGTAGTAACTGATTTTATGAACATACATTTCTATTTAAGATCCTGAAGGTGTTAAGCCAACTGAACTTTCCCTCTGCTGTAGCAAAGAGAGAAATTATTAATAGTTCTGGAATAACAAAGGAATGCTTTTAGAAAATTCATGCTCTTCACATTGAACTCTTGTAATAGAATAAAGTATTAAAATGAAGTTTATTAGAAAGCAAGTAGAAACAAATAATTAAGCACCACCTTTAACCATTAACAGGTAGTTGCCTCCTGAATTATCTGGCTGATTTTTTTTTTGAAATTGCTGGAATTTCTGATCCTCTCTGAAATATATTCTGAGATGAGCCAAGTGAAGTATATGCAATATCCAAAAATGCCCTCACAGTTTTACGGCTTTTTCAATTCTAATTCTTTAATCAGGTTGTACCACTTAGATCTGTGCAACTGGGTGAATCTTTGATACTGTGTGTCTTGCCAAAGTGTGTGCTTTCATTTGGATATTTACTGCCCCATTCTGTATCAGGGAAAAGAATTGCCCTTTATTTTGGAACTAGACATTGAGCTGAACTCTCAGTGAAGCAGGATGTTATCTTTAAAAGTTTGGGTGGGTGTACTGGAACAGCACAGACAGATTCAGGGTACCAATTTGTTCTGATGCTTCAACTGATTGAAGTTGAATCAAGACTGATTGTTTGCTCGTCAAGTTTAGTATCTGTATAATTGTAATGTAAGTTAAAACTGTAATTTGTGTTTAAATATCAGGATTACATTTCAATGAATTAGCTCTCAAACTTCTCTTTTGTTGGTGCTTGGTTTAGTATGTTAGTGGGATCTTTCACAAAACATGATATTTCCCCTTGGGATGTGGATCAGAGTAGTGACTTAGAGCAGTCAGTGTCAGGCATATATTGCTCTGTATGTTTTATAATAGAACCTTAGAAAAGTTCTACTGAAGATGCATACTCTTACTGTGGTGGTTGTAGCAAAGCTGAGTTTTGAGAAAATTTGAGTATGTCCTATCTGAACAACACACTTGTACATATCTGTGAGCATATTATTTGTACCATTGTAGCTTGATCACTCTGATTGGGAAAACAGGTTTATCTAGAACTGATTGGCTGAAATTCATAAATAATTTCATTATTTTAGTTGGTTTAGAATTTAGGTGCTGTGATAATCTAACAGAGATGATTGATGTATTGAGTTGGGCAGAAATTGAACACCTGCATTATGCCAAAGGGTCCTGAAAAGAAACTGAAGTTTTGCTATTGTTTTGGAATCTCTGCAGTAATAATATTACTTTGTCCTAGATTATATGTTTTGTGTTATGATGTCTTAACAATTTAATTGCTTCATAATTTGACAAGAAAATAAGAAAAAAAACCTGACTTGCAAAAGGTGCTGTGGTTATTAAAAGGGATTTTAGAGACTCACTATAGTCAGACTGGATTTATTGTGTTGGCCATGAGAAGTGATGCTCACAACTTGATCAATATAACAATATTCCTCAAGTCTCTGTAAAATAGAGATGTTTTTATAAACTATTTTTAAGTTGCTAGTATATATATTACTGAAAAATTAAGATACTTATATGTCTGTATAGGGAAGGAAGATTTTAGCTTTCCTTTGTTTCCAGAAGATAAACAAAAAAATGAAGCTTACAGAATCTCCCATCTTAAATTTTCAGATAGCTGTGGCACAGAAACTCTTGATCTGTGGACTGTCCTTACTCTTCCACATGACTATTACAAAAACTTTGCCTGTGGAATACAACATTGATGATAACTTCAGAGCTACAGCATCGTGGCCTGTAAGGTTTTTCTACCTGTATGTGTCTCTTATGGCTGCCAGACCCAAGTATTATTTTGCATGGACGTTAGGTAAGTATATGCTTAAAAATATAATAACAACAGAAAGAGCATGTATTGAGAGTCATCTGGGATGTGCACACTTTAAGCATGTATTAAAAAGTGGCAGTGCCCTCTTGAGGCCTTAGGAAAACCTGATTGCATTTAAATCTTTCAAGGTATTAAGTACGTTGAATAGTGTTTCTCTTTCTGAGAAGTGATCACTCTTTTTGGAGAGTGATAGTGTTTCAATGAACAGTAACTTTAAAAAAAGAAAAAGTAGTAGTAAAACTAGTTTGACATCGATTCTTCTTTTTGTGTGGTTTTTTTAAAATATATTTTGATACCTTTATTTTTGGCATATATTCAAAGTTAATTTTATCCTCTTTCTGTGGTTAGTTATCAGTAATTTGCTTGATGTTATTCAATCACGAAGGAAAATTAATACTTTGGAATTCAGATGCATGATACTGTTTTTAATAGTAGGTGGCATTTTCAGAATTTGATGGGTGACACTTCAGTTTTAGTCCTTGTTTACTAAAAGTTTGAATGACTGGTGGGATAACATGCTTAGTAAGACACTTGAATAGATTATACAGTTTAAAGAATATTTTTCATTTCCCTTCATGTTACTTCTAAAAAAATGTTGTGTACAACAGGAAGATGCTTTATTTAAGTAAGCTGACGTCTTGAAAGTGGCTCACACAACAGATTTCATCAGCTTCCTCCTCCTCTCCAGTTTTACATATTTGTCTCATAGTTCTTTTGGGAGAAAATCTGTGGGAACAATGCAATAAAGAAATCTTTAGGGTAGCAGAACAGCATGACTCATTTACAGCTGCTGGTTTCATTCCTGGTCAATGAATTAAATGCTTTCAGCTTGTCTGGATATAGTAGTTCTGGGGCTTGTTGTAGAAATAAATACTTTTGAATATTATGCTCTTATACACCCGTATCATCATCTATAAATAGCAGTAGTCATCTGAAAAGTGAATAATTTCAGTTGGGCTTTTTTTTGCCTTTAATACTTCAGTTGGATTCCTCTTTGTGCACTTGCTAGCAGAGTAGAGCTAGCATTCCTCTGGTAAATACCAAAGAAAATAAACTATGCCAACTCTGTACTCTAGTTTGTTAACTTTCTTTCTTCCGTTTTGTCTCATCTAAACTTATAATGGTAGGAGTAGAATGTGAGGGGCTTTAACAGTTTTACTGGATGTTACACCTTTGAGTTGTACATTACTCTTCTTTACACTTAAAAAATGTGTTAATGAAATTAATTGCTTAAAATGAATACTAAAATGCTAGTTAATAAAATGAGTACTTACTCTAGTTACAGTCTTTGCATTCTAGCTTGTGAAAGATTATGGAGTTTGTGTCTCCAGCTGTTTCTAATTGAGCGTAAAACTATTGCCCAGTATTTGAAGTTGGCATCACAACACCAGATGTAAGGCAGCAAATTTTGTTGCTTTGAAAGATGTTTAAAAAAAAATTTCGCAAGGAAGTAAAAATATTATAAATTCAAACACATCTCATTTCTTGTGTGTGGCCATCCTAATTTGGAAAATACAGTTGAGGAAATGTTAGTGTCTGAACTAACAAAGCTCAGGCGAAGGGGATGACTGAAAGTGACAGGCAGTAGAGATCCCTTGTATTTTCCTGCATAGTCCAGATGTAGCAGACTTTTTCTCCTAGGGAAAAATACTGTTTGCTTGAAACATCTGACCTTTGACGTGCACTGTAAACACTTCACATTCAAAGGTGTTGTAACAGTGGCCTTTTGCCATTAGTGGAACTTTGACAAGCTCTGCATTCCTTAGAAAATTACTGATTTTGTCTGTTAGGTTTGCACTGCTCTCTGTGGGGTGCTGTGAATGTGCACCTACATGGAGGGAATCACACAGTTTAATCTTTATGCTTTAAGCCTCACTGTTGCTGCATAATGAACACCAAAGACATGCATCTGAGCATTGAGCTGTTGTTTCAAGTCATTACCACCAGCCACTGTTTTGTAGTCTTGCTGCATCTCATTGAGTTTGTTTTTCTGTCTGATTGTTCAAGCAAGTCTAAGTAGGTGGTATAGGAGAGAGGGAACATCTGTACTGTGAAGTAGCTAGTGCTACCTCTCATTCTTATGCTTTTGTGCAAGTTTCTGGAATTGGAAGCTAGTGTTGCTTGGATTGTTTTCTGTTTGTTGAAGTGATCTTCAGTATTTAAAAGAGAAAATAAACATAGTCTTTAAAATGTGATGTTTTGAACAAACTACATGTTGTGTGATGCACAATTTGTAATACAGACAGTTTATAATTAATTTGTTTCTTCTTGTCTCATTGCAGCAGATGCAATTAATAATGCAGCGGGGTTTGGTTTCAGAGGCTATGATAAGAATGGAGTAACACGTTGGGATCTAATATCAAATCTGAGAATCCAGCAAATAGAGGTTTGTTTCTGGTTCTTTCAAAAAAACCCACATGCCCATGTAGTTAGTTACTCTTAATTTCAATAACTTTTCCTACACATTTGTTCCTTTAGATAGTGAATATGTTCTAAGTCAAAAATTATGTGTTCACACCTTTAGAAAAGGGTGGAAAATAGCCTGTTTTGAACATGTTCTACTTGTCAATTGACTTCCAAAATATTCTGTGGTTATAAGTAGTTGAGTAAATAACTTACTCAACTCATCACAAATTTGGGTGGGAGGATTTATAATTTATACACAAGAATTTTGAAACACATTGTGGCACTCTGCAACTAAGGAAATAATTAGTTTGTTTTACTTTACAGTTTTCCACAAGTTTCAAGATGTTTCTTGATAACTGGAATATTCAAACAGCTCTTTGGCTCAAAAGGTATTTATTTCTTAAAGGAAAATTTTCTCCACTGAATTTTCTTAGATAAATATTTCTTTGAAGATGGTATAACATTTGAAGCTAACTCCCACAAAACATCACTTGTTTAGCAACTGTGCAGGAGATTCTTCTTCTAATACTTGAAGTAAAGCCTCTGAGTTTAGGACTTCTCTTGTAGTGTAAACTATCAGGTTATGATAGAATCTGTTTTTCTTCACAGGCCATAGGGAACCTAGAGCTGTTAATCTGCAGAGGTGTCTTTTTTCCCTCTCTTAGCATTCAGCCAGTGCACGTTGCTGAGAGCAGCAGGCAAAGTGTACATCTCAGCCTGTGAAAGCTCTGCATTATTTTTAGCCACAGAGTGATACAGGAACTTCCGTATGTTCTGTGAGAGAACTTTCTGTGCTGCTTCCATTATGAGTGTATGACAGACATCAAACCCTACAATGTGCTGTCAGCAAAAATTCCAAATGAATCTCTCAGCTGCACTCTTTTTCCTTGCCTGGGGAACAGGTACAGTGCCCTGTGAACTACATCATTCTGCTTCTTTGTGGTAAGGAGAAAGTAGAAGTGTTCTTGAGTAGCTCATGGGTGTTGTTTCCCTTCTTCCAGTCAGACTGTTGAGTTGATCTCCTATCCACAGGTGCAAGTTTAACTGAGACCTCACTTAGAGGACTTTACCCCTTATTCTAGGATAGCTGGCGACAGGATGCCTCTTCCATCAAATTTCTTCATAGTATGTTCTCTTTCTTCCATAATTTCATCCCTAAATGTTTTGCTCACCCAATTTAAAAAAGAAATTGAATTCTATGTGATTATTCTGGCTGGCTCAATAGTCAATGGAATCTATTGCCAAGAAAGTAAGCAAAAAATTGCATGTTTGCAGGTATTGAAATGTAGCATTTCAAAAACCAAATATGTAATTTAGGTATTTTGATTTAGTTAGAGAACAGAAGTTTAACAGTATTAAAACATAATAGGAAAAGGTTATATTTTAACAGAATTTCAAATCTCCTAAATGGAATTATTCTAAACAAAAGTTATTAGTGAAGAAGCATAATATTTCTGCTAAAAATTGAAAGAAAAAAAATACAAATCAATTGCTCAGGGTGATAATAAAAGAAGATGTGAAAAAAAATTCAAGCATCTCTTTTAATAAGTATTTTTTAAAACAATAATAAAAGAAACNTATTTAAAACAATAATAAAAGAAATTGGAGATTGTCTAAATTGATTCTGTCAAAGTGAAATGGTGTGGAAAGATGGATGTTTTGTGGAAGTTTTATTGAAAGTAAAGTAGGTCCATAAATAGTGGTAGAGAATGTATATTTTGTTACTAATCATTTGGTTAGTTGCAATGCTCCAACAGTTTGCATAGAGGACAAACTCATGGATTACTTTAAACATCCACTTTTAATAACTCACTTTTGTACCATTTATAGAAGTACCTATAACTTCAGCCATTTCTCTCACATGAAATACCAGACAGTAGCATTCGTTATGTTCTTTTCTGATAATTGTAGAAACTGAACCATCAGTTAAACCCTGATTGTGTGTAAAAACAAACTTGTAAAAAACACAGTTAATGCAGCTACAGATCACAAAGAGGTTTAGTAAATATTTAATAGAGATCATAGTATACAGCAATTTGAACACATTATTATTACAAGCATGTAGGTTAAAATAGATATTTGCATAGTAGCATATATCAACAATATATATCATTATAATGTTTCCTGACTGGGAAAGCTGCTATGTTCCCCTCAGCCCATTCTTTCTCTTTTCCAAAGAAACCATCTCGTCCCATTTGTCTTTGGTCATGTTTGCAAAATCTCTGTGGTTCTTGTTGCTCAATTCTGACATCTTTCCAAACCTCCTGTCTTCTTAGAGTAGATGTAGTATTTCTGCTAAGACCTTCAAGGTTTTTCCCTGGCTTTTTAGAGGCAGAGTTGATTAATTTGAGTGGATTAGTTATAATTATTTTCTTTGGGTAATACTGTGATGTATTAGAAAGGGTGTTATCTGCCTTTTTTTTTTGCAGCAATCTACTGTTGGTTCATGTTTAGCTGATACTCAGTGTTTCATACTGTTGATCCATATTCATACTCAGCTACACTTTTTGAGTAATGTTACAGGAATGGTGCTGGTTTGTGTCGTCCACTTTTCTTATTAGATGTTCTATGCTTTGGACTTCATCTTGTTGACTTCAGAACATCCTTCAAGTCTGCCAAGATCATTTTGGATTCTAGTGCTCTCTACTAAGAAAACAATGCCAATCTCATCCATCCTACCTTCCACCTCAAAAAAGGAAGGGAAGACAAGGTGGAAGAAATACTTCTCAGTCTACCACCTAAGTTAGTAAAGAAATTATAGAACCAGACTGAAGACAGTACCTTGTTGAACAGTTGATACATCTTCCCACTTCTAGAGCATTATGGATAACCTGAACCATCTATATTTGAATAGATTTTCTCAATCTGTTGTGATGACCATATTTCCTTCATTTGTTTTTAGGATCGTAAAATGAAGTATTTGAACATGATTTATTATTGCCAAATCCATGGAAGCATTTAAGTTTACTTTTTACTCTTTGAAATTGAAATCTGAGGATTTTTTTGGGTGCTGTTTTACCTCACTTACATTGATACAGCTGAAATTTGGTTAGTTAATTTAGTGAGTTTTGTTCACTCCTGAATGCTTTCCAGGGATAATTTCAGTACTTTAAACCAAGTAAAGATTGAAGACATGTATCACTTTATTAATAACATGTAATTAGCCACCAGTCATATACATTTAGAATTAATAGCAGTATTAGAACACATAACATTTCACATGTGTTTAGTGCTTTGGTGTAATAAACATTTTTAAACACCCTTCTCCTACTAATCCCAAGAGGATTAAAAAGCACACACATATGTACACAGTTACATGCAAACTGCACCTCCTCTCTTAAGGATGTGTGGGATACAAAACCCTGCTTGCATGCACTGCCTGTGGGAGATGTGGGTGCTCCAGCTTGGTGTGAATCTGGTGATTTCATATGCCCTCTAGAAAAACCTGGCACAAATCCATTAGCCTGCAGCTGACAGGGATGAGACAGTGCTCCCTGGCATGGTGCACTGCACTGACAGGCCCCTGTCTGGATGCAGCTACTCTGTCTACCAGAGATGCTCTGTCTTGGCCAGGACAGAGGTCATTGTGTTGGTGGGATGACTTCTGGCAGTGTCAGAAGGTTTTGATGAAAAATATTTTGCTCCAAGATGTCTCCCTGACTCAGCGCACATTTTCCTAATGCTTTGCTACTTCTGGGGCTGACAGATTGTTTGTCAAAAAGGTCTCTGTTTACTGTTCAGCTTGGCCAATGTTGCTTTCCTCTTTAAGGTGAGCTGTTTTGGGCAAATGTCCTCAGATAGTTTTAAGTATTAGGTCACTCCCATGTTCTCAGCTTAATGACCACTGTGAGTGAAGCCCTTTAGCAAGAGGGGGTTGTGCATATACCCCACTGAAAACCTCATAAGAAAAAACTTACACATTTATTTGACTGGAATAAACTGAATTAGAAAATTATGCTTTTAATCTTCCCTTATTCAGATCCTTTTTACCTTCTGTTCTTCAACACTGACTACATCAGTAGGTTTCAGTAATCTTTATGTGGAAGTTGCAGTAAATTAGTTAGATTAGTAGTGGATGTTGTGGCTCTCAGTGTCATTAGCTTGTCATCTTTGAATAACAGATGTGCATTCTCTTCTCTTTCTCTGTTACTTGCTATGTGGTTATAAAACCTTTTTACATATTGGTGTCTGTAGCCTTTTTAGTTAAAATTCATTTTTGTGTGTTAGCCATAGATTTGTGCTCATGCATACTTGTGGTGTTTATTTTTGCTTTGTTAGTTTATATCTGTTTCCATATTTCCTATTGCTTTTTGGTTTTCAGATCATTAAAGGCATTAAAGAACTCTTGGTGAAGCCATATCAGGACCTTACCATGTTTCCTATCATTCTTCCACATCATGATGGTTTGTCATTGTGTCATATAATGTTGTCTTCTAGAAACCACCTTTCTTGGATTCCTTTTTCCCTTCCTCCTTCTAGAATTCTTTATTATAGGACCTTGCCTAGGAATTCAGTCTCAATTTCAAAATAACACAGAATTTAGCATTCTCCTTATTTGATACTCTCTCAGCACCAGAGTATTTATTACAATTTCATTTTCATGCTCACATAATTGTGTCACACAGACACATTTTCAACTGTAGATTCTTTATTATTCAAAATTGAAGATAGTTATTAGTTTTCCCCTGTTCCCATAAGCTGCTTTTATTTTATGGAAAACATTTACCTGACTCATCCCAAGAATCTGGCAGTGGTTTGTGCCTTCCAGTGCAGCTTTTCAAACACATTCTTTGATGGCTCAAGATCCCTTCTTAATGCCAAAACTCATCTTTGGATGCTTGTGTATCACTTCATTAGGAATAAGGACAATATGTGATGGCACTGAGCACAAGTTTAGCACTGAGGGCTGGAATCAGGAGCTGTGAAGAGCTTTAAGCATTTCCTGTAAGCCATAATACAGTAACAGCATTATTAAGTAATAGAAAACTGCAATTGCATTGAAACTTCTTTGTTGGAGATAAAATGGTAAAAGTATAAATGATGGCTGGGAAGACTGGGTGATTTGTTTCATGTTACTTATCTTGAATTGTTTCTGACTTGCTAGAGTGTGCTATGAGCGAGCCACCTTCAGCCCAACGATCCAAACCTTCATTCTTTCTGCCATCTGGCATGGGGTTTATCCAGGATATTATTTAACATTTTTAACAGGAGTACTAATGACACTAGCAGCACGAGCTGTAAGTACCAACCAAGTATCTTCTTAAATAATAAGTTTTGTAAAAGCAAATTGATCATGTTCATTGCTCCAAAGATGCCCTTTACTGTTGATGCACAATCTGTCTGATAGTAGTGTTTACTTTTTTAATTATGAGAACAATGGGAATGATTAATTAAAAGGAGGGCTTGAGTGGCAGGAGCAAACAAGACTATATACAGCCTATAACATCTTTGTAGCATACCTTTCGTGGAAGCTCTTCCTCTGTATTAACTGATAGTGTGTTACTATAGCTGAACAGGTTACTATAGCTGAACAGGTTGATGTTATTTAAAATTGGATGCAGCTACTCAATGATGATGAAAAATCAATGAAAAAATCAATGCTTAACATTTTGGTGTCGATGCTATATATTTCTAGAGTCTGCCTCACCCCTAATTTCTCTCCAGTACTATTGTAAGGGTAACTAAAGAATGTTCCACCTCAAGCAGCACATAAAAATCTCTTTGCAGTTACTATTTCAAGTTGGCCAGCCAGAAGTGCAGTCACATTAACATGCTTTTTCAGTTGCTATTCAGAACCATATGGAAATGGCAAATCTGCCAAGAAATCTCTCACTGTTCTGCCTGAGAAAGCTGTGTAAGAACAGAGACAGGTTTATCAGTCACTCAGTGGAAAAGAGGAGCAAATTACACATCAGATCAGAGCATCATAACAGAGCACTTTTTTGTTGAAAGAACCAGGGGAGTAAGAAATGAAGCAGACTGCCCTGTGGTTGCTATAATAGCTTGATACTTCAGATTTAGAT
This sequence comes from Peucedramus taeniatus, assembly GCA_013400575.1. NCBI lineage: Eukaryota > Metazoa > Chordata > Aves > Passeriformes > Fringillidae > Peucedramus > Peucedramus taeniatus. The sequence continues at coordinate 115,569 of WBNO01008048.1, read as the reverse complement.
TGCTACTACATCGATAAAACAAATGCTTCTCTTCATTCACAAGTTATGGGTATAATCCTTGCTTGACAGAACCAGCTCCTTTCCTTACAATAGGTACGGCTTTCTTCTTCTTCCAGATCTATCACAGGAAACTTTTGACATTTATCAGCCAGAGGCTGGAGCAAAAGCCAAGGTTCTGGGACAGTTCACAGATAAAAGTTGTTTACTTAGTGAGATGAGTCCAGCAAATTGGAGTTCTCACTGCCCTTCATCCTGGGCTTCTCTAGTAGACTATATTGTATTCATGTTTCTTATATATCAATCAATAGGCTAGTAAAAAAATATTTGGAGTTGCTGTATCAATAGATACTTAATATTAGTATATTAATATTAATAGGTACTTAATAGAATATATGTTAGAGCATATTTGTTATTTAACTCTACTAGCCTTTAACTGCAGAGTTTGGGAACACTGATCCACACTTTGTTCTGTTATGGCTAAGCATGTATCAAACTTATTTTACTGCCTTTAATCATTACAGATTTCATAACCGGGTGTTTACTAGTGGCAGCCATAGATTTGTGTTAAAAGTTGTTCTCCAAGTCCTAAAATACAAGATTACAAGAAATTTTGTGAAGCTTCATCTGGGTTCTACAGAACTCAGGAGCAAGTCCTTGCATGTGACCATAGGAATAACTAGAGAGAGATGGCAGAATGAAGGGTATGTAGCTAGAATTACTTGTTTGACTTAGCTTAACTAAGTAAAGACTGAGTGGAAATGTGGGATCTACAGGGCAATTAGAATAAGAAGAACAAGAAGGATCAAAAAGGGTTTATAATGTAAAGAATTAAATCAGCAGGAGCTAGCCTTAGATATGTTCTTTGGAACAAGGTGTTCTAAAGAAATTGAGGGTTAAGGAAGCTGAACAGTGTACTCTGGTGTGCAGCTTTTCAGAGAGCACTGCTTCTGTGCAGGTGACCGGGAGGTGGCAACTGTGATATCAAGTTGGGGTCAAAGGCTGAAATGAACCCATCTTGGTTTGTCAGCGCCTAAGACAGTGTGTGAGCAAGGATAACAGTTCAGTCAAAGGAAGGGGAGGCAAAGGTTTACTGATGTCTTTATAATTATAGACTTAAATAAAACTGAACCCAACCCTATGTGGGATTTGGATTTTTTAGTACTTCTGGTATTCAGTCTTTTGAGCAGGATTTTGGAAAAGAAAAGAACATTCAGCATAGAAATTTGAGTAATTTTATAATAATCACACTTGATAGAAGTTAAACTCCTGAAATATGTAATTAAACTGATATTTTGTATATTCTGATATACACCCTACTTGCCTTAAAATATATTTAATTAACAAGTGTATAAAAATGGCTTACTATTTAAAAGCTTTTGTCAGAAACATTCTGGCCTTCACTTACTTCAACCCTCTATATTTACAGAATGGCTTGATAGAATACATCTGCCTCATTCAGACAAGCAGTGCAAATTTGCATTGGATTTAGAGTAGGATTAATTTACTTAAATTCTGTTTAAATTGATAAGTCCTTAAATTCCCATGCTGAATGAACTGCAGGGAATTTGAGCCAATTCTTGTTGAAGTTAATGGGCATTTTGAGTCGTTCAAAGATATTTGACCAAACTGTAGCATGTAAATTCATCTTATGACTTTTGTGTCAATGCAACAAACTGAGCTCTCAAGGTTTCCTCAGCTAACTTAGTATTACCTGCTCTTTCAGATAAGAAACAATATCAGACACTATTTTGTTGGATCTCCTGCTGTTAAACTATGTTATGATATTGTAACATGGATGGCAACTCAAGCAGCAATAAGTTACACAGTTGTGCCATTTGTACTGCTCTCTGTAAAACCTTCTTTCACCTTTTACAGGTAAGCACATTCTACCTGTTTCCTTTTCTTTAACTTGGAATAGAAGTATTTTCAGTGGCAGAAGATTTCTGAAGCTATTCTAGTGATACAATCCCGAGATCGATTTGTAGCTGAGCAAACTGTATTTCTAGTGCTTGAACAGTGCGTCTTGTGTTGCTCACACTTTCCTCTCATAATAGACCTGTTTTTCAGGGGGCAGGGAAAAAAACCCAACCAAAAACGAAACAAGAGGATACCTTTGAAATTACTATATGCCCTTGAAATATTTTATAGCAAGACTAGACAGTGACTTCCCAGAAATAACTTGTGAAAAAAGTTGAAAGCAGACTTCTGTTAATTTTATACCTTGTTACAGTCCTAAATAATGAGGGAAGACTTAATTTCTGATTTTCCCCTTATTTTACTTTACTGAAAGGAAATGTTAATGTTTTCATATCTTATGTACAAAGTATATCTGTTAGAGTGGTCAGAGTTTCATTGATTTATTATTTCTGTTTGTTTTTTAGCTCCTGCTATTTCTGTCTGCATATTGCCAGCATCCTTGTGTTGTTGGTATTTCCATTGAAAAGAACTCAAAAAGGAAGTAAAAAGCATGAAAGTGTCGAGCCCGTGTGGTCCAGAAAACTAGAAGAAGAAAGTCTTTTGCAAAAGAACAATTATTCCACAACAAATAATAGTTTCAGTCAGAAAGAAGAAATAACCTGCAGATATCAAGCATTAAAACAGTGATTGAGGAAATATTATGATAAATATATTTTGTATGTTTTCAGAAACCCATTTTTAGCACCTTTTAAAGGGGTTTGTATTTGTTTGCAAAGATATTTAGTAAGAAAAGAATGCATTACCTAGGAAAATCACATACAATAGCAAGACTGGAAACAAAACAAATTAACCCCTCCCATGCCATGTCCCTGTGGGTCACGCCTTATATGAAGATATTACCATTATTTCAATGGGCACTCAGGACTTGCAACGTATGTCCATGGGGTCATATGTGTGCCCTTTGCTGAATGTACGTTGTGTATCCCAAGGCACTGATGGGGTGGAATAAAATTGTGTCAGTCTAGGATTAACAAATGGAAATTAATTTTTCCAACGGAATGACTTGCCTTAAACCCTCTATTTACTGAAATATTGTTTCTAAGTGGGTATTTCAAGTTTGATTTTATGTGGAAAGTATTTCAAATATATAACACTATGTGCTATAAGGAAGATATTGAGAGGAAATGCAAAGTCACTAGAAGACTTTGGAATCTTTCAAAGGGAATTGCAATAAGCATCTCAGTATTTGGAGGGTTTTCTTATCTCACACTATTAGAGTACAGAACTGTAAACATTGATGCCAAATTATAGTTAGGTTTCTTTGATAAAGAGTATAATTACTCTGAATGGATTAAAATGGCCCTTCTGAATGGATTAGAAACACCTGAAGATTTACCTTTTCCAGGGATTGATAGCTCTAATGTAGGTTTCTTTTACTTTAAAGTACCTAAACCCTACAATACACTGCCAAGTGGGCTTTGCAGCCAGAGGGGGGAGAGGCAGCCACAAGGCACAGAACACAATGTGCAAGCACTGGGATTTCAATGAAAGTGCAGTTTTGCCCTTAAATACCATAAATACTTGTTCTAGAATAGAACTGTTTTACAAAAAGTAATTTTTAATACTTAAAGTTATTTTGAATTTTCAGGCATCAGTTAGTTGATGATGCTTTCAGTATAAAATAGCAAAATTACCTTGAAGCTCCAGCACATAGGTAGTCAAACATGAAATGACTATCAACCAATTTCTGTATGCTTGATAATTGATGAACCTTTATCCAAAGAAGTGTGTGAATTTGAGGAAAAGCTTTTTCTTTGAATTAGAATTTTAGATGCAAATTTCATGTCATATTTCTGGGTAATATAATGAAAGAAAGAAATCCTTCAGAATATCTGACTGTCTGAATTATGGAAGTGTGTCAATGAAACAATGTAGTAGTTATATCTATTCCTGATCATTTATTTTGATGATGGTTAGTGCTAGAGTACTACTGTTAAAGGGCTACATTTTAATTGCATATATTCTGTATTTTCATATAATTTTTTTAAGTAAATACAAGCTGTTTATCCATGTGGGGTTTATTTTTAATTTTAAAACAGATACAAAATAATACCAGAGAAAAATAATGCAGCTGGTTGATTAATAAGTAACAAATGATTGAGAAAATTTTGTCATAATATTTTGAAACCTAAAGTTTTCATCAAATATCTAGCTCCAGTAGGATGAGTATTCTTACTACCAGAAGTGCAATGATGGTCCTCAGCTTTGGGGATATTGCCACACAAAAATCATCACAGTACTCCCTGAAGAACCAGACCCTAAGTTAGGTCAGAGTTGTTTCTTTGCTGTCATAACTCTGTCTGGCCCTTGGCTCCTTGCCTAAAACTCCAGGGGGAGGAGAACATAACTTCCCATGTATGTAGGTTAGCACTAATTGATCCACTCAGAAAGGGGGAACTGAATATGAAATGAGAGTGGATGAGTGTTTAGATAAGGAGGGATGATCATTGTTTCAGTGACAGCTGTATTATCTTTGAGATAAAATAATCTGACTTCTAAATCCTTACTTTGATTGCCCAGGTGGACTCCCCCTTACACGGGTTGTGGTTGTCGTATGCTGCTTCGACACCACATTATGGTTTTCTTTTTGTTAATAAGTAAGGGCATGCTAGTTTGTTTGATCATCCTTGTTAGATACAGAATCAGGAAAGACTTTTTTTTTTTTGCCTTCTATACTTGAAGGGACATTTACATAAAAGAACAAATTAGATTTGCACATTTCTGGGTGGGTAAGTAAAATAGGGTTGATTCTTTCAGCATTTGTTACTTTTGAACTTAAATTCATCCTATTGGTGCGGTCTCCAAATCTATTTAAGAAAACACTTTTGGATGTCAGTACAATATTCTGTTCCTCTTTATGTACTTGTAGTCTTGAGTTATTGTTTGGGCATGTGTGCCCATGTGTGCTATGGAGGCTTACTAATTCTTCTTAATGAAATATGGTAACAGTTGTAAAGGCTCCCAGAAAATAAGCAGGTTAAGGTTAGTGCAGACTGGTACTTCAGCATGAGTGAATTCAGAGATACAGTTTTGTTCAGAACTTTTATATATAGGGAAGTTGAAACAACCAAGAAAATACATTTATACTTTCATTGAGCACAGGTGGCCAAATACAGGTTTCAAAATTGGACATAATTTTTTTTTTCCTCATTATTTGAACTCATTAAGTAATTGCAACACAAGAAAAATATGACAATTCTGCACAGAATTTAAGTATAGTGTCCTAGAATTTACCCTTTAAATGCCATTGTTAAATATAATAGTACTTTGAATAAAAATCTGATCTTCACGAGAATGAATTATCTTGGGGACTGGAAAGAACTGTTTTATTTTAATGGCAGCACCTTGGTTTTAGTCAGACTAGGATTTTGATGTATCTTTCCCTCTGCTTTACTCATTTTCTGCCTTGCTATCACACTGGATCCTTTTTATCCATTCAGTCAGAAAGTCAAGAGCAACTAGCCCCAATGCTTTAGATAATTTTTAGGTTTTACACACATCATTTGATAATACTGAATTTGAAAGGATGGCAGTGATTTTTATTGCTCTTCCTGACAAAAATTGTAGAAAGTATATTTCCTGTAAATGTTTTGGACATGAAGGAAACATGGTTTTAAAAATATTCTTTCACTTACTAAATAATGTATATCCAAAAGGTATTCAAAAAGTGTTCCCTGTATTGCAGATCAGCACACTATGAAAAGTAAATGCAACATATCATTCATAATTTTACGGTGCTTTTCAGATATTTGCCTATTGTGAACAGTTCATTCAGGCACTTAATGAGTTAATGCTAGTAAATATAGTCTCCCTGATGGTAACTAATTGCTTGCTTAACATTTTTAACTTTTATGATTCTGTATTAATGAGAGAGACATATATTACCTATTTAAATAATACTTTCAGTGGTGCCCACTACTGTTGTAATCAAAAAGGCTTTGTTAGCTTTGTAGTTACAGATACGCCCTTCTTATTCAGGAAACTTATTCTTCCTTGGCCATTCCTTAAGTTGACATGTAGACAAGATTTCAGTAATTGGTGACATTTGAAAATGTATTATGTGTAAAAATATTGAGATGCATTTCAATATGCTCTTGATTACAAATCACACTTAAGTGAGAAGATCATGAAGAGACCTTGGTATATTCCCTGCTCTACACTGACATACAGTATAAGTTTTACGAATATAGTAAATTATTTATTAGAGGAATTTTACACTTGAAGAACTTTTCTGTTTCCCCCAGGGGAATAAGTAATATTAATATAAATGCTAGGCTTGTAAGACAGGATGCACACTAGATAGTTTTGCCTCTTTTGATGGCATTGATTTGGATAGTGGTAAAATGTTTTCTGATGGAGAGGAGATGTTTGAGATCATCGCCTCCTGTCTAATTCATATCAAAAGTAATTTTAAAAAAAAAATCTAGATTTTTTTCTCTCAGAAGCTTTGCAAACAAATTGTTGACAATTTGTTTAAATACATAGTTAAATGTGTCTTCATGTTTGCATAAAAATGTGTAACTTGCTTATATGTAAACTTTCACATGTTCAACTTTATAAGTTGGCCTTGAAAGATAAAGAAATTTAAAAGCACAAGTTATTATAATTTAGGCTTTCATTTCCCTTATCTTTAGTTCTTTCACTTTGTAATTCTCATTGAATTCTGAAATCAGGCTTGAGAATTTAATTTTCATTGAAAATTTTGAAATACTACCTTCTGTGTAGAAAAGTGATCAGTGTTAGAAAAACAGAGGGAAATAAATTTAAGGATTTTAATATGATGCAGACTATGTATAAATAAAAAATACACATTAGTTCTGTGCTGATTCATCACAGCATTTCACTACATGATTGACCTTTATGTATTTATTTAGGTCCAATAATACTCTGAACTGCACTCAGTGTATTTTTTAATTTTCCTGTTTAAAAATCAATTGACCATAAGTACTTCAATAAGTATTTAAATGCTACTCTGAATAAGTAAGCAGGCACTCCAGTCAATCGAGCCTATTCTCATAAGATTACCAGATCTGTCTGCATCTCAGCTAGTTTGCACTGCCAATCTTCATCCTCAGAGTCTTGGTGGAAAAGGATGGCAGTGGAGAAGTCTCTAGTCAGAGCGTGTCCCATCTGTGGCTGGAAGGGTTTGCCACAATTCCTGCAGGAAGCTAACCCTGTGTGCAGAGCTTGGCAGAGGTTCTTCTTGCTTGTGACCCAGGCTGCAGCTGCTCTGTACTACGTCTGGCTGGATTTTTGAAATGTTTGCTGTCTTAATCTAGACATTTTGCAAACACCATGAAATCCAGGCATCCTCAAAGTCAGCCTGCGAAGTTATAATTACAAATACTGCAACACTTGTTTAATATGGTCAAAGCTAAATGAAAAAAAAGATTTCTTAAAAACTTGTTTCAGAATGGGCTTTTTTTAGGTTTTTTACAAAATCTAACCATCAAATGTATCCATTTTCATCACATTAAATATTTAAATCACAATTTTGCTCAGTTTAGGTATACAAATGTGCAAAAGCAAATGTTCCCACTTTATCATCATTTGTGCATTAGCTGTGTGTCCAGTGATTTAGACCTGGTCTTGATTGTAGATGGTTTTAGATTTTCTGAACCCATGTGCATATCCATATAAACATTGCATAAATTTTGAATTGAAAAACTGTGTGACTTCAGACTGAGATCTGAAATAGGGCTACTTCTGGAGGAAGGTTTTTGTCTTGCTAGTGACTCAGTCCAGCACCTTATTCCAAACAAACCTCTTGGCAAAAGAGACCTCTGCACAATCTTCTTCCTTCCTTTTGTTCTCTAAGGGGGAGGTACCCTCAGCTGGATTTTCATTTAGGTTTCACTACAGTATGTCATTTGAATAGCTAGCTGTGGTCCATGCTCTAGCCAAATTAGACTTGAAAACTGGGACACTGTAATCTGAAACAAAAGAATAGAGAAAATGGGGTGCCTAGAGATTGCTAATCAGAAAAATGCAACACTGCTTATTAAAGGTGCAACAATTGCTACAATGAGTTAAGGAGTATTTGCCTATGCATCTTTTGCCTTTTTCTGTGTTTTTCAGTTCTCTTTACATCTTTTCTTTGTACCTTCTTTTGTCCAGTGGTGTTGACTATTTCTGTGAAGAATCTGCTGATGTGTCTTACTGTGACAAAGGTGTCAAAATGCTACAATAGTAATTAGGTAGTTACTCTTAAATCCCAGACCTCAGATGTGTTCTAGATCAGTTAGAAGAGAACATTCAAAATGTATTGGATGAAAAATAGTGTAAGATGGGTAATATAGCATTATTCAAAGATGTTGTAATAAGTTATTCAATTTAAGAATTTAAAATATGGAACTTTATTCTTTCCTGCCTTGGTTACACATTCAAAGGAATAGTTTTACCTCAATGCAGAAGTAGTTATGCCTCCAACCACCCATATGTTAAGGTGAGAGAACACCCCTAAAAGTGGATAGCTACAGTATTCCTAAATTTGCCTTTCCTGGTTCAGATTATAATACATTGTCAGTGAATTTCATTTTTATTATTCCAAAATATATATTTTTTAAAAAGTGTTATTTTTAAACAGATCCATAAACTAAGTGTTGGTGTATGGTAAAATTAAAATACCACTGTTAGTTACACTGTGATTGTGATATTTTAATAATTACTTATTTCTAATTTGTCTCAGCAGTGCTGCAGAAGCAGCATGCTGTTATGTTTTAAAGGTGTTTTTAACTTGCCTATAAATGTTCTTTTCTAATTTGTGTCTTTAAATCTGATTAAACTGTAGTTTAAAAAAAGTGAACTTGTTTTTCTAAATTCTTTGCTGTCTGTCTTTATGTGTGGTGAAGAACAAAATTATTTTAATGTGGTTTCTCCTTTTAGATTGCTAAATATGCATTGCATTTACACTGTTATTTGGAATGTTCTGGTTCAAAATTGCTTTTATTTAGTTTGTTTTCTAGAACTTATATACAAGTGTATATAATTATTTTTCAGTAGAGCTAGTAAACAGAATTTTGAGTCTAGCCTCTTGTTACTTGGGAAAGGTGCTTAAGCAATTTAAACACTCCATCTCAGAGCACATTGCTACCCAATGAGTGCTACTTCTAGACAACTGGGATGGTTTTAGCTTGAGAAATGGAAACCTCATAACTGAGAAATCAAATTCAGTGCTTTGAAGAAGCTGTTGCTTTAATTGCTGGTTCCAGACAAGCAGGGCTAAATGTGTACCATACATGCAAATTTTTTTTCTTTTTGAAACTCAGCTACCAGGACTCTGAAAAGGCAGTTTCTGTTGGCTGATGACAGTATGTCAAAGCTGGCTGAGACTCCTGGACCTGCAGGTCTTTACCATGTGAGCTCAGATTGTTGGAGAAGAGGTATCATGTGTCACTACTAAAGAGGGGCTGTCTCCATCACTTCCTGTCTCACACTGAATCATTTTCTCTCTGTGTTTAGAATTGTCTTTTAGCAAGCTGTATCACAGGAGATGAAAATACTTGCCATTCCAACACAAAAGATTACAGATGCAATTTTAGGAGGTCTGGTGAAGGTCTCGTGTTGTCATTTTAACCAGAAGTTAGACTGCAATGGAAATTGCCTTCTCCAATATGCATTCACAACAGAGTCAGTCAGGAGTATGAAATGTCCTCATGAACTAAACATTGCTGCATTTAGTGAAAAACTCATTTGAAGAGATTAAAATGAAAGCTTTCTGCTACTAAGTGTTGTAAATTGTTAAGTTGCTGCACAGAAAGAATCATAATTAAGAGCATCCTGGAGCTAGCAGATATTTTCCTGTGCCTGTAATTAACTTAATTCCATCTCAGTAACTTCCTGATAACATGCGGGATATTTCAGTATAGAATACAGAAGTAGTTCTAGGAGGAGATATCTTCAGCCTAATTACTAGGTAAGAGCTGGAGATCTGTCCAGAGTCTGGCAGTACATCTTACAGCTGTTCCTAAGGTGGTCATATATAGTAGCAAAGGAGTTATTTCTCCATAGGGGCTGCACATGATCTTTCCAAACGGAATAAATGACAATTGCACCATGTTTCACTGCCTATGTGAATCAGTCACTGGTAGGAAAGTGTTGTTCCTAATCTAAGTATAGGGTAAAATCTAGAAAGCACAAGGATGTCAGGAGCTGGGTCCATCTGTAGCAAAAGGTGGTGATAGTGGAGGACCATACAGAAAACTGCCTTTTCTGCTTCCATGACCATGGTGTTTGTACAGTTCCTTTTTATGCAGAAGGGGAGAAGCTTCTGTTTCTGCCTGAAATTTGTAACTACGTGGTGAGAACACAGCTCACACCTGATGGGTAGGAACACTATGATATGGGAATAAGGATGGGAGATTATGAAATGAGATACTAATACACATTTTTGTATAAAGTGAAAAAAGAATAATGTCTTGAAATTGTTTCAAAATCTATGAACCTTAAGAGGCTAACACAGGCAGTCTTGTCAGACTGTGGTTTCTCTTAGGTACACAAGATTATAAGGGTGCCTGAAGTGTCAGGACCACTCTTCCTTGAGTAGTGGCCCTTATACATATCTTCAGGTGGTGCTGAGAGCCCTTTTCAGCCCCACATTAACTGCAGGGACTCATCCTCCATTTGTTCACATTTCATTTCTGCAAATAAGTGTAAAGAAGGAGAATGTGTTTTATGTGCTTGATTTTTCCCAGTTTTTTAACTGAAACAATTTTTGGTGCAAGATTAAATGGATTTATCTTTTGAATTTCCCTGCTTGTGCCTTTGCTTTGTATTAGCAATTTTAGATCAGGTAAGGAAGCTGTGTATTTTATCAGGGTGTGAAGACTTAAGGGTCATTGGAGAGTTCATGCTTTAAATAAATGAGCAAAGCCCTTGCTGCATAGTTTCTGGTTTATAAGTATTTGGGGTATAGGGGAAGCCCTGTCAGATGTTTCTTTAAGAAGGAAACAGTCATGGCTCTTTACTGAAATGGAAGATCTCAGTGTTGTAAAGAATTATATCAATGCTTTGACCCTTGAAACTCAGTAACTTTAGAAATAAGCAGTACTGTGGGGAACTATGCTCCTTTCCCTGGCTGATTTGTTGCCATCTTTGGTTTAGGCAAGGTTCTGTGATCTCCTGGGGAGATGCTCTTGCTGTAGTCATCAGAGATCATCTCTCATCCAGTTGTCCAGATGAATTAAACACATCCATTATCATGGATTTGGACTGTGCTGAAGATGGAAATTTTCAAAATACCCATGAAGCTGCTTGAACATCTGAGCTGTGGGGGAGTCTGAGAGAAGCTGGTGGGTCTCAAGGTATGTGGTGGTACTGCAAAATGTGCATTATGTCAAAATTATCTTAAATCAGGATGTACTTGATATTTGGTCTTTATATACTTTCAGGTCTAATCAGCAAGAAATGAGATTTAATCAGTAGAACAGATGGCAGCTAGCATCCCTTAGTCAGGACATCCTGGAGCAAACAAGCTCTAAGGATGAAGTAAATCAAGATGTTGATGTATGTCTATGTACAGGTTGCCACCTTGGCAAAAGACTCAAGGTCTATGGATCCTATAGTTGGTCTGTCTTCATTATCATACTAAAAAATCACTCATGAAGGTCAAAAAGACCCTGCCTAGGGTGAAGACCCTTCCCCTGAGCATGCACAGAAGTCAGCTCGGGTTATGTAACTTGTATGAAAATTACAACCCAGCCATAAAGGAGCAGCTGCACTTGGGAGGTTACTGACACATCTTCTGTGTATAAACCACAGAAACATAAAATATTCTGATTTGGAAGTGACCCATCTTGATAATTGGAATTGTCAAGTTCAACTCCTGGCCGTGCACAGTACAACCGCAAGAGTCACACCATGGGCCTGAGAGCATTGTCCAAATGCTTCTTGAACTCTGGTGGCCTTGGTGCTGACAACTTCCCTGGAGAGCTGGTTCCAGTGCCAACCACCCTCTGCGTGAAGAACCTTTTTCTAACACTTAGCCTCAACCTCCCGCCTCAGCTTCATGCTGTTCCCTCAGGTCCTGTCACTGGTCACCACAGAGAAGAAAGAGATCAGTGCCTGCCCCTCCTCTTTCCCACACGAGGAAGCTGTAACTGCAAAGAGGCCTCTCCTCACTCTCTTCTCCAGACTGAACACGACAAGTGACCTCAGCTACTGCTAGTACTTCCTCGGCTCAAGGCCCTTCACAACCTTCGTTGTCCTCCTTTGGACGCTCTCTGACAGCTCAATGTCTTTCTTATATTGTGGTGCTAAAAACTGCCCTCATGGCTCGACGCCCTTTCCGCGGCGCTGCTTTCCAGCCTCTCATTCCCCAGTCTGTCAGGCAGCAATTGTTCGCTACCCTTTCCCCCCTCCTTTTCTATCAGAAAGCAGCCGGGAGGTGACTGCTGGTGGCTCTCCAGGGCGGTGCCACCCTCTGGGCTGCCCAACGCTGCGCTCCGGTTCAGCCAGGCCCGCTCTGCGCTGCGCCGCGCCGCCGGTGCCGCGGTGCTCCCGGGCAGGGCCGTGCCCGTGCCCGCAGTT